>OX421453.1:35534086-35599086 GCA_949126865.1 Montipora capitata | reverse complement strand
ATATATAAAAAGCCTTAATTTGCTGCCATTGCAGAACAATAAGGAGAGTGTACACGCATATCAGACAAGATAACCTGCATGGAGATTGTAAGAAGAGGCTATCTGTATTTTACCTAATGTATTGTATTGGCATGCGTTTGTGTTTCTGATTTTGAAGGCTTCGCTTTAGTTCTCAGTAGAAAGATCCAACTGGACACAACTTTGGAATGTCACGTTCTTAATTAAGACTTTTGACTGGTTCAATATTGTCAACAATACAGTTTAACCCATTCTCCGAGGAATCCCTTGGGGTCACATGACAAATCACTAAGCAATGGTACAGAAAAAACACCACTCAGCGGCCGAGAGAAACATTATTTTGCAAATCCCATAAAACAGTTCATTTTGGGGGGTTATTTGCATTAAAACAATGGATATCCAGTCCAAGTCACTAAAGCATGATACAGTCCCAATAGTAAATAACTTCTATTGTTTTTACTAGAAAAGCCACCCTCCCCCTCCCCCCCCCCCCAAAAAAAAACGTATTGTATTATAGGATGCGGGGAAACTCTGGCTAACAAATTACCCAAATCTTATTCAAGTTAATTAATCAACTTTTTATGTTTTTCTTTATTAAATTAAATTAATTTAAATCTCAAATCTTATTTAAGAACTCGTCTAAAAATAGCTTGATCTATGAAAATGCCGTTACATTGACCTAGTATATATTGTAGTTAAGGGTTCCGTGTAAAACATGGTTAGTGTCAATCGAGAAAGAAAATGATTTCTTCAGAAGTTTGAACTTGTTCTTTTGACAGGATTAGTTTACATTAAGTCAACTCAGTACCAAAGGTCAAAACCGAAACTCAACGTATAACCATTTGAAAATTCTTACCGTCAAGTCAATCCTGTCATGAACGTGTTTATTGCAACAAAAGACGAATCAAGAACTTCACTTCTCCCGGTTCTGTCCCTTCATGTCATTTTTTGATCGTCTGGAAATTATGAAAAGAGAATTCTGTGTCGAAAACTTGTCTTTGAAAAACAAAAGTTACAATTCAAATTACTTTAAAAGTCAGCTTCTTAAGACTTTCCTTAATTCTTTCTTTTATCTGCACAAAACCGTAGAGAAATAACAAATTGTAACATAAGAATTGACCACCATTCGACCCGTAGAATGCGACATTAGATAAGAACACTTAGGAGAATGATGTCTGAAGTGGTTAAATCAACTGAAAATTTAGCCATATTGAATACTGACGTTTTACGCGTTTCGGCTATGAGAAGCAACCTTCGAAGGCCATTATTCGTTCCTTCCCAAACGATACAAGACTTCCAAAAACGTTGCTCTCAGCATACAACAAGCTGCGAACGCACACGTGTTCACAACTCGAAATTGTCGGCGTTTGTAAAGAAAAAGGAAAGATTATTTTGTTTTTACAGTAGAGCTTACCTTTAGTTTGGAAGGTTTTCTTGATGCATATAACTTTAAATTTGCAATTTGTTCCATTCTAAACGAGTACTTCAAGATGGAGTCTACCAAGGCCACGAACTGTTTCACATAAATAAAAATAGCTGCTGATTTACTGTGCAGGATATTCGACAAAAATTCCGACGTGGGACTGACAAGATTCTCCTGAAGAAAAAAAAAAAGCATAGAGTTTTTGTTTATATGCATTTTCTGTCACCGAGGGGATTTAAGAAGAAGGGAACTTTAGAGGCTAACCTCTCTTCAATTTTTAAACACATAGCCTGAATTCCGTCAAAGATGCGTCACTGCATGCGATTTTATGCACCTGTGACACAAAAGACCCCTTCATTCCTCTTAACATAGTTAATCGAGGGACATGTTAGAAACTCCTTAAAACCTTCAAAAGCGAGGACAATGTTGTCGCAATCGATGTTGAATTGACCGTGACAGTGCAATATCTTTTGTTTTCGCTTCGCACGGGTTCGCAAATGAGTTGCGCATAATTTAATCGAAAGATTTGATTGGTCATGTTCTGGAAAAAAGGTGTGTTTTGTGCAACGTCAAGGCCAAAAGCATGAAACAAAAAGACTTGTCCAGTTTCATAACCATCTCCATGCATTAACTATGCTCTTACTTCCTTTCGAGGTTATGACCTGAACTCCAGCTTTTTGCCATCGCTGCACATTTTCACTGTCTAAATGACAGAGCCTGTATCATTTTCTGTCTTTGCAAAGAGCTCGAAATCGTCCACAATAAAAAGACGGTCAAGGGTAGTGCAACTCTCAAGTTTGTACCTCGTCCCTCTCTTCCCTAAGGTCATAGTATGAAGGTATCGAGGCAAAAAGAAATAACAGTAGGGAGAAAGAATTCCCTTAGATAATTCTTCGGATATTTACGTCTTCAAGAAACGAATCATTAGATAGCCTGCATAGCTGGTGGGATCTTTTATCACGGAATTAGCATGGTGCATGACGAATAGTTCAAGAAAGCGAAAATCCCTCGCGGGCCAAAAAACAACGTTTACGCGCGTGGGTTTAAACAATCCCGCGAGCTACAAAGGCTACAATTGTAGCTTGACTTTCCAGTGGGGCACACTTGATGACATAACAGTTATCTGCGATTCGAAAAATATTTAATGTGGCAATCATCAAGGAATGTTGTTGTTGTTGTTTTTGCAGGGAAAATGAGGGTTTTAAATGCGTCCTAGTGTAGCTTGGTCACTGGATTTTCTTTAATGTGCACTCTCCGGGTTAATTCCCGCTTTGACCAATGACTCATTGGTCTTCGACGCCAAGTTCTGTTAGTAAGAGAACTGGATTCCCTGTGTCAAATGCTGTCTCTGTCTATTTACGTGGTGGAACTCGACACAGTTGTCCTTGTAATTCTTGTCAGTAACACTTAGCCTAACAAGGTTTTCAGGTTTTAATGTTTGATTTAAAAATTTCCTTTTTGCCGGAGTGCAGGGATGGCGCAGGGATGGCGCAGGGATGGCGCAGGGATGGCGCAAGGATGGCGCAGGGATGGCGCAGGGATGGCGCAGGGATGGCGCAGGGATGGCGCAGGGATGGCGCAGGGATGGCGCAGGGATGGCGCAGGGATGGCGCAGTGGTGAGAGCACTCGCCTCCCACCAATGTGGCCCGGGTTCGATTCCCAGACTCGGCGTCATATGTGGGTTGAGTTTGTTGGTTCTCTACTCTGCACCGAGAGGTTTTCTCCGGGTACTCCGGTTTCCCCTCTCCTCAAAAACCAAAATTTGATTTGATTTGCGTTAACTTGTTAATTTCAATTTACAGTGTCCCCGATTAGTGCTCTAAAGCGCTAGAAGATTACACACTTAAATAAAGTTCCTTTCCTTTCCTTTCTGCTTCATATCCTTGTGAAACATATTTGAGGATGTCCATGTGGAAATGAACTCCTTTTTCATTGGAAAAGAAGTGAAGATTGACGTATTTGATTCCATTTGAAATTACTGATGCGACCCTGAAAGGTATATAAATGAACTACATTGAAATAAGGCGAACCCAATGGCAAGTGATACCTTAAAACAAAAACCTCAAAAAGAAGGATTGTGGATAATGTGTGTGTTTTTTGAGCTACGGAGGAGGAAAAACCAAATTTCAAGGGGTAACTTGTACTCTTCAATTCTCTGGACGTCTTCATAAACAAAGCCTAAGTACATCAGCAATTCTTTCAAGTCGAGTTAGAAGAAAGGACGAAGGCACCCATTCAGTGAAAAGGCTAGAACTTCACACAGCTTGAACAGGAGATATTGAGCAAAAAAAAAAACGGTTTGATAATTTAAGAAAAGGTAGGTTTCCAAAGCTTTTTTTTCTGTTGACTGGCTTTCAGTTATGAAAACATCGGAAAAGCAGTAAATGCTGAAGCAAAGCGCGGCGATAATCCATGTCTTTTGAACAGTACTTTGTTCTGTCTAGAGGGGGTAACGCGGGGAAGACAGGGGCGCCTCCTTTCTCCAAACTAATCCCCTTTGTCGTTTAGACAGAATTATTAACCAAATATGAATAAACGAAGACAAGAAACAAGCATAACAGAAATCACCTTATTGGGGAAGAAAATCAACCTTAGCTAATTTTCGGAAGATCCAAACCTATTTTGTGCTGCTTTAGCGCTGTAAAAATTTCACGAAAACTTGTCGAGACCTATGGAACTTATCTTAAGTGCATTAAATAGAAACACAAAGTCATTTGGCAAAAAAATGGGTCGGATAGTCCACAACATGGGAAATCTACAATTCAGTTATTTTTAGTAAGATGAGAAAGTAACAGATACCTTGGTAATTACCATACAATTATACGAGAACAGAGAAACCCTAAAATAATGGGAGAGAAAAGATTTCAAAACGTTTGTGGGAAAATGATAACTACATCTTTGGGATTGTCAAAATTTATTTTGACTCAATTCAAAGTTAACTGCAATTTTTTTTTGAAACAAGAAAGTAAACTTAAAACCATGCAATAGGACTGGGATATGTCAGAATCGATCTGGAACGAGATGGAATTCGTGGCCAAGGTGGATGTGACAGAAATCGGGTTTGGACCTTTTGGAATCCATACAACACTTACGACACAAGGGTGCCTTACCTGTAAAACGATTCCCGGTCATTGCGGCGCAATAGCTATTGTTCTACAGTACTTTAAAAAAAAAAAAACTTCTATACAGCTCTGCCAAAGCACACCGGAAATAGGTGACTCTTTGCCAACCTATCATTGCCCCGCGAAGTTTCCATCTTCTTTTTTTGTTCTTTTATTTTATATTTTATATCATGTTACTAATTTGTGAGCATTTGTATGCGATTGCATGTATATTTCATTAAACATGCTCTTCGCTGTCACATCGAATAGGACTTGGATGCTTCAGTTTCACTGTTTCTTTTCCTCTGATGGGAGTTTGGCCTCTTCTCTCGGCTTTGTTTGCGATATCGATGCCTTCGGAGGAAGGAAGTTGTCTTGTCAAAGAGATCAGTATTAGAAGTTGTCGTCTGGATGACAGGCATTTCTGTTTCATCTTTTCCAGAGTGTTAGTATTCTGGAGTTAAATTTATAATCATCGTCCACGACTTCTTGAACTTGTCTTTTTGCTTGTTTTGTGGTGACTACTTGTGTCTTTGATGTTACTTTGAGACTGCTTCTCTGACCGCCGCGGCTAGCTTCAAGATGGCTTATCATTGTTTTGCTCTACGTCTTATTTTTCTCCGTCGTCTTGTCGATCTTCGTTCTGTTCACAATCTTCTTTCCCGTTGTCTTGACTGGTTAGATTTTTCAGTTCTTTAGTCATGAGCGAGATTTTTAATTAACGTTCTTTGTCCAATTGCGCTTATTAGAGATGGTCTTCTCTTTTCACTGGGTTTACTTGTAGGAGGTTTGCAAAAGAGTTGTTACAGTTTTGCCTGCCAACCATCCGTGCAAATACTTTAAGGGCGGTTAACTTGCATTTCTTTAATTATATTCCAGCTAGCACACTAACACGCGAATTTGCTAATGGTGCAACTATAGAGGCTTAAGGTGTAATGCCCCTGTGAGAAAGATGGGAAACTTAACTAATGGCTTGCGGCAGGGGAAAGCTAAAGATAACTGATAGTGATGACTGATGATATAACAAGTTATTTGGCCGTCGAAAATGTGACTAGTGTTTAAATCCTGGATTTTTATTCTTTCAAATCGTCTCCCCCGACATGATGACGTAAAAAAACTACAGTCAAAAGTTACTGGTACAAGTTTTCCGCTATAAAATGATCAAAACCCTCTACGTATCATCGGGAAGCACGAGGAAGTTGGGCCAGTCTGTCTGGAGTGTCATTAAATTAGAAAGGTGACCTAAGTAGGCTTTCTCGGGTATGCACGTTGTAGGTCAATTCCGTTTTTACCAATGTTAAATTGGTGATTCTTATTTTACTGACCTACGCTGAATATGCATTGCACCTAGTTGAAATCAGCTATCAACCCCCCAAAAAGAATTGAAAACACCAGTCTACCTTTCCTCCAGCTCTGTTTTAAGTTTCTCGAACTCATCTTAATGTTTCTCACCATCTTATCGTCTTATGTATTTATTCACTAATCCATTCAGCCTCAACATTCTAACATAGTAAGGGAACAAAGAACTATACTATGCACATACCGGAACACGAACTGGGACCCTCTAGCTCTATAGTCCAGTGCCTTCACAACTACAATACAACCGGATGAACATGCTCAATCCAATACAGTTTTTTTTCTATTATTTACTATTGTATAACAAGTCATAATCGGTAGCCATATATAATAATCAAAACTAATCCTAACCAGACCCTATTTTTTCTTAAGCTTAACTTAGGCTCCAATAAAATCTAAAAGTGGCAACAATTAAATGAATGCTACTCAGCTGTGCTGGGCTGTGCTGTGCTGAGGGTAATACTATTGAATAAATTTCATACATTTGCATTTATGGATGAAATCTAAAACTGGAAATAATCAAATCAATGTTACACAGCGGTCTTTTGTCCCATGTGCTGGGGAAGATGCTATTGAATAAGTCTGACACATTTGCATTTTTGGATCAAGTCTAAAAATGTCAAGAGTCACACAAATGCAACTCAGCTGTCCTTTGTCCTGTGTGCTTGGGGTGATCCTATTAAACGACTCTACTACCTTTGCATTTGTGGATCAAATCTAAAACTAGAAAGAGTCAAATGAATGCTACTTATGCGTCCTTTGTCAAGTGTGCTGGGGGGATCCTATTGAAGGAGTCTAATACGTTTGCTTTTCTTCATAAAATTTAAAAGTGTTGAAGAGTCAAATGAATGTTAGTCAGCAGTCCCTTGTCCTGTGTGCTAGGGGTTATCCTATTGAATGAGTGTGATACCTTTGCATTTGTGGATGAACTCTAAAAGTGGAACTAGTCAAATCAATGTTACTCAGCTGTCTTTTGTCTTATGTGCTGGGGGTGACGCTAATGAATAAGTCTGATAGATTTGCATTTTTTGATAAACTATAAAAATGTAAAGAGACAAATAAAGGCTACTCAGCTGTCCTTTGTCTTGTGTGCTGGGTGTGACCTCTGCTACCTTTGCATTTGTGGATGAAATCCAAAACTGGCAGGAGTCAAATGAATGTCACTCAGCTGTCCAATGTACTGTGTGCTGAGGGTGATCCTATTGAATGACTCTGCTACCTTTGCATTTGTTGATCAAATCTAAAACTAGATTGAGTCAAATGATTGCTACTCAGTTCTCTTTTGTCCTCTGTGCTAGAAGTGATCCTATTGAATAGGTCTTATACCTTTGCATTAATGAATAAAGTCTAAGAGTGGCAAGAGTCAAATTAATGCTACTTAGGTGTCCTTCGTCCAAATGTGCTGGAAGTCATTCTATTGAATGGGTCTAATACTTTTGCATTTCTTAATGAAATCTTCAACTATTGGGAGTCAAATGAATGCTACTCAGCTGTCGTATGTCCTGTGTGCTGGGGGTGATCCTATTAAGAGACTCCGCTTCCTTTGCATTTGTGGAACAAATCTAAAACTAGAAAGAGTCAAATGAATGCTACTCAGCTGTCTTTTGTACTCTGCGATAGAAGAGATCCTATTAAATAAGTGTAATACCTTTGGATTAACGGAAAAATTCTAATAGTGGCAAGAGTCAAATGAATGACACTCAAGTGTCCTTTGTCCTTGGTGCTAGGGGTGATCGTACTGAATGAGTCTCATACATTTGCATTTTTGGATGTAATCCATAACTGGCAAGGGTCAAATGAATGCTACACAGCTGTCCTATGTCCTGTGTGCTTGGGGTGATCCTATTAAACGACTCTACTACCTTTGCATTTGTGGATCAAATCTAAAACTAGAAAAAGTCAAATAAACGCTACTCAGCTGTCTTTTGTCCTCTGCGCTAGAAGTGATCCTATTAATTAAGTCTAATACCTTTGCATTAATGAATAAATTTTAAGAGTGGTAGGAGTCAAATGAATGCTACTCAGCTGTCCTTTGTCCCTGGAGCTTGGGGTGATCCCATTTAATGTCTCTGCTACCTTTGCATTTGTGGATCAAATCTTATACTAGAAAGAGTCAAATGAATGCTACTTTTGCGTCCTTTGTCAAGTGTGCTGGGGGATCCTAGTGAAGGAGTCTAATACGTTTGCTTTTCTTCATAAAATTTAAAAGTGTTGAAGAGTCAAATGAATGTTAGTCAGCAGTCCCTTGTCCTGTGTGCTAGGGGTTATCCTATTGAATGAGTGTGATACCTTTGCATTTGTGGATGAAATCTAAAAGTGGAACTAGTCAAATCAATGTTACTCAGCTGTCGTTTGTCTTATGTGCTGGGGGTGATGATAATGAATAAGTCTGATACATTTGCATTTTTTGATAAACTATAAAAATGTCAAGAGACAAATAAAGGCTACTCAGCTGTCCTATGTCCTGTGAGCTGGGGGTGATCCTATTTAATGACTCTGCTACCTTTGCATTTGTGGATCAAATGTATAAGTAGAAAGAGTCAAATGAATGCTACTCAGCTGTCGTTTGTCCTCTGTGCTAGATGTGATCCTATTTAATGACTCTGTTACCTTTGCATTTGTGGATCAAATTTATAACTAGAAATAGTCAAATGAATGCTCCTCAGCTGTCGTTTGTCCTCTGTGCTAGATGTGATCCTATTTAATGACTCTGCCACCTTTGCATTTGTGGATCAAATGTATAACTAGAAAGAGTCAAATGAATGCTACTCAGCTGTCGTTTGTCCTCTGTGCTAGATGTGATCCTATTGAATAAGTCTAATACCTTTGCATTAATGGATCAAGTCTAACAGTGGCAAGAGGCAAATAAATGCTACTCAGCTGTGCTTTGTCCTGTGTGCTCGGGGTCATCCTATTGAATGGGTCTAATACCTTTGCATTTCTTGATGAAATTTTCAAGTGTCAATAGTCAAATGAATGCCACTTAGCTGTCCTTTGTCCTCTGTGCTAGAGTGATCCTATGGAATAAGTATGTTACCATTGCATTCATGGATAAAATCTAAGAGTGGGAAGAGTCAAATGAATGCTACTCAGCTGTCCTTTGTCCCTGGTGCTTGGGGTGATCTTATTGAATGAGTCTCATAGCTTTGTCCGCTGTCCTCTGTCCTGTGTGTTGGGGTGATCCTTTTGAATGACTCTGCTTCCTTTGCATTTTTGGATCAAATCTAAAACTAGAAAGAGTCAAATGAACGCCACGCTCTCCTTTGTCCTCTTTGCTAGATTGATCCTATGGAATAAGTCTGATACCTTTGCATTAATAGATAAATTCTAAGAGTGGCAAGAGTCAAATGAATGCTACACAGCTATCCTTGGTCCTGTGTCCTGGGGATCATCCTATTAAATGGGTCTAATACCTTTGCATTTGTGTATGAAATCAAAAACTGGCAAGAATCAAATAAATGCTACACAGCTGTCCTATGTCCTGTGTGCTTGGGGTGATCCTATTGAATAACTCTGCAACCTTTGCATTTGTGGATCAAATCTAAAACTGCCAAGAGTTAAAAGAATGCTACTCAGCTTTCATATGTCCTTTGTGGTGGGGGTGATCCTATTGAATAAGTTTAATACCTTTGCATTAATGAATAATATCTAAAAGTATTAAGAGTCAAATGAATGTTACTCAGCTGTCTTTTGTCTTATGTGCTGGGGGTGATGCTATTGAATAAGTCTGATACATTTGCATTTTTTGATAAACTATAAAAATGTAAAGAGACAAATAAAGGCTACTCAGCTGTCCTATGTCCTGTGAGCTGGGGGTGATCCTACCTTTGCATTTGTGGATCAAATGTATAACTAGAAAGAGTCAAATGAATGCTACTCAGCCGTCGTTTGTCCTCTGTGCTAGATGTGATCCTATTGAATACGTCTAGTACCTTTGCATTAATGGATTAAGTCTAACAGTGGCAAGAGTCACACAAATGCAACTCAGCTGTCCTTTGTCGTGTGTGCTGGGTGTGATCCTATTGATAGACTCAGCTACCTTTGCATTTGTGGAACAAATATAAACCTAGAAAGAGTCAAATGAATGCTACTCAGCTGTCTTTTGTACTCTGCGATAAAAGTGATCCTATTAAATAAGTGTCATACCTTTGGATTAATGGATTACGTCTAACAGTGGCAAGAGTCAAACAAATGCAACTCAGCTGTCCTTTGTCGTGTGTGCTGGGTGTGATCCTATTGATAGACTCAGCTACCTTTGCATTTGTGGAACAAATCTAAAACTAGAAAGAGTCAAATGGATGTTACTCAGCTGTCTTTTGTCCTCTGCGATAGAAGTGAACCTATTAAATAAGTGTAATACCTTTGGATTAATGGATTAAGTCTAACAGTGGCAAAAGTCAAACAAATGCAACTCAGCTGTCCTTTGTCCTGTGTGCTTGGGGTGATCCTATTAAACGACTCTACTACCTTTGCATTTGTGGATCAAATCTAAAACTAGAAAGAGTCAAATGAATGCTACTTATGCGTCCTTTGTCAAGTGTGCTGGGGGGATCCTAGTGAAGGAGTCTAATACGTTTGCTTTTCTTCATAAAATTTAAAAGTGTTGAAGAGTCAAATGAATGTTAGTCAGCAGTCCCTTGTTCTGTGTGCTAGGGGTTATCCTATTGAATGAGTGTGATACCTTTGCATTTGTGGATGAAATCTAAACGTCGAACTAGTCAAATCAATGTTACTCAGCTGTCCTTTGCCTTGTGTCCTGGGGGTCATCCTATTGAATGGGTCTAATACTTTTGTATTTCTTGATGAAATGTTTAAATGTCACTAGTCAAATGAATGCTACTCAGCTGTCCTTTGTCCTCTGTGCAAAAGTGATCCTATTGAATATTTACCTTTGCATTAATGGATAAATTCTAAGAGTGGCAAGGGTCAAATGGATGCTACTCAGCTGTTCTTGGTCCTGTGTGCTGGAAGTCATCCTATTGAATGGGTCTAACACTTTTGCATTTCTTAATGAAATCTTCAAGTGTAACGAGTCACATGAATGCTACTCAGCTGTCCTTTGTCGTCTGCGCTATTGGTGATCCTATTGAATATGTTTCAATATGTTTCAATAATGGATCAAATCTAAGAGTGGCAAGAATCAAGTGAATGCTACTTAGCTCTCCTTTGTCCCTGGTGCTTGGGGTGATCTTTTTGAATGAGTGTCATACCTTTGCATTTATGGATGGAATCCGAAAGTGGCAAGACTCAAATGAATGCTACTCAGCTATCATTTGTCCTAAGTGAAGGGGTTCATCCTATTGAATGAGTCTAATACTTTTGCATTTCTTGATGAAATCTTCAAGTATCAAGAGTCAAATGAATGCTACTCAGCTGTCCTTTGTCTTGGGGGATCCTAGTGAATGACTTTGCTACCTTTGCATTTTTAAATAAAATCTAACACTAGAAAGAGTTAACACTTTTTAATTTCATCCACAAATGCAAAGGTAGCAGGGCCATTCAATAGGATCACACCCAGCACACAGGACAAAGGACAGCTGAGACGCATTCATTTGATTCTTGCCAGTTTTGGATTTAATCCACAAATGCAAAGGTAGCATGGTCATTTAATAGGATGACCCCCAGCACACAGGAAAAAGGACAGCTGAGTAGCATTCATTTGACTCTTGCCAATTTTAGATATTATTCATTAATGCAAAGGTATCAGACTTATTCAATAGGATCACCACTAGCACAGAGGAAAATTGACAGCTACGAAGTATTTATTTTACTCTTGTGAGTTTTGGATCCATCCATAAATGCAATGGCATGAGACTCATTCAATAAGATCATCCCAAGCACCAGGGACAAAGGACAGCTGAATAGGAATCATTTGAGTCTTGCCACTTTTGGATTCAATCCATAAATGCAAAGGTATGAGACTCATTCAATAAGATCATCACAAGCACCAGGGACAACGGACAGCTGAATAGCAATCATATGAGTATTGCCAGTTTTGGATTCCATCCATAAATGCAAAGGTATGAGACTCATTCAATAAGATCACTCCAAGCACCAAAGACAAAGGACAGCTGAATAGCAAACATGTGACTCTTTCCAGTTTTGGATTTCATCCATAAATGCAATGGTATGAGACTCATTCAATAAGATCATCCCAAGCACCAGGGACAAAGGACAGCTGAATTGCAATCATTTGACTCTTTCCAGTTTTGGATTTCATCAACAAATTTAATGGTATGAGACTCATTCAATAACATCATCCCAAGCACAAGGGACAAAGGGCAGCTGAATAGCAACCATTTGATTCCTGCCAGTTTTGGATTCCATCCATAAATGCAAAGGTATGAGACTCATTCAATAAGATCATCCCAAGTACCATGGACAAAGGGCAGCTGAATATGAACCATTTGACTCATTCAATAAGATCACCCCCAGCACAAGGGACAAAGGACAGCTGAATAGCAATCATTTAACTCTTGCCAGTTTTGTATTTCATCCATAAATGCAAAGGTATGAGACTCATTCAAAAAGGTCACCCCAATCACCAGGGACAAAGAACAGCTGAGTAGCAATCATATGATTCTTCAATGTTTTGGATTCCATAAACAAATGCAAAGGCATGAGACTAATTCAATAAAATCACCCCCAGCACCAGGGACAAAGGACAGTTGAATAGCAATCATATGACTCTTGCCAGTTTTGGATTCCATCCATAAATGCAGTGGTATGAGACTCATTCAATAAGATCACCACCAGCACCAGCGACAAAGGACAGCTGAATAGCAATCATATGACTCTTGCCAGTTTTGGATTCCATCCATAAATGCAAAGGTATGAGATTCATTCAATAGGATCACCCCAAGCACCAGGGTCAAAGGACAGCTGAAAGGCAATAATTTGACACTTGCCAGTTTTGGATTCCATCCATAAATGCGAAGGTATGAGACTCATTCAATAAGATCACCCCCAAGCACCAGAGACAAAAGACAGCTGAATAGCAATCATTTGACTTTTGCCATTTTTGGATTCCATCTATTAATGCAAATGTATGAGACTCATTTAATAAAATCAGCCCAAGCACCAGGGACAAAGGACAGCTGACTAGTTATGGATTCCATCCATAAATGCAAAGGTATGAGACTCATTTAATAAGATCATCCCAAGAATCAGGGACAAAGGACAGCTGAATAGCAATCATTTGACCCTTGCCAGTTTTGGATTCCATCCATAAATGCAAAGGTATATGAGACCCATTCATAAAGATCACCCCCAGCACCAGGGACAAAGGACAGTTGAATAGCAATCATATGACTCTTGCCAGTTTTGGATTCCATCCATAAATGCAATGGGGTGAGACTCATTCAATAAGATCACCCCCAGCACCAGGAACAAAGGACAGCTGAATAGCAATCATATGACACTTGCCAGTTTTGGATTCCATCCATAAATGCAAAGGTATGAGACTCATTCAATAAGATCATCCCAAGCACCAGGGAGAAAGGAAAGCTGAATAGCAATAATTTGACACTTGCCAGTTTTGGATTCCATACATAAATGCAAAGGTATGAGACTCATTCAATAAGATCACCCCAAGGATCAGGGACAAAGGACAGCTGAGTAACATTTATTTTACCCTTACTAGTTTGGGATTCTATCCATAAATGCAAATATATAAGACTCATTCAATAAGATCACCCCAAGCTCCAGGGACAAAAGACAGCTGAGTAGCATCCATTTTACTATTGCCAGTTTTGGATTCCATCCATAAATACAATTGTATGAGACTCATTCAATAAGATTACCCCAAGCACCAGGGACAAAGGACAGCTGAAAGGCAATCATTTGACACTTGCCAGTTTTGGATTCCATCCATAAATGCAAAGGAATGAGACTCATTCAATAAGATCACCCCAAGCAGCAGGGAGAAAGGACAGCTGAAAGGCAATCATTTGACTCTTACCAGTTTTGGATTCCATCCATAAATGCAATGGCATGAGACTCATTCAATAAGATCATCGCAATCACCAGGGACAAAGGACAGCTGAATAGGAATCATTTGACTCTTGCCAGCTTTGGATTCCATCCATTAATGCAAATGTATGAGACTCATTCAATAAAATCAGCCCAAGAACCAGGGACAAAGGACAGCTGAGTAGCATTCATTTTACTCTTGCTAGTTTGGGATTCCATCCATAAATGCAAATATATAAGACTCATTCAATAAGATCACCCCAAGCACCAGGAACAAAAGACAGCTGAGTAGCATTCATTTTACTCTTGCCAGTTTTGGATTTCATCCATAAATGCAAATATATGAGACTCTATCAATAAGATGACCCCAAGCACCATTGACAAAGGACAGCTGAAAGGCAATCATTTTACTCTTGCCAGCTTTGGATTCTATCCATAAATGCAAATGTATGAGACTCATTCGATAAGATCACCCCAAGCAGCAGGGACAAAGGACAGCTGAAAGGCAATCATTTGACACTTGCCAGTTTTGGATTCCATCCATAAATGCAAAGGTATGAAACTCATTCAATAAGGTCACCCCAAGCACCAGAGAGAAAGGAAAGCTGAATAGCAATCATTTGACTCCTTCAATAAGATCACCCCCAGCACCAGGAACAAAGGACAGTTAAAAGGCACTTATTTGACACTTGCCAGTTTTGGATTCCATCCATAAATGCAAAGGTATGAGACTCATTGAATAAGATCACCCCAAGCACCAGGGACAAAGGACAGCTGAAAGGCAATCATTTGACACTTGCCAATTTTGGATTCCATCCATAAATGCAAAGGTATGAGACTCATTCAATAGAATCACCCCAAGCACCAGGGAGAAAGGAAAGCTGAAAAACGGTCTTTATCCGGTCGCGTCAATCTCTCATCTTTCAACTGCACATTCATTCCTTTAAAAGCCCTGTTTTGAAGCTACAGTAAGCTTACATAGGTGTTATGTGCAGGTTTTACTTATCATTAGGTATAACACAACATGCACATTGTTTTGCAATATCACGAATAACTATACTCGAGCTCTCGAACTTACTCTTGTTAATAGACATTGTAAGTCTTACTTCAGGTCCAAGTCATTTGTTTTTGTATTAACTATTGTCCGGTAAAAACAGCATCGTTTTAATAGAGACAGTCACAAAACATGTGTCGATAGCAAAGCTGACTATGATTTGCGCTTTGGCACAAGGGAAGGGCATTTAAACGCCACAATCTTTTAGAAAGTTAAAATGCCAGGAGATGATATCGAAGTTTATTGGCGTGATACTTCAATGTTCTATTCAGAAGCACTTTTAAAACAGCAAACCTGTATATAGTCTGTAATACTCTTAAGAAGAAAACGTTTTTTTTTTTTTGCAATCCCATGGTCCAAGAAAAGGTATCCTATTAAAACAAGAATTTAACTTTGTTTATTGCAGGAGCCTGACGCCAGTAAATTGTTTCATTGTACATACTGAGGTGATATGGTACCGCAAAAGGATAAATTTTCAGGGGCACCCAACGACCAATTTGTTGTAAAATGTATTATTATACCCCAGTTAATGAAAATAAATGTTATTAAGGCATTTTCAGGTGTTTTTCAGTGTTGCTGGGAAAACATTATCTGTTCCTTTCTCCCAGCAAGACACACAAGAAATTTCCCGGCCAGCTAGATGAAATTGGTTGGTTTCCCAGCCAGGAATTCCGCGCGCTTTCAAATCCCTCGATCCGAAACGACCGAACAAAAGCGACAAAACCGGCACAAAACAGGTTTTTTCCGCAAGCGCAATCACTCTGACCAGCCGTCGTATGTTTGTGACTACTCTCTGGGAGAGGGAAGGGGTTCTCTTTTCTTTTTTTTTATATTCGTCCTCAGTCTTCAGAGTTTCTACAGCCAGCTCGGGTTGAAATGCTAGAAAAAGTCAGTAATTCCCAGGCAAAACCTCTATCAATAACAAAATTTCCCAGCCAGCTCATCGAAACACCTGTATTTTTGCCAGCCAGCAAGATTCCTCTGGGAAACGGATAATGTGAGGAACAGATTCGTTGGGTGCCCCTGAATTTTGGCTGTTTGCTTAGGCTTTTTTGTTAGGCTTTCACTTGTTAAAACGCTTTTACTTCTAACGTAAATGCCAGAAAGCGGTCTTCAAAACGTGGTCAGCTCCAAACGAGGCTCCAAACGAGGCTTAGGCTTTTTTGTTAGGCTTTCACGTGTTAAAACGCTTTTACTTCTAACGTAAATGCCAGAAAGCGGTCTTCAAAACGTGGTCAGCTCCAAACGATAAAGGACATAAATTCAGCGGAAGTTTAAACTTGTTCTTTTTACAGGACAAATACGTAACTTATCTTCTAGGGGTCAAAATCAAAACTTAACAGATAAACCATCTGAAAATGCTTACCGTCGAGTCAATCCTGCCATGAATTTCAAAAAGAACCGAACCAAGTACTTCGGCACTAGTCTTCTGCCAGTTCTGCTTCTCGGCACAAGTTAAAAAGCTCGCAAAGAGTTGTTCATATTAACTGCGAGTTTCCATGATGTAGGTTCACTGGTTAAGCAGGCTTGAAACAGCAAATTCTCCCTCGATCCGAAAGCACTTTCTCCAACCACAGTCAACTCGTCCCTACACGGTACACACATCAGAACGCCTTGTAACTGCAACAGAAGACAAAAATAGCTGTGGATTAAAATATGATCATACTAGTCATTATTCCTCTTTAAACTAACCCAATACTTTCTTTATCTGTTTCTAACAAGAATAATTATCATAATTATTATAACCATAATCATAGTCATAATAATTATCATAATTATTATAGTCATAATACTTTGAATAATTATAACTATAATAATGTTAATAATAATATATAATTATAATAATTATAATAATTATTTCTTGAGGGGGGCAACTTTGTTCCCAGGGCTTCTCCCTCAGGTAAGGGTGGGGCAGTAGGGAAAGCCCCGCCTCCAAATGGGGGAGAAGCCCCGGGAACGAGGTTGCAAGATGAGGGGGAGGGGATCGTGACTGTTCTTGCACGGCATTATTCATTGCCGTGTTTACCTAAACTACAAGTTCTAAATCAAAAAATAAGACGCAAACAGTGTGAACAACATAAACAAGCGCATTGTTTGAAATTACTCACTTGACGTTTCGTATCAGCTTCGACTTACATCCTCAGAAGTGACCGTTATCTAATTGTTAATTTTTTTTTTGGAAATCATTAGTTAGTTATGTTAGTATGAAAAGTTATTAGTTAATTGTCACGTCTGAGGATCTAAGTCGAGGCATACGAACTGTGAAGTAAAAGACTTCTCAAACAATACTGCATTAATTTAATGTTTGTCGCCGCTGTTTACGTCTTGTTTTTTTATTATTCTCAACGTAGATCGCCTTCTTTGTCTAAACTAGAAGTACTTCTCTCAGATTGGATAGGTACTTGCTGTTCTTTTCGCTCTGAGATGTGTTTCTTCTTTGTCTTCTCGGCTGAGTTTGCGGCAAAGAAATCTTTCAAATTCGGGAGATCTCCCACAAGGGAATATTTTCCTGTCTATGATTATTGCCTGGATTTTACGCACTTGTCTTTCGTCTTCTCCAGAGTGTTCTGTACATCATGTCCTCGACAGTCGGTTCCTTTTCCTCGCCTACGTCCACAACCTCTTGAACTCCGTTATCGTTGCTTCGCTCTTAGTGTTCTCCTCCAATTCTTTTTCTTTGTTTTTTTTCTTGTTCGTCTTCTTCCTCATTGTCTTTCCGGAGATGTTTTCTTTCTTTCTAAGCGAGATGCATTACATCGTTTGTCTAAATGCACTTGTAGAAATCGTCTCTTCGCTTCGGTGGGTCAGTACTTGCAGGGGTTTTTGCCAGCCCACCAACCGCGAAAGTAGGCAAAATATAAGGACGTTTTTTTGGCAGCTAACTCACATTTGTAACTTACTATACTCTACTAGGGGCAGAAGTAGACTATAGCACTTTATCCTTATTGTGCAACTATAGATGCATAGCGACAGGAGAAAGGACAACTGATGGTGGTGACTGATTATATATCACAGGGGTTGCTTGGCCGTGAATATCATTAGAGGTGTTCAATTTCTTGCTATCTTACTTTTCTTTGTCGTCTTCCTCGTTGTGAAATTTGGCTATTAAATGTTTAAGACTCAGGGTTATACGTCTTTCAGTGCAAGATTATTTGAAACGTTCTTTAGACAAAGTTAGCGACACTTTATATGGAATATATCGCTTACTCTGACGTGTCAGATTTGGATCGCTTAAAAATGAAATTAAGATGTTTTCGAAACTACGTCTTTTATTGCGCTAATCATTGTTAGCTACTTTTTGTGGTAACAATTTCCAACATTGTTTTTTGCTATGCTTGTCTCCGTTTTGCCGAAGAACTCGTGGCGTTCTAAACATGGAAAAAACTCGAAAAGGTTGACATATAGTGCTTGTATGGTATAGGCAAGTTCCTACTTAATAGCTCTCGATAGTGCTTATGAAGCAAAAAAAATCTTTGTACAGTCTTTAAATTTATCATTTAATTACACTAATGCAAAATCTGACATGTCTAGGCTTAAAATGCCGATTTTACAAGCACTCAATTTAAAGTTGTTCCTTTTGGGTCAAAATGCCACGTGACAAGCAGCTCTGACGTCATTTAGCTAACATAGGGTGCATTCTTTTGGGACTATTCCAGTTGTTCTTATTCCGGTTTACGGAGAACAGAACACACGGAATGCTAATTCCTGAAAGAACGCATCTGCCGAACTGGTTCCAAAAGAACACGATTACCGTCTATTAGGAGTATTCCTATTCCGGAATGGTCCCAAAAGAACGCACCCATAGTGTCACATCGCGTATGCCAGGAAATGCCGGAGAAAGATGAGCGAAAACGTGGGAGATATTGTGTTCGTGGCGCCCCCAACCAACGAACGTGCATTCGAATGCACAGGTTTCCCATGCAAAAAATCCAGTTGTGAGAGGATAATGGGTGATTATCCTAACACCTAGGATTAACCTTCCCAGGTTAATCCTAGGAAAATTGTATTTGTGGGATTCCAGAAGGAACAAAGTTTATTCCAATATGTTTAGTTTTCAGACAAAAGTAAACATCAAATATGAAACGGAAAAATATATTTGCACCAGATAACTAGAATTTTACAGTAAATGGACAATATTATCTGTTTAAGAGAGTTTTAACGTTTTTTGTCTCGTTTTGTTTTTTGTTTGCTTGTTGTTTTTAATCCGTGTAATGTACGGTTAGTGTGTGTTCAAATGCACAGTACGTTGTTTCTTTAAATAATATTATTTTAGAATATTTGTATAGTATGCATATTGCTTGTTCATTTGTAATCTGGTGTTTAATTACTAAATGAAATAAAATAAAATAAAAAGTAGACACAAGCCCAATTTTTATATCAAACACGAAGTGTTTCTTTAAGTCTAAGAATTTTCTAACAATAATGTAAGGGTAGGGGTTAGTGTTATTTTTAGGCAAAGGTAAATGCATCCAGGCATTTCTGGACATATCTGAATTTGTCCGTCGACACAGGCACGATTTTAAGGATCTTTCTTCAAAACATGCGGCGCTCTGTTCCGCAGGTTTTGAAAAATATTGCTATGAGCGACACCTGTCTGTATTTGAAAACATGAGGAGGTTCTTGAAAAAAGCTTAAGGACGCTGTATAAACAAGGAAAACACGGTGGTTCGAGTTCCCGCCTGCAGCATCCGAAGAAGCTCATGCCCAGTGAACGTAGAGAAAGAAAGGTGAGACGACCATAGTCTACAGAAATATTGTAAGTGTGTCTGTTCTTACAGTATAGAAATATTGCAAGTGTGTACGATCTTCAAACCTATATTATCAGAATGTTCCGCTTATGGAGTCCTTTGTCTTTTCTACAGAGTCCAATGACTTATGTGAATTTTGCTAGAATTTTAAATATTCCTCTCGTCGGGACCACAATTTTACTGTCGTTATCACTGAGCAATCACAGGCTATTACCTCGGCGTTTGTCTTTCAGGTCGATACGCAACAGAATTATACACCTTATTCCAAAATGGCCGCCACTCCGTAAAGGCTGGAGCGAATTGCACGAAAGCGAGGTCATAAGGGCCAAAACAAGAGACTTACAGCTTCTACTGAGAAGTTACGGATTAAAAGTGTCAGTTGGTAACTGTACTCTTACGTCAGTAAGAGAAAATATGGCAAGTGCTTTGTATGAACCAAAGAAGATATTCCGCGACGAACTCGTGCAAAGGTCTCTCAACAAAAGCCCATCTTGTGAAAAGGTAAGACTAACTCATTATCTAGGAACGTTTTACGTGTGCGTTATGTAGAAATATGATTTGGATTCTTTCATTTCAGGGTAGAGGAATATGTAAGCAGAGGATCCGAGATGATTTACACGAAACGAAAGCTTTACTGTGTCAGTGCGAATTCTTACAAAACGGTAGGCGACTCAAGTGATATGACAAGCTCATTAACACCATAACCTGGGACACAGTGGAAACAGAAAATTCCATCGGACAGCTGCTCGGGGATCATCCCTTGAAATAGCGCTTCTTTTTACAAGGGCAGAGATGAACAGACATATCGGAAAGTCTGGGAAGCATATCAGTGGCAATAATTAACAATTAGCCCATAAGGCGAAGCCGAATGGGCTATTGACCTGTGGCCCTTGAGGACGAAGGGTCTAATTGTTTTAGTATCACCCAACTAGTCCGACAGAAAAGGCAATAATAAAGTTAGAAAATGTAAGTTAAAGAAATATTTATTTGGGAAAAAAAAACGAAAGAAAGCCTCACGCTTTTCCCTACTCGAGGACTATCAATAATAGTCCTCTAGTAGCGTAGCAAATGAAAATGCAGCATTTGCATTAGTCCACTAGTTGGGTGATACTAAATAACTTATACATGTGAGTAAAAAGAGCTGCCTTTATTGGTGATAATCAGGAAGTTATTCTTCAGCAGTATAGTGCAATAGTCAGGCTTTCTGCATCTACATTTATATATGTATATAAGCTACTTGATTTTTCCCACAAAATATTTGTGAGATTACTCAAAATCTAAACAAGCTGACTTAAATTTCCTCAAATACCATTCCATTTAATCATCTGTGTGCTGTTTGGTAAAATGAATCCTCAGTGCAGATTTCTGCAAGACTAGGCTTTGCCTTACAGAAGGATATCAATTTTTTAAGCTTTTAATGATACGCCCCAGTGAATCGGTAGATGGATTCGCCAGTTATCATGTGAGGCCATGTGAAAAGCAAATGCAAGTCCAGTTTGATCGACTCTCTCACAACACAATAGGCAACTTTCACGATGGTGTCATTTGACTACAACTTCGAGAATTAAGGTTTTTTTTCTTTTCTTGTTTTAATTTTGTATTTTCATTGGGGTAAAAATAACAATAGCCCTAATTAGCACGAGACAAGAAAAACCTTGGACAGTCCAAGGTGTTTGACCTTATCTGGACGGGGGCATCTCTCACTTCCTAAAATAAAATTGTAAACTGTGTAATAAGCAGTCTGGCTAAAGTCCCCCGAAAAACATTGTAAATTAGTCCTGAAAAGCCCCGAGGGGAGAGACTAATAGCTTCACTCACTCACACTCACACTCACTCAACCTGAAGGATTCTGGTACTTGTACTCAAATGTCGTCATCATGCAAATGTCCTATTGCACTTAGTCCTTGTCTGAATGCACGAACCAAGACACAACCAAATATAAATTGTATATAAGTGCACCTGCGTGAACGTTTGCATATATGTTTTTTCTATTTCTCAAGTTTTTACCAAATAGAGTGTTTGTTTACTTTCTGCAAAAAGGGTCAAGGCATAGGCAATTACTGCGGAAATGTGCCAAACCCAGTGTCGTGTTTGTAGTAGTGAAGGCGAAAGACTCTCAATCGAGAGGGCAGAAGGTCTAATCGTGATAAGTGCAATTGACATTACTTTCTATTTTTCATGAGAACATTTCATTGCAAAGGAGATAGAAGCGTGAAAAGGTAGGCTATTTACTTGCTTGTTAGATAGCAGAAAAAGAAAAAGCAGGGACAAGGAAGTTAAAATTGATGGTCAAAGGGGACAAGGGGATTGAGAGAAGGGAGGGTAGGTATTGGAGGAGGTAGTCAGTGAGGGGAGATGTCCAACCTCTTTTTATTTTCTCTTGTTTTTTTTTTTACCTAACCTTTCCCGCAAAAAAAAAAAAGAAAAAAAAAGCCAGCACATCCCGTGATAAAGAAAACCATTTTCCAAACAGTTTGGTTGATACACTGATTTACTAAAAGTATAGACTACATTTTTCACTATTTCACCTACAGGTAAAATGCGGATCATAAGTTTTATCTAGGTAAAGACAGGCTCAACCTAATAACGCAGTTTACGGGCAAAATCTGCAAGCAGTTTCTAAGTAGGTTCCACATCAGTTCGGTAGCTGTATACAAGTACAATAGAATTCAAAAACTAGTATATCTTACCGCAGTCAACAGTTTTTCTCTTTACCAAACGAGCTATCGATGAGCTAAGGATGACATGGGAATTCATAGCCGTCCTCAAGTTACACTAGAATAGTTAATCCATTGAATCGTATTGGGAAAAAACGTCTTCTTGACTTGTACAAAACTGATGGTTTGACTGGAGCCGTCCTGGTATTGCTTTTAGCAAAACCGACTCAATTCCTTAGGGTACTGAACATTACTAATTTGTTAGTTAGCTTTCGTTTCGTTCCTAATCACTTCTTCCACTGGTTTCCATACTTGTTTGATCCCTACACCAACACTTCCAGCAACTATCGGAAGACAGTCCATTATTAGTAACCGTCACGTTCCTTGCATGCGGAGGGCCCCTTGTTCCTTTTTGTCTCAATTTCCGTGAGCATCCTCATTCGTTTCAGATCAGTCAGTCATCAGCCTCGATAAACAAGTTGATCCTTTTCCTTTAAGACAAGCTGACAAATACACGACATGAAAAATAGAAAATTAGTCGTTGCGAATAAAAAAAAAACGCCCTCCATCATAATTTATCCTCCAGGAACACGGAAAATTTTCTTCAAGATACTTTTCATAATTACACGAACCTCTGGATAGCGCCAACAGTAAATTAAAGGATTTAACGAAGAATTTAGAAGACCGAAAAAGAATGTGATCTGTTCGGCTACTAAGACAGAGTCAGACCAGTTCCCTGCTTTCTTTAAAATCAAACAGCAAAAAAACGGAAGATAACACGCCACAAATACAGCATAAATATATACAACATTCAAGGAAGACTTCCGTTCCCGGAGGAGCACCACTGCTTGCAAATTTTGCTGCTGAAATTGATGGTGAATTCGATCCCGATGATATCTCGCTACTTTGTAAACACGAAAATATGCAACTGTTGTCAACAGAAATCCTATTGATAGAAGAACAAGTGGAACATTCAGGTACAACGGGTAAAGAAAAGAGAAAAAGAGGTACAGCTTGTCAGCCATATTGCAACCAAGGCTGCAGTAACACGTTTGGAAGTCACAAGCTCTTGATATCTCAGATGAAAAGAAACGGCGAGAAGTCTGTCAACAGCAATGGCGGTAACATTCAAGAACGATGCCCCCGCTAGAAGATATAGAATAGCGAAGCAAGAGGGTAAAGTCACTGGACACAATAATTCAAGGTTGGAGTTCACTGCCATGTTGAACACCACTGCGAGCATTATGTGAGCGAACAATCCCACGGCAAGATCAGAGAGAGCAAGACTCAGAAACAATTTCCTCATATTAGCCGGCAGAAATGAAGTTTTCCTCAACGCTTGAATAGCCAGAGTATTTCCGAATGTTGCCATGGGAGAAAAAACGAAGTTTAACACACATAGCGCAAACAATGTTGTTCTGTGAGATTCAGCAATTTGCCGAATTTCATCCAAGTGGTGTCTGCAAGACTGGTCGGCCATGGTAACTTCAGTATTCAAAGTGCCTGGTTTGGTTGAGCCAAATTAGCATTTGCCTTAAAAATATTCGTACCTCTTGCACGTCCAGGTATTTAAAGAGATTGACAATGTAATGTAATCAACTTCCGTAGACAGCATTGGATCGGTTTGGTTGTGAATAACAACCAATTAGACAATTTTGTCTGAGGATATGTTGGGAGAAAAAAAAAAAAAAAACAACGCCAGGTGTATGTGTTTTATCTAGAATCAGGAACACGTATACAGAAAGTTTAAGTACGCCTGTGCAAAGAAACGGCGATTAGGTTGAAAGGATACAAATGCTGCACTGACAATTAATGCAGTTCTCTGTGTAATTTATGATGACGTGCAAACTAACAGCTCTATAAGCAAATTATATGTTAACGTGGCGAATCACCACAATAGAACATGGTGCATGGTACAAACATATTGTTTGAATCGTTTTGGTTTTATAAAGTTCCTGTAGAAAAGCTGGAATTTAAAACTTTTTCTAAAGGAAACCCAAAACGTTCGAAGAGGTCATGTTAACTCTTTAAAAACTGAAGGTGCGGATCGTACATCAGTATCACCTGTCTTTGATGGTGATTAACTCTACTGCTACCGCGAATTAACATATACAAATGAGGTGAAATTGTACTATATGGTAAATTCCACCTTGTCGCCATCTTTTGCCGCCTTTTGGAAAACATGGAACTGGTTGCACATGGCAGAGTCAGTTGCATGGGAAGTAATTTCCAGACATTTTGTTGAGTTGATGATGTGTAACGCGCATTTTTCTGCTTTTATTGTTGAGGACCGTTATGAAGGAGGCATGTGACATTTGAGGGATAATGAATAGTTCTTTGACTTGGGCCATTTTAAATACGCAAACAGCGGTTACAAACATTTGCTTGAAATGCATAACTTTTATAAACTTAACGTTTCGTATGTTACAACATACATCATCAGAAGTGATTATTATTCAGTTACAGATAAATTTAAATTCAAAAATACAACTGTACGCACTGGGAAATATATAACGAAATTGATTGACATAAAACGACAAGAATATGCTAATAATAGAGATAAAGTTTCTCACTGCCAACGTTTTCATTTAAGGCTGGCTTTAGATCACGGATCAACAGAGACTCTTTAATTTTGCAATACATGTCTGATCGACCAGTTGCTAATATTTCAAAATGATCCCACTTAATTCTATGGTTGGTTAAGAAAACATGATCAGCAATTGCCAATTCGTGACAATTTGTAGTTAGAGCTTTAATTAAAATGTTCTGTTTTTCTGTCATGTAATCGGCGTTTCGTTTTCCCTATGTAGAAATCATTGCAATCCCAGCAGTTTGCTCTGTACACTACTTTTGACCTGAAGGAAGGAGCTAGTTTATCTTTGTAAGGGAAAAAAGACTTGATTCTTCGGGTGTTCTGAAAAACTATTGTGACGTTGAAAATACCATAAAATTTTTTTTTGCTGTGATGACCTAAGAAAGGTAGAACGATAAGAACTTCTTTTTTCTTAACTGTTTGTACAGGATCTAGTGGCTTATTTTGATTTTTCTCAATGACATCATTCATATGATATTTAACAGTTCCCATAGGGTAGCCATTAAGTAACAAAATCCTCATGAGGTCATCTAGGGCAGACTGAAACAATCGGGGTGACGAACAAATTCTAATGCAGCGATAAGCCAAAGTGCGGACTAGGTTTATTTTGTATTTACGCGGAGTAAAAGAGTCCCACTTGGTGTAAAGACCGGTGAATGTCTTCTTTCGATAGATTGATGTTGAGAAGGAGCTGCCACGATTGCGTTTCATAAGGATATCAAGGAATGGAATTTCATCTTTTTGTTTGGCGTTTGAAATGGCGTTGTGATTACTTGACCAAGATGAAACAGTTGATCTCCGATGAGACAAAATTCAAAAAACTGACAGAAAACCCGACAAAGTCCAGAGAACAAAGTTTAAGTTGTTACCTTCGACTACAATCTTGCCTCTTACTTTGTAAGCGTCCTCCAACCTATCTCCACAAACTGTTTTTCAATTAAAGACTCCTTCCGTTTTGCAGAATGGGCCAAACAGTACACTCACAACGGCGAATTCATGTGTTCCTTTGATGTCAGTTCACTATTTACTAATGTCCCACTGGATGAGACTATTAAAATTTGCCTTGATAACAAGTGTATGCCCTCGCAAATCCACCTAGATTACCCCGATTGGTCCTAAAGAATTTACTCTTGTTTGCAACAAAGAAGAGTCATTTTGTTTTTGACGGTCAATACTATGACCAGATTGATGGCGTCGCAATGGGCTCTCCACTTGGTCCTGTTTTGGCGAACATTTTCATGTGTGATTTTGAAGAAAAATGGGTGCTGAAGAACACCAATCAGCCTACTATTTGGTTCCGGTACGTGAACGATACCTTTACTCTTTTTAATAACAAAAATGATGCTTTGAGTTTTTTACGTTACCTTAATGGGAGACTCAACAACATTAAATTCACAATTGAGTTTGAACAAAACGATGAAATTCCATTCCTTTATATCCTTATGAAACGCAATCGTGACAACTCCTTCTCAACATCAATCTATCGAAAGAAGACATTCACCGGTCTTTACACCAAGTGGGACTCTTTTACTCCGCGTAAATACAAAATAAACGTAGTCCGCACTTTGGCTTATCGCTGCATTAGAATTTGTTCGTCACCCCGATTGTTACAGTCTGCCCTAGATGACCTCAAGAGGATTTTGTTACTTAATGGCAGTCAGGCTTGCTAAAAAGTTCTTTACCACAATAGAGCGAGACCTTTTCATGGTTTCTGACACCATCTTGTTCGGGGGGAAAACGCGGCTTAGATTACAGTGAATGTAAGGGATTTTGGCCGAATTCAAACCTCTATAACTACACTGCAAAAAGGCAGATTTCAAAAATTGTCAAATATTATTCATTTTATTGCTATCATTCACACAATGGAAAATTATATCATGGCATAAGGCACAACTTCTGAAAATTGGACATTAAAAATCTCATGCTGCTTTAAATTTCGCGGGAATTTGCATAATTTTGTTAACAAGGCTTTATATGAAATTTACAAATTTTATTTACGGTCGTTATAGCTTGATTCTGATCGTCGCACTTCACGAAAATAATCTCAATAGCAGTGCTTTTTGAGAGGTATTCTCGCTATCCAAAGGTCGTCGGACCTTTAAAATGGTTCAAAGTCGGCAAAATTCCCATACATTCACTGTCATTTAAGCCTTGTTTATCCCCCAACCAACCGTCAGAAACCGTGAAAAGGTCTATTGCATGTTAGTGAAAGCACACGCTTTTTGCAATGTGACCCCTCGATTTTAAAACTATCTTCACGTTTCTTCGATTGATATCTCGAACCAAGCAGCAAGTTTTCAAGGTGGTGGTCAACGTTTGGATATATATACTTTGAGACTTTGAGAACATGTAGATGCTTGTTAATTTACACGAAGCGGGACGGGTGTTGCAGAATCGTTTTGCCCTTACTCATAAGTCTACTGAATGAAATAAAGCTTCATGTTTTGATACAATCGATCTTGATCGACTAGCCTTTGTGCATTTTTTTTTTTGTCTTGAGATGCCGACTAATTTCAGCTCCAATTAAGAGACAATTATGGAGTGTTCAGTGTCTGACTGTAAAAGAAGAGCCGGTTACAACATTTAAAGCACAACGTTAACACAATGCGACAAAAAACAAATTACCTTATCTCAAAAGAAACACAAGGCATCGGAGTAATCGAACTGGTTTTCAATTGAGCCATATTTCCTCGATAATAGCGAGAGTTATCCTGACGGAGATCGACGGAGATTAAAAAGCAGATTTTTGCGCCAAAAATAACCCGCTGCATGTGATTATAGAGGCGCGGTTACAGAGTTAAGCGAGCCCACACTGTCTCTGACAGCGTTTTGACAGCGTTTGGTTTTGAGCTTGCAACGTGTGAATAGCATCAATACTCTAGTAATCCTTTGGTTTTTTGAGCTTGCAACGTGTGAATACTCTAATCTATCTAAACGAAAAAGCCATGACATTCAGAACACCGTTTGCTACATCCAGTCAATTCAGTCGAGGTGATTCTTTGATCGTGGTTTGCACCAATTCTCTTCGTCTTTGCATTCTGAAATGACAATTCAACTTGCAATTGTCATTACAAGGGGAATAGTCCATTCTATTACTTTCTCTGGGTCGATTCACAACACGTGTGATTGATGAAATAGTGGATGAAATACAACATGACGGATAAAATCAATTCCGTGCATTCTTTACGAAAACCGTGAGATATTACCCTGGATGCCACGGATGCCACAGGTGTTTTTTTTCTCTCTTAGATTAAGAGCAGCGACTCGCGACTCGCAACTCGCTATTCTGTCGCTCTAAGATAGAAACCTCGAGCATCCAACTGTCAAAGATCATAGAGCGTCAGACGAAACAAATTTCCCACAGCCTGAGCAATCCTGAGCCAGTTCAGATGCCACATTGTTTATTTATTTTGTCCCTTGCTCCATTATTTGCATGGTTTTAGTATCAACATCCCTTTAATCGGCTCAGTTTTTTATTATTTCGCAAATGAGAAATCCACAATTGTTCCAGGTAATTAAAGTTGAAGCTGTATTTTGTAACGGAGAGAGGTTTCGTTTCAAGAGCCCTCCCTTTCTCATAAACTAATCCTCATTTTCAAATTTGTGTCTCCCATAAAATGACCATTACATTATACTCTCTTCTGGAAAATTTACATGATTTACTTGTTCGAACACCAGTGAAGAAAGTCTCATTTTATTAACATGGTTTTTGAAACCTTACTTTTTGAAAACTCCACTTCCATGTCATTTACATGCTCTTCAACTTGAACTTTCGAAAGAATGATTTTCAGTCACTATTTACAGTTAATTTACATGATCAACTGAAGCATGAAAGTTTCATGGAAATTAGATTTACAGGATTGCAACAATTTACATGTTATTTACAGGATATTTTAAATCATTTACATTATTAATATACTGTAAATTTATTTGAAACAATCTGAACGTTATTTACATGTTCCTCCATTTATACTTCAAGAACATGACCATGTCAATTACTATTTACAGGTTATTTACCTGATTCACTTCAACATGTAAATACCTTGTAAGTCTTAGTTTACAAAACCTTAACGTGTAAATTGTAAGTTACAAAACATGTAAATCCAAATTATTTACACTTTGGAAACTGGATTTACAAGTGCCTGTAAATTTTCAAGTTTTCCAGTGATAAAGAAAAACACAAACTCTTGCTGTCCCTATTGTACCAATGTCAAGCGCACTATGTTGCATTCACCGTAGTATTAAATGGCTTATGTCTCTCTGGGCAACTGATAAAATAGGTACACTTTCGGAAATATAAATCATTTACGGACGGTTAAATAATTGGTAGGCTTGTTTAACCCTCTTTCACTTGATCATAATGGAAAGTTCACTTCACCCATGAAAACAAAATACCCTAATTTTCAAATTACAATTTAATGGCAGATAAAAATGAAATATAAGAATACATATCTACAATCACTAAGACTTGTGCCGCCTTAGTAAAACAAATGGTACAGGCCTTTAAAATGGTAATCTCAACAAAGGTTAATATTCTTCGTGTAACATGTGATGAAGCGATTGTTAGTAAAGTTAGCAACAAGTACTACCTTCATCGGTTTGAACAATATATGAACTGCGGAGTGAAAGACCCAACTGAACACAACTCTAGGAATGTCACTTTCTTAACATCGCAAACGGATATGACTGGCACGCATGACAAAGCACTAAACAGTGGTAAAGGAATTACACCACGCCACTACTTTCGGGAAGATATGTTATGTTATTTATGCCCTTTAACGAGAAGATGACTCATATTCTCACATGTGAAAGATAAAAATGATATGTTCACTGCGCCCGGCGAAGATATGGTTTTTTAGTAAAAGGAGAAATCCTGGCATTTCATCAGTATCTAAAAATAATAATAACTATGAAATACAACATGAGCTCGAGCTCCACACTTTGGCCCGGTCATATAATGATGGAGCCATGCTTGTCTCTCTTATTTGAAATTGCCGATAAGTACACAGGTAAAAACGTCTTTGCGCGGTCGCGTCTATCCCTCATCTTTTGACTGTACACTCCTTCCTTTAAAGGCCCTGTTCGCAAGCCACAGAAAGCTTACATAGGTATTATGTCCGGGTTTTATTTATCGTTAGTTACTGTTTTGCAGTATCACGAATAACTATAGTCGAGCATGTTGGAGTCAAGTTTGTAAGTAGTGTACAAATCTAAATAAAGAAGAAAATAAGTTACTCTTGTTAATAGACATTGGAATTCTTACTTCAAATCCAAGTCATTTGTTTTTGTATAACTTATGTCCATTCAAAACTGCATCGTTATAATAGAGACAGTCAAAAAATGTGTGTTGATAACAAAGCTGACGACGATTTGCGCTTTGGGAAAAGCATTTAACAGACAAATCCGGCACAAGGGAAGGGTATTTAAACGCCGCCATCGTTTAGAACGTACAAATGCCCTGAGATGATATCGAAGTTTATTGGCGCATTACTTCAATGTTCAATTCAGAAGCACTTTTAAAAAAGCAAATCTGGTTACACTCTCTAATGCTCTTAAGAAGAAAAGGTTTTTTTTTTTTTGCAATCGCACGGTTCAAGGAAAATTATCCTGTCAAGACAAAAGCAAATTTTCAAAAAAAAATTTACATTGTTTACTGCAGGAGACTGACGCCAATAGATTGTTTCATTGTACATGCTGAGGTGAGATGGTGCGGCAAAAGTATAAATTCTGGTTGTGTGCTTGAGCTTTTGTGGTAAGGTTTTACTTGTTAAAACCCTTTTATTTCAAACGTAAACTTGATCTGTTTGTTATTAATTTATAATTGTGCCGCAAAGTTTTCAGGTTATTCGGGATCTTGAAGCTCTCAGAAAGAAAGAGCGACTCCTTTATGCTTACATAATCGTTTTTTTTTTTATTGATTTATCTACATGTACTTTGTTTAGGGTGGGAAGAGACAGGGGCAACGTCAAATTCCCAATAGTAAGGTTAACCAGAAAGCGGTCTTCAAAACGTGGTCAGCTCCAAACGATAAAGGACATGAACTCAGCGGAAGTTTAAACTTGTTCTTTTTACAGGACAAATACGTAACTTATCTTCTAAGGGTCAAAATTAAAACTTAACAGATATACCATCTGAAAATGCTTACCGTCGAGTTAATCCTGCCATGAACTTCGGCACTGGTCTTCTGCCAGTTTTGCTTCTCGGCACAAGTTAAAAAGCTCGCAAAGAGTTGTTCATATTATCTGTGAGTTTCCATGATGTAGTTACACTGGTTTAGCAGGCTTCAAACAGCAAATTCTCCCTGCGACAGCACTTTCTCCAACCACAGCCAACTCGTCCTTACACGGTACACACATCAGAACGCCTTGTAACTGCAACAGAAAACAAATAGGTGTGGATTAAAATATGATCGTATTAGTCATTATTGCGCTTCAAACTAACCCAATACTTTTTTTATCTGTTTCTAACAATAATAATTATCATAATTATTATAACTATAACTATAGTCATAATAATTTGAATAATTCTAACTATAATAATGTTAATAATAATATATATTTATAATAATTATAATAATTTTTTTGAGGGGGGCAACTTCGTTCCCAGGGCTTCTCCCTCAGGTGGGGGCGGGGCGGTAGGAAAGCCCCGCCCCCAAATGAGGGAGAAGCCCTGGGAACGAGGTTGCAAAGTGAGGGGGAGGGGATCGTGACCATTCTTGCACGGCATTATTCATTGCCGTGTTTACCTAAACTAGAAATCAAAAAATAAGACGCAAACAGTGTGAACAACATAAACAAGCGCATTGTTTGAAATTACTCACTTCACGTTTCGTATGCTTCTACATATATCCTCAGAAGTGACCGTTAAGTAATTGTTATTAATTGCTTTGAAATCATTAGTTAGTTATGTTAGTATCAAAAGTTTAACTTAGTAGTTAATGGTCACTTCTGAGGATGTATGTCGAGGCACACGAACCGTGAAGTAAATAACTTCCAAAACAATACTGCATTGTTTTAAATGTTTGTCGCCGCTGTTTGCGTCTTATTCTTGTATTATTCTCAACGTAGATTGCCGTTTTTGTCTAAACTAGAAGTACTTCTATGAGATTGGATAGGCTGTTGTTGTTGGACATGGATAGTTTAGCTGTTTTTTTCGCTCTGAGATGTGTTTCGTCTTTGTCTTCTCGTCTAAGTTTGCGGCACACAAGTCTTTCATATTTCCGGAGATCTTCCACAAGGAAATATTCTCCTGTCTACGATTAATGCCTGACTTTTACGCACTTTTCTTTCATCTTCTCAAGAGTGATGGTGTTCTGTACATCATGTCCTCGACAGACGGTTCGTCGACTACCTCTTGATCTTGCCGTTTGCTGCTTTGGCCGCTTTGCGACTACTTCTTTTACAGCTGCGAGCTCGGTTATTGTTGCTTCGTTCTTAGTGTTTTCCTTTGATTCTTCTTCTTCGCTTTTGTCTTGTTCATGTTCTTTCTCATGATCGTTCCGGAGATGTTTTCTTTCTTCCTAAGCGAGATGCATCACATCGTTTGTCTAAATGCGCTTGTAGAAATCGTCTCTTCGTTTCGGTGGGTCAGAACTTTTAGGAGCTTTGCCTGCCCACCAACCGCGCAAGTAGGTAAAATAAAAGGGTGGTTTTTTGGCAGCTAGCTCACATTTGTAACTTACTATAGTCTACTACGGGCTCTAGCACGCGAATTTCCTTAAGATGCAACCATAGATGCTTTGCTACCAAAATTCCTAAATACGGCGAGTCCAACCGGCATTATGCTAGGTGATAGAACTATATAAATTGTCTCTTATATGCGGACGATCTAGTGATCTTCTCTAGATCAGCAAAAAACCTCCAAATAATCCTTAATAAGCTGGAATCTTTCTGTGAAAATGCCGATCTAAGTGTAAATTTAGACAAGACAAAAATTATGATTATTAACAATTGTGGTAAGTCTTTAAACAACTACTTGCAGATACGGCGCTGATGAACTGGAAAATGTCAAATCGTATAAATATCTTGGGACTCCTAATGAGTCCTTTTGGAAAATTTAATCTCGCTAGACAAAAGTTGAAGAAAGTTGCACTTAAAGCACTCTATAAATTACAAAAAGAAATGGGAAACCAGTTCAGAGAAAAGATAAAATTAACGAAGTTATTTGATGGACTGATATCTCCCATACTCTTTTATGCAAGTGAAGTATGGGGGATTGATTGCAATGGGAAATAAGAAAAGGACCCAGCAGAATTAGTTCAAAATAAATTCCTAAAGTTGTTGCTGAGAGTTAACAAATACTGCAACAACAATGCGTGCAGGGCTGAAACAGGATGGTTCCCAATGACAATTGATGCTCAATGTAGGAACTTTAAGTTCTGGTTAACCTTAACCAAAAATGAATACAAATTATCCCAAATAGCATACACTGACATTAAATGGAAGGAAAATAAGGCTTTCTGGAGCAAAAAAAATCAAAGGCTCATTGGAATAGATAGCATTAGACCTCTGGATGAAAGCACACTATGTAGATATACAGGAATTGTAAACATTATCAGGCAACGACTCAAGGATATCGAACTACAAAGATGGCTAAGTGAAATCAATAACGACACCAGAAAAGATGCTAACCAAAGCAACAAAATGAGAACCTACCGGTTTTTTATTCAAAACGATAGACAATTACGAATGTGAAGACTACCTACATCAGGTCACCAATACACGACACAGAATAGCCCTAACAAAACTGCGACCTAGTAACCACAAATTAGCCATACAGACAGGACATTATTCGAGACCGCTCAAGAAACCTGCAGAAAGAATTTGCCCAATTTGTAAAATTGAAATGGAGGACGAATACCATTTTCTAAATATATGCCCTGCTTACCAGGAAAAACGATGTTCGTTACTAGACTATTTGGAAAAAGAATATAGAATAAAAATAAGCAGAATGATACCTAATAAAATATTCATGTTTCTAATAAACCCCCCTATAGCGGAAATGTTAAAATACAAAAACTAATAGCAAAACATATATTCGAATGCTTTGAATAAAGGAAAGGGGAAGACGGATAAAAGTAAATACTCCAGAACGTAATTAATTAATAACCTTTTAGCCATGTATATTTTTGTTTGTAATTGTTAGTTATTTGGAAATTGTGGTCGATATACTATTTATAAGACTCCAAATAACACATCATATCGAAGTTTATTGGCGCAATACTTCAATGTTCTATTCAAAAGCACTTTTGAAAAAGCAAACCTGGTTACATTCCCTAATGCTCTTAAGAAGAAAACGTTTTTTTTTTTGCAATCGCACGGTTCAAGAAAAGGTATCCTGTCAAGACAAGAGCAAATCTCAAAAAAAAAAAATTAACATTGTTTATTGCAGGAGCCTGACGCCAATAAATTGTTTCATTGTACATACTGAGGTGATATGGTGCCGCAAAAGGATAAATTCTGGTTGTGTGCTTTTGTGCTAAGGTTTTACTTGTAAAACGCTTTTACTTCTAACGTAAACTTGATCTGTTTGTTATTACCGGTAATTTATCATTTGCGCCGCAAAGTTTTCAGGTTAATCGGGAACTTCAAGCTCTCAGAAAGAGAGAATGACTCCTTTAGGCTTACATAATCGTTTTTTTTATATTGATTTATCTACATGTACTTTGTTTAGGGTGGGAAGAGACATGGGCGACGTCAAATTCCCAATAATAAGGTTAACTTAACCTTATTTAAGGTTGCCAGAAAGCGGTCTTCAAAACGAGATCTCCAAACGATAAAGGACATGAACTCAGCGGAACTTTAAACTTGTTCTTTTTACAGGACAAATACGTAACTTATCCTCTAGGGGTCAAAATCAAAACTTAACAGATATACCATCGGAAAATGCTTACCGTCGAGTCAATCCTGCCATGAACTTCAAAAAGAACCGAACCAATTACTTCGGCACTAGTCTTCTGCCAGTTCTGCTTCTCGGCACAAGTTAAAAAGCTCGCAAAGAGTTGTTCATATTATCTGTGAGTTTCCATGATGTAGGTTCACTGGTTTAGCAGGCTTTAAACAGCAAATTCTCCCCCTGCAACAGCACTTTCTCCAACCACAGCCAACTCGTCCCTACACGGTACACACATCAGAACGCCTTGTAACTGCAACAGAAAACAAATAGGTGTGGATTAAAATATGATCATACTAGTCATTATTGCGCTTCAAACTAACCCAGTACTTTCTTTATCTGTTTCTAACAATAATAATTATCATAATTATTATGACTATAATTATATTCATAATAATTTGAATAATTATAACTATAATTATGTTAATAATAATATATCATTATAATAATTATAATAATTTTTTTGAGGGGGGGCAACTTCGTTCCCAGGGCTTCTCCCTCAGGTGGGGGCGGGGCGGTAGGGAAAGCCCCGCCCCCAAATGAGGGAGAAGCCCTGGGAAAGAGGTTGCGAAGTGAGGGGGAGGGGATCGTGACTGTTCTTGCACGGCATTATTCATTGCCGTGTTTACCTAAACTAGAAGTACTAAATCAAAAATAAGACGCAAACAGTGTGAACAACATAAACAAGCGCATTGTTTGAAATTACTCACTTCACGTTTCGTATGCTTCAACATATATCCTCAGAAGTGACCGTTAACTAGTTGTTAATTAATTGCTTTGAAATCATTAGTTAGTTATGTTAGTATGAAAAGTTCAAATTATTAGTTAATGGTCACTTCTGAGGATGTATGTCGAAGCACACGAACCGTGAAGTAAATAACTTCCCAAACAATACTGCATTGTTTTAAATGTTTGTCGCCGCTGTTTGCGTCTTATTCTTGTATTATTCTCAACGTAGATTGCCGTCTTTGTCCAAACTAGAAGTACTTGTCTGAGATTGGATAGATGGTGTTGGACATGGATACTTTAGCTGTTCTTTTCGCTCTGAGATGTGTTTCGTCTTTGTCTTCTCGTCTAAGTTTGCGGCACACAAGTCTTTCATATTTCCGGAGATCTTCCACAAGGAAATATTCTCCTGTCTACGATTAATGGCTGACTTTTACGCACTTCTCTTTCATCTTCGCAAAAGTGTCGGTGTTCTGTACATCATTTCCTCGACAGACTGTTCCTCCTTTCTTGTCCGCGTCAACTATCTCTTGATCTTGTTGTTTGCTGCTTTGGCCGCTTTGCAACTACTTCTTTTACAGCTGCGAGCTCGGTTATTGTTGCTTCATTCTTAGTGTTTTCCTTTGATTCTTCTTCTTCGCTTTTGTCTTGTTCGTGTTCTTTCTCATGATCGTTCCGGAGATGTTTTCTTTCTTCCTAAGCGAGATGCATTACATCGTTTGTCTAAATGCGCTTGTACAAATGGTCTCTTCGTTTCGGTGGGTCAGTACTTGCAGGAGTTTTGCCAGCCCACCAACCGCGCAAGTAGGTAAAATATAACGGGACGGTTTTTTGGCAGCTAACTCACATTTGTAACTTACTACAGTCTACTAGGGGCACTTTATCCTTATGGTGCAACTATAGATGCGTGGCGACAAGAGAAAGGAAAACTGATGGTGGTGACTGATTATATATCACAGGGGTTGCTTGGTCGTGAATATCATTAGAGGTGTTCAATTTCTTGCTATCTTTTTCTTTGTCGTCTTCCTCGATGTGAAATTTGGCTATTAAATGTTTAAGACTCAGGGTGAAAGCCTCTACATCGGGAAGAATGAGGGACTTGGACTGTGTCGGTGTCATTTTAGGGCAGCCAGATTGGCTTAAATTATTTCGCCCAGTTGAACGACTTTAGTCGTATCATCGTTGCATTTTGTTTAACCTGTTTCGATTTCTCTGCTTCAGTAAACAACCATGTGCTGCAGTATCCACTAATTGGGTTTTTACTAGTTGATTTGAAATCCTCTCTACGATCGTGAAGTGTCTCCCAAAAGTAGAGCCAGCTTTTGTTCCCTTTGTATTGTCGTTTAACGGTTTGAATCTTTTTTTTTTTAGTTAAAAGAATCGCGGGGAAGCGTCTATTTCATTTAGCACCCATGTTATAATCACCTTGGCTGGCCCGATCAGCATAAATCCACTTAACATAAACTTCGACCAGTTAGAAAAGTGGATAAGTTACTAACCAGAGTATAAAATATACTTTACGTTAATTAATCCAGTGAAAATACGGATAAATAAACGCCCAAGTTAGTTAAAAAAAACTGATCAAGACACTTCAATTACATGAACCTTTATGCAAATAAGCAGAATCCCAATTCGTTCAAATCATTTAAGTAGTACAACAACATACTCTTCCGTCTTAGACATCGTAACATTGATAGTACAATCGGAGAATTTTCCTTTCTGGAAACAACATACTTTTAGGAAATAGACTGATTCATCTTCTTTATTTGTGACCGTTCATGTACTAGAACTGGCGACGCTTGAACCAACTTTCGAATCATTAATTTTTCTCCTGTGGCCTTTTCGTACTGAAACAATGCATAGAGCGATGGCCTGACCTTTCGCGTACCACTGTGTCTTCATTCCCAGCTTTGACAAGAGAAGAAATAAAATTAAAACGTAGACGATGAGCAGGCTTTAACCTTGTGTAGTTTGTATTCCTTGAGAAGTCCACCGCAATCTATAACTAGCACTTCTACTTCTCTTTACCTCTGCCATTCGGCAGAGTTGAAAATGGAACGGACTCGATTACCAATTACTTACGTGATTTTGACTCGCTCTCCATCACGCCCTTTTATGTAAATTTACTACTTAGTTCTACATTTTAAGCTAACCCAAATATTGAATATTCATTTTCTTCACAAATTACTATCAAATCACAACACTCGTACTTAGTAAAAAAAAAAAAAGTTCTAACCAAGAAATCCCTTCAAACCACAGAAACTTTTGTTTAAAATCAAACTTGATTACATTCTTTCCGGAAAAAGCGTTTGCATGCGAACTAAAGGAATTCCAGAATCGCTTGTTTTCGACTTTTCGCGGGTGTCACCATCTTGAATAATTGTGACAATGTTACTAATGTTATTATTAATAATATTAGACAAATGTTATTAATTACATTTTATTAATGTCACAACTGAATTATTCCAGACGGAGTAAAGCAGTAAGCGATTCTTATATTTCTTTTTTTCCTGATGCAAACGCTTATTAAACAAGTTTGATTGAAAACAGAATTTCCCTCGTTGAACAGATTCATTTGCTACGTAGTAATCCAGAAAAAAGTGAAAGGTCAAGGTCACTCTGTGATCAAGATAGACTGAGAGTCATCAAAAATTTAGAGGTGAATACTTTTCTGCCTTATTTTGCAACTGATATAATGAAACATTTTTAGTAGAAATGGAGATTCCCAGTAAAAGAAAAAGCAGTGGAACCAAAAAGGAAAATGCACTCTGATAGTCACCTTCTACTGACACTTAACGACGCGATTATACGTATTACGTACCAATAAAATATTACTGAATTAGCGACCTCTATATACGATAGTCAAACAAACCGGGCCAAATAACTGAAATGGAGCTGTAACCTTTATTTGAATGCATTGGCCTTTATACTTTGAAAAGAGAATTCACAACCTTTAAAAACCGCCCTTAAATGGACAAAACTAACGACATTCAATTCAACTAAGTTGACCCAATTGTGAACATGAACTCGAACAGTAGAAAGCCTTAATTTGCTGCCATTGCAGAACAATAAGGAGAGTGTACAGGCATATCAGACAAGATGACCTGCATGGAGATTGTAAGAAGAGGCTATCTGTATTTTACCTAATGTATTGTAGTAGTATGTGTTTGTGTTTCTGATTTTGAAGGCTTCGCTTTAGTGCTCAGTAGAAGGATCCAACTGGACACAACTGGACTGTCACTTTCTTAATTAAGACTTTTAACGAATTTTGACTGGTTCAATATTGTCAACAATACAGTTTAAATCATTCTTCGAGGAATCACCTTGACCTCACATGTCAAATCACTAAGCAATGGTACACTGCGGGAATACCACCACTCAGTGGCCGAGAGATAAACATTAGTTCATTTATATATGCACATCACCCCGAGAAGCGATCTTTTCGCGCTGTCAACCTGTGCCTCATAGTAGCCCGTTACTACATCTATACTGCAGCCAAAGAAAGTGAATCTTACAGCATAACAGCGTTCAAAGTATCTTTAAAGAGCAAATTATGCACGGAGTCACCAAGCGTTCGAGCATCCGTGAGCTTTTAGACACTCATTAATACATAGCAAGATTTTTTTAAATTGAATTTATTTAATTATTTGTTTTTTTATTTATTTATTTTTTATATATGTAATGATTGCCAAGTATAGCGAACAATGTAAAGTACGATATTGTGAATAGTATTAATAGTGTAAATTAAGATAGTTTTTGTGCGTAGCAGTAGTAGTGTAAGTAACGGTGTATTGTAAGTAATGTAAGTACTGTATTTAAATAAATGAAAAAAAAAGAAAAAAAAAGAAAAAAACAAAAAAATATATAAAAAAAAACAAAAAAAAAAACATTATTTCGCAAATCCCATAATACAGTTAATTTTGAGAGGTTATTTGCATTAAAACAATGGATATCCAGTCACTGAAGCATGGTACAGTCCCAATAGTAAATAACTTTTTTTTAATGAAAAAAGCCCCCCTCCCCCCCTCCCCCCCAAAACACGTATTGCATTATGGGATGTGGGGCAACTCCGGCGAACAAATTACCCAAATCTTATTCAACTTAATTCATCAATTTTTTATTTATTTCTTTATTAAATTAAATTTATCTAAATCTCAAATCTTATTTAAGAACTCGTCTAAAAATAGCTTGATCTGTGAAAATGCCGTTACATAGACCTAGTATTGGAGTTAAGGGTTCCTGGTTAACCTTAAGGTTACCAGAAAGCTGTTTCCAGAATTTCAAAACGTGGTTAGTGTCAAACGAGAAAGAAATTGATTTCTTCAGAAGTTTGAACTTGTTTTTTTTGACAGGACTAGTTTACGTACGTTAACTCAGTACCAGAGGTCAAAACCGAAACTCAACGTATAACCATTTGAACTGAAATTCTTACCGTCGAGTCAATCCTGTCATGAACGTGTTTACTGCAACAAGAGACGAATCAAGTGCTTCTCCCAGTTCTGCTTGCCCGCCCGCACACAAGTTAAAAATCTGGCAAAGAGTTGTTCATGTTGACTGTGGGTTACCATGATGTAGCTTCACTGGTATAACAGGCTTCAAGCAGCAAATTCTCCCTCCGACAGCACTTTCTCCAACCGCAGTCAACCCGTCCCTACATGTATACACTGTACGCACATCACAACGCCTTCCGGTAACTGCAATAGGAGACAAGAATGGGTGTCGATTAAAATATCATCATACAAAGCTCCTGATCGGAAGTATAACTTCAGCACAAACGTGTCAAAAAAGCAATACACTTTTTCATTGGTTCAACCTGTCCCAGACGTACAAAAGAATCCTTAATTGTGCACAGCTTTCAAACTAAGGTGCCAAAAAACACGTTGTCTCTTTTGGGAACAAAATGGAACAAATATATTTTTGATACTGTCAGCACTGGCCAGACGAAATGCTTGAATACAAATGAATAAAGTTAATGTTAAAGTTAAAGAAATAAACGTTTTTAAACCCCGTGTACTCCTCATTTTTACAAATTGTGATAAATTAAAAAGATACGTTAAAACGACTATTTAATAAAATGAAACATTTTCACACATAATATCAAGTCTGCTCATTCCACAAAAATTAACTAGATCAGACTATTCAGTTTAACCTGTTGAAAAGCAACTTGATTCATATCTCGATTAAGTATGAGGGCGTTGGCTTGTTTTTAAGGGAAACAAATTGGAAGCGTCGCAGCGAACATCAAGACGGGAAACATTAATTAGGGGTGCAGTCCTGGAATTTCCACTGGATTGATTGGATGGATTGGTCTGGAGTCACTTAGGATCATCTTGAAGTAGGATTGGTAAATCAAATTCCAAGATGGCCGATCAAGATGGCTAACATTTGAAAACCTTAACCATCAAGCAACTTTTGCTTCATCAGACGGCCTCGCCTTAAGTTGTCGGCTTCATTATCTTAGTTAAAGTCGCAGCATTTAACAGTCACCAAATGACAAATCAGCCATTTAATTTTACGATTTTAGCAAATCGGTAACAATTAAACTCGGCCGTCCAAACTTTTCACTGCAGCGTCACTTTTATAATAATATTTACCTTTACTCCAAATCCTTGTCATGAAATTCTGTCCCTTCATGTCATTTTTTGATCGTCTGGATATTATAAAAAGAGAATTCTATGCCGAAAACTTGAAAAACAAAAGTTACAATTCAAATTACTTTAAAAGTCAGCTTCTTAAGACTTTTTATTTCCTTAATTCTTTCTTTTGTCTGCACAAAACCCGGCGTAGAGAAATAAATTGTGACATCAGAATTGACCCCCATGCGACCCGGAGAATGTGACATTAGAGAAGAACATTTAGGAGAATGATGCCTGAAGTGGTTAAATCGACTGAAAATAAAGCCTTGTTGAATACCGACGTTTTACGCGTTCCGGCTATGAGAAGCAACCTTCGAAGGCCATTCTTCGTTCCTTCCCAAACGATACAAGAATTCCAAAAACGTTGCTCTCAGCATACAACAAGCTGCGAACGCACACGTGTTCACAACTCGAAATTGTCGGCGTTTGTAAAGAAAAAGGAAAGATTATTTTGTTTTTACAGTAGAGCTTACCTTTAGTTTGAAAGGTTTCTTGATGCATATAACTTTAAATTTGCAATTTGTTCCATTCTAAACAAGTACTTCAACATGGAGTCTACCAAGGCCACGAACTGTTTCACATAAATACAAATAGCTGCTGATTTACTGTGCAGGATATTCGACACACCCGAAAAATTCCGAAGTGGAACTGACATGATTCTCCTGAAGAAAAAAAATGCATAGAGTTTTTGTTTATATGCATTTCCAGTCACCGAGGGGATTTAAGAAGAAGGGAACTTTAGAGGCTAACCTCTCTTCAATTTTGAAACACATAGCCTGAATTCCGTCAAAGATGCGTCACTGCATGCGATTTTATGCACCTGTGACACAAAAGACCCCGTCATTCCTCTTAACATAGTTAATCGAGGGACATGTTAGAAACTCCTTAAAACCTTCAAAAGCGAGGACAATGTTGTCGCAATCGATGTTGAATTGACCTTGACAGTGCACAATCTTTTGTTTTCGCTTCGCACGGGTTCGCAAATGAGTTGTGCATAATTTAATCGAAAGATTTGATTGGTCATCTTCTGGAAAAAAGGTGTGTTTTGTGCTACGTCAAGGTCAAAAACATGAAACAAAAACCATCTCCATGCATTAACTATGCTCTTACTTCCTTTTGAGGTTATGACCTGAACTCCAGCTTTTTGCCATCGTTGCACATTCTCACTGTCTAAATGACAGAGCCTGTATAATTTTCTGCCTTTGCAAGGAGCTCCAAATCGTCCACAATAAATAGACGGTCAAGGGTAGGTACAACTCTCAAGTTTGTACCTCGTCCCTCTCTTCCCTAAGGTATGAAGGTATCGAGGCAAAAAGAAATGACAGTAGGGAGAAAGAATTCCCTTAGATAATTCTTCGGATATTTACGTCTTCAAGAAACGAATCATTAGATAGCCTGCGTAGCTGGTGGGATCTTTTATCGCGGAATTAGCATGGTGGCGAATAGTTCAAGAAAGCGAAAATCCCTCGCGGGCCAAAAAACAAAGTTTACGCGCGTGGGTTTAAACAATCCCGCGAGCTACAAAGACTAGCTTGACTTTCCAGTGGGGCACACTTGATGACATAACAGTTATCTGCGATTCAAAAAATATTTAATGTGGCAATCATCAAGGAATGTTGTTGTTGTTGTTGTTTTTGCAAGGAAAATGAGGGTTTTCAATGCGACCTAATGTGGCTTGGTCGCTGGATTTTTTTTAATGTGCACTCTCCGGGTTCATTTTCCTTGTAATTGTTGTAACACTTAGCCTAACAGGGTTTTCAGGTTTTAATGTTTGATTTAAAAATTTCCTTTTTGTTTCATATCCTTGTAAAACATATTTGAGGATGTCATGTGGAAATGAACTCCTTTTTCATTGTAAAAGAAGTGAAGATTGAGGTATTTGATTCCATTTGAAATTACTGATGCGATCCTGAAAGGTATATAAATGAGCCACGTTAAAATAAGGCGAACCCAATGGGATGTACACTGGCAAGTGGTACCTTCGAACAAAAACCCTCAAAAAGAAGGATTATGGATAATGTGTGTGTTTTTTGAGCTATGGAGGAGGGAAAAAACCAAATGTCAAGGGGTAACTTGTACTCTTCAATTCTCTGGACGTCTTCATAAACAAAGCCTAAGTACATCAGAAATTCTTTCAAGTCGAGTTAGTAGAAAGGACGAAGGCAACCATTCAGTGAAAAGGGTAGAACTTCACACAGCTTGAACAGGAGTTATAAGAAGGAGATATTGAGCAAAAAAAAAAACGGTTTGATAATTTAAGAAAAGGTAGGTTTCCAAAGCTTTTTTTTCTGTCGACTGGCTTTCAGTTATGAAAACATCGGAAAAGCAGTAAATGGTGAAGCAAAGCGCGGCGATAATCCATGTCTTTTGAACAGTACTTCGTTCTGTCTAGAGGGGGTAACGCGGGAAAGACAGGGGCGCCTCCTTTCTCCAAACTAATCCCCTTAGTCGTTTAGACATAATTATTAACCAAATATGAATAAACGAAGACAAGAAACAAGCATAACAGAAATCACCTTATTGGGGAAGAAAATCAACCTTAGTTAATTTTCGGAAGATCCAAACCTATTTTGTGCTGCTTTAGCGTTGAAAAAAATTCACGCAAACTTGTCGAGACCTATGGAACTTAACTTATCTTAAGTGCATTAAATAGAAACACAAAGTCATTGGGCAAAGTCATCTTTAAATGGGTTATATAGTCCGCAACATGGGAAATCTACAATTCAGTTATTTTTAGTAAGATGAGAAAGGAACAGATAACTTTGTAATTATCTTACAATTATACGAGAACAGAGAAACCCTAAAATAATGGGAGAGAAAAGATTTCAAAAAGTTTGTGGGAAAATGATAACTACATCTTTGGGTTTGTCAAAATTTATTTTGACTCAGTTCAAAGTTAACTGCAATTTTTTAAAACAAGAAAAGTAAACTTAAAATCATGCAATGGGACTGGGATATGTCAGAATCGATCTGGAACGAGATGGAATTCGTGGCCAAGGTGGATGTGACAGAAATCGGGTTTGGAGCTCTTGGAATCCATACAACACTTACGACACAAGGGTGCCTTACCTGTAAAACGATTCCCGGTCATTGAGGCGCAATAACTCTTGTTCTACAGTACTTCAAGAAAACTTCTATACAGCTCTGCAAAAGCAAACAGGAAATATTTTACTCATCCTTTGATCTTTGGGCAGGAAAACTTGATCGGCACATTGGAGCTTTTTAGGCGACTGCCTTTCTTGTTGTTTGGTGACTCTTTGCCAACCTAGCATTGCCCCGCGAAGTTTCCAGCTTCTTTTTCTGTTCTTTTATTTTATATTTTATATCATCTTACTAATTTGTGAGCATTTATATGCGAATGCATGTATATTTCATTAAACATGCTCCTCGCTGTCGCATCGAATAGGACTTGGATGCTTCAGTTTCACTGTTTCTTTTCCTCTGATGGTAGTTTGGCCTCTTCTCTCGGCTTTGTTTGCGATATCGATGTCTTCGGAGGAAGGAAGTTGCCTTGTCAAATAAAGACAACAGCATTGGAAGTGGTCGTCTGGATGACAGGCATTTCTCTTTCATCTTTTCCAGAGTGTTAATATTCTGGAGTTAAGTTTATAGTCCCGTCCACGACTCCTTGAACTTCTCTTTGTTGCTTGTTTTGTGGTGACTTCTTGTGTCTTTGGCAGCTAACTTACATTTGTAACTTACTACAGTCTACTAGGAGCACTCAGAAGACTATAGCACTTTATCCTTACGGTGCAACTATAGATGCACGGCGACAGGAGAAAGGACAACTGATGGTGGTCACTGATTATATATCACAGGGGTTGCTTGGCCGTGAACATCATTAGAGGTGTTCGATTTCTTTCTATCTCACTTTTCTTTGTCGTCTTCCTCGATGTGCAATTTGGCTAGTAAATGTTTAAGACTCAGCGTTATACGTCTTTCAGTGCAAGAGTATTTGAAACGTTCTTTAGACAAAGTTAGCGACACTTTATATCGAATAAAGAAAAACACAAACTCTTGCTGTCCCTATTGTACCAATGTCAAGCGCACTATGTTGCATTCAACATAGTATTAAATGGCTTATGTCTCTCTGGGCAACTGATAAAATAGGTACACTTTCGGAAATACAAATCATTTACGGTATGTTAAATAATTGGTAGCCTTGTTTAACCCTCTTTCACTTGATCATAATGGAAAGTTCACTTCACCCATGAAAACAAAATACTCTTCATTTTCAAATTACAATTTAATGGCAGATAAAAATGAAATATAAGAATACATATCTACAATCACTAAGACTCGTGCCGCCTTAGTAAAACAAATGGTACAGGCTTTTAAAATGGTAAGCTCAACAAAGGTTAATACTCTTTCTTCCTGTAACATGTGATGAAGCGATTGTTAGTAAAGTTAGCAACAAGTACTAACTTCATCGGTTTGAACAGTATATGAACGGCGGAGTGAAAGACCCAACTGAACACAACTCTAGGAATGTCACTTTCTTAACATCGCAAACGGATTATGACTGGCACGCATGACAAAGCACTAAGCAGTGATAAAGGAATTACACCACGACACTACTTTCTGGAAGATATGTTATTTATTCCCTTTAACGAGAAGATGACACATTCTCACATGTGAAAGATAAAAATGATATGTTCACTGCGCCAGGCGAAGATATGGTTTTTTAGTAAAAGGAGAAATCCTGTCATTTCATCAGTATCTAAAAAATAATAACAATAACTATGAAATACAACATGAGCTCGAGCTCCACAGTTTGGCCCGCATTTTAAACCTTTTATAACAACTTCGCGTAATTGTCGATATTACAGGCTGCTATAGACCCGGTCATATAATGATGGAGCCATGCTTGTCTCTCTTGGTTTGAAATTGCCGATAAGTACACAGGTAAAAACGTCTTTGCCCGGTCGCGTCTATCCCTCATCTTTTGACTGTACACTCCTTCCTTTAAAGGCCCTGTTCGCAAGCCACAGAAAGCTTACATAGGTATTATGTGCGGGTTTTATTTATCGTTAGTTACTGTTTTGCAGTATCACGAATAACTATAGTCGAGCATGTTGGAGTCAAGTTTGTAAGTAGTGTACAAATCTAAATAAAGAAAAAAATAACTTACTCTTGTTAATAGACATTGGAATTCTTACTTTAAATCCAAGTCATTTGTTTTCGTATAACTTATGTCCATTCAAAACTGCATCGTTATAATAGAGACAGTCACGAAATGTGTGTTGATAATAAAGCTGACGACAATTTGCACTTTGGGAAAAGCATTTAACAGACAAATCCGGCACAAGGGAAGGGCATTTAAACGCCGCCATCGTTTAGAAAGTTCAAATTCCCTGAGATGATAAAGTTTATTGGCGCAATACTTCAATGTTCTATTCAGAAGCACTTTTAAAAAAGCAAACCTGGTTACACTCTATAATGCTCTTAAGAAGAAAACGTTTTCAGGTTAATCGGGAACTTGAAGCTCTCAGAAAGAGAGAATGACTCCTTTATGCTTACATAATCGTTCTTTTATATCGATTTATCTACATGTACTTTGTTTAGGGTGGGAAGAGACAGGGGCGATGTCAAATTCCCAATAATAAGGTTAACTTAACCTTATTTAAGGTTGCCAGAAAGCGGTCTTCAAAACGTGGAGATCTCCAAACGATAAAGGACATGAATTCAGCGGAAGTTTAAACTTGTTCTTTTTACAGGACAAATAGGCAACTTATCTTCTAGGGGTCAAAATCAAAACTTAACAGATATACCATCATATACCATCGGAAAATGCTTACCGTCGAGTCAATCCTGCCATGAACTTCAAAAAGAACCGAACCAAGTACTTCGGCACTGGTCTTCTGTCAGTTCTGCTTCTCGGCACAAGTTAAAAAGCTCGCAAAGAGTTGTTCATATTATGTGCGAGTTTCCATGATGTAGGTTCAGTGGTTTAGCAGGCTTTAAACAGCAAATTCTCCCTGCGACAGCACTTTCTCCAACCACAGCCAACTCGTCCCTACACGGTACACACATCAGAACGCCTTGTAACTGCAACAGAAAACAAATAGGTGTGGATTAAAAGATGATCATACTAGTCATTATTGCGCTTCAAAGTAGCCCAATACTTTCTTTATCTCTTTCTAACAATATTAATTATCATAATTATTATAACTATAATTATTGTCATAATAATTTGAATAATTATAACTATAATAATGTTAATAATATATAATTATAATAATTATAATAATTTTTTTGAGGGGGGCAACTTCGTTCCCAGGGCTTCTCCCTCAGGTGGGGGCGGGGCGGTAGGGAAAGCCCCGCCCCCAAATGAGGGAGAAGCCCTGGGAACGAGGTTGCAAAGTGAGGGAGAGGGGATCGTGACTGTTCTTGCACGGCATTATTCATTGCCGTGTTTACCAAAACTACAACTACTAAATCAAAAAATAAGACGCAAACAGAGTGAAAAACATAAACAAGCGCATTGGTTGAAATTACTCACTTGAAGTTTCGTATGCTTCGACATATATCCTGAGAAGTGACCGTTAACTAATTGTTAATTGCTTTGAAATCATTAGTTAGTTATGTTAGTATGAAAAGTTCAAATTAGTAGTTAATGAACACTTCTGAGGAGGTATATCGAAGCACACGAACCGTGAAGTAAATAACTTCCCAAACAATACTGCATTGTTTTAAATGTTTGTCGCCGCTGCTTGCGTCTTATTCTTGTATTATTCTCAACGTAGATTGCCGTCTTTGTCTAAACTAGAGGTACTTCTCTGAGATTGAATAGGTTGTTGTTGTTGGACATGGATAGTTTTCGCTCTGAGATGTGTTTCGTCTTTGTCTTCTCGTCTAAGTTTGCGGCACACAATTGTTTCATATTTCCGGAGATCTTCCTTAAGGAAATATTCTCCTGTCTACGATTAATGCCTGACTTTTACGCACTTGTCTTTCATCTTCTCAAGAGTGTTGTTGTTCTGTACATCATTTCCTCGACAAACGGTTCCTCTTCCTCGTTCGCGTTCACTATCCCTTAAAATTGCTGTTTGCTGTTTTGGCCGGTTCGCGACTATTTCTTTTACAGCTGCGAGCTTGGTTATTGTTGCTTTGTTCTTAGCGTTTTCCTTTGATTCTTCTTCTTCGCCTTTGTCTTGTTCGTGTTCTTTCTCATGATCGTTCCGCAGATGTTTTCTTTCTTCTTAAGCGAGATGCATCACATCGTTTGTCTAAATTCGCTTGTAGAAATCGTCTCTTCGTTTGGGTGGGTTAGTACTTTTAGGAGCTTTGCCTGCCCACCAACCGCGCAAGTAGGTAAAATATAAGGATGGTTTTTTGGCAGGTAACTCACATTTGTAACTTAATATAGTCTACTAGGGGCTCTAGCACGCGAATTTCCTTATGGTGCAACCATAGATGCTTTGCGACGGGCGAAAGGACAACTGATGGTGGTGACCGATGATATATGACACGGGTTTCTTGGCTGTGAAAAATATAAGCAGTGTTCAATTTCTGGTCATCTTAGTTTTCTTATCTTTCTTGATATGATAAAGTAAAAAGTCTACAACACAAACAAAAGTAACTGATGTCGCCTATTAATTGTTTACTGAAGACTTTTGGGCGAAAGAATCGGCATCGGGAAGAATGCATGAGGGACTTATTTGGACAGTGTGTCATTAAATTCGAGAGCTGAGGAAAGTTGGCTTGAATTATTTCATCTTTTTGAACGTCTTTAGTCGTATCATCGTTGCATTTTGTTTAAAGTGCCAGCACTTACTGATAAATGTTTTTTTTTTCCTCAACACATTATTGGAAGTACAAGTTCTTTTTTCATACCCACAATTGTCCTTCTCTCTTACGCAGTTATTTTCTTGTATCTCTGAAATTTGGTGGAAAAATGTTAAGAATTGACTTATTCTTATGGCTTTCTTAACTTTGACATTTTATTTTAGCATTCCTAACATTGTCAATGGATTCTTAAGCAAATATTTAGCAGATTTGTATACATGCGGATTTTTGATTAACTTAAACTCTTTTAGCACTTGTTCTTACTAGTAAATATCTGTGTCTTCATTATCTCCCTCTGTGGGATGTTATGCCTCTTTTCTCCTGGTAAACTTTGCAATATATCGATATCTTCGGAGATTCTCAACAAGAAAGTTGTCTTCTCAATGAGATCGGACTTAGCACAGGGCGTCTGGATGTAAGGCATTTGTCTTTCATCTTTTCAAAAGTGTTCATATCCTGGAGTTACGTCCTGAACGAAGTTCCTACTCCCCGTCTGCGACTTCTTGTACTAGGTAGTCTTAGGTTTCTTGTTTCGTGTAGTGCTAGCTACTTTGCGTGTTTTAGTCGATGTGGCTTTGGGACATTTTCTCTACCTGCTGCAAGATGGCACTTTCGACGTCTTGTTCTCCTCCTCCTTCGTCATCTTGTAGGTCTTTTTCCTCATTGTCGTCCAGGCGGAGATCTTTTCTTTACTCCTGAGCGATATGCATAACGTTCTTCTCCAACTGCACTCTTCTTTTCAGTGGGTTTCTACTGTAACAGTTTTGCTGCCCGCCAATTGCACCAATAGTTAGCAAACGACCAGGCAAATATGCTTAGGGTAAGGTAATGTGTAATGCGCGCGTTGGAAGGCTGAGATACTAGTTAATTAGCGACAGACTAGGCGATTACTGATGGTGGCGACCGATGATATATCATTTTTCTTGCGATCAAAATGTAGGTGTTTAATTCTTTTTGATCTTTTAGTCTTCTATATCTTCCTCCCCGCGGCATGTTCAGATACTTGTTGCATTGGAAACACAACTCACTCTCTTTCTTCCAACGAGGGACTAGAGCAGTTTGGAATTAAGTTAAATGGCAAACACAAGTTAGCTTTCAAGCTTATCCGGGAAAGCCATGTGTGAAGTAAGCGAAAGAATTTAAGACGAAATCCGATAGAAAATCAAGCAATTTCAGTTTTTAGTGGACAAAAATCTTGTACCAGAATAATTTTAAGTATTTTACAGTCCTTTTTACATTTCCTGAAAGCTAAAGATATAACTATTTGCCTGAAATAACACCGAAAACAATTTCCCATGGGAACGAGAAAAATTATATGTCAACGTTCAGAGAAATTGTGCAAACACAGGTAAAATTTCATCCTCAGTTTCATTTCACCAGTACTTTCAAGTGTTTCTTACGAAGTTCAACAGTTGTTTTTGACGTTTGGTGTTGCTAGAAATTATTTTTTTTTTAGAAGATATTTAAAATAGTCGTACAGAAGTTTGCAATACGATGTTTATAATCTTGGTAAAAGGTTTTTGTCCACTTGTTACTCGAACTTCTGGTGGATTCCGTCTTAAAAATTGTTTTGCTTAGTTCGTTAAAGGCCCTGTTGGCAAGCTACAGAAAGCTTATTCCCAATTCACACCAAACCTTAAACATGTTCAGTTATTTAAGGACGGTTTGAAAGTGTTTTCTTTTTACATCATGTCTACTGACTTTTGTCGACTACGAATTTAGCACAGGTCAAAGCATGTACATGTGTTGAGACAAACCTTAATCTCATGCAAAAGCCAGTCCCACATTTTTCTGTGACTTGTTTTTATTTTGTTAAACCCAGTTTAATTAAACATGTCTTGTTGGTGTGAATGGGGTATAAATAGAGGATATTACATGGCCGCGCGGGGATACGAATTTTATCTTCGAGTGCTGAAAGTATCTCTCACGAGTGAGCGAAGCGAACGAGTGAGAGATACTTTCAGCACGAGAAGATAAAATTCGTATCCCCAAGCGGCCATGTAATGTTCTGTTTATTATATAGATATTGATGAAATGGCTAGATTTAAAACAACTTGTTTTATTCATTTTCGAAATGATGAAAAAGTGTTCACCAACCACTAAAACGCGCATGTTGTGTAACATGAAACAAGATATGAAAGTTATGAAAAACAAATCATGATAATGTAAAATTTGCAATAAAAATGTTAATGTAGTAGAGAAGAATTATATTAAAGCACAAAAGTATAGTACAATGAAGAGGAAGCTCGCGTTTTATTGGCTAATCGTGTTCGTTACCATGACGACAGCGATATCCTCACAAGTGAAAGATAAAAACTGATGCGTTCACTGCGCGCGGTGAAGATATGATTTTTTAGTAAAAGGAGAAATCCTGGTATTTCATCAGTATCTATATAATAAGATAGGTATTATGTGCACGTTTTACTTATCTTTAGGTATAACACATCATGCACACTAGTTTTTCAGTATCACGAATAACTATACTCGAGCATCTTGGAGTTAAGCTTTTAAGTACACTGTAGTGTAGAAATCTAAATTTAAAAAAATAACTTACTCTTGTTAATATAGACATTGGAAGTCTTACTTCAGGTCCAAGTCATTTGTTTTTGTATTAACTTATGTCCGGTAAAAACGGCATCGTTATAATAGAGACAGTCAAAACATGTGTTGATAGCAAAGCTGACGACAAGCTTTTTGGGAAAAGCATTTAACAGACAAATCCAGCACAAGGGAAGGGCATTTAAACGCCGCAATCTTTTAGAAAGTTCAAATGCTCGGAGATGATATGGAAGTTCTTTGGCGCAATACTTCAATGTTCTATTCAGAAGCACTTTTTTTAAAAGCAAACCTGGTTACACTCTGTAATACTCTTGAGAAGAAAACGTTTTCCTTGCAATCGCATGGTTCAAGAAAAGGTATCCTGTCAAGACAAGAGCAAATCTCCAAAAAAAAATTAATAGTTTATTGCAAGAGCCTGGCGCCAATAATTTGTTTCATTGTACATACTGAGGTGATATGGTGCCGCAAAAGGATAAATTCTGGCCGTGTGCTTGAGCTTTTATGCTAAGGTTTTACTTGTTAAAACGCTTTTACTTCTAAACGTAAACTTGATCTGTTTGTTATTAATTTATCATTGCGCCGCAAAGTTTTCAGGTTAATCGGGAACTTGAAGCTCTCAGAAAGGGAGAATGACTCCTTTATGCTTACATAATCGTTTTTTTTTAAATTGATTTATCTACATGTACTTTGTTTAGGGTGGGAAGAGACAGGGGTGACGTCAAATTCCCAATAATAAGGTTAACTTAACCTTATTTAGGGTTGCCAGAAAGCGGTCTACAAAACGTGGTCAGCTCCAAACAAGAAAGGACATGAATTTAGCGGAAGTCACAGTTTAAACCTGTACTTTTTACAGGACAAATACGTAACTTATCTTCTAGGAGTGAAAATCGAAACTCGACAGATAAACCATTTGAAAATGCTTACCGTCGAGTCAATCCTGCCATGAACTTCAAAAAGAACCGAACCTAGTACTTCGGCACTAGTCTTCTGCCAGTTCTGCTTGTCGGCACAAATTAAAAATCTGGCAAAGAGTTGTGAGTTTCCATGTTGTAGGTTCAATGATTTAGCAGGCTTCAAAAGGCAAATTCTCCCTCCGACAGCACTTTCTCCAACCACAGCCAACTCGTCCCTTCACGGTATACACATCAGAACGCCTTGTAACTGCAACAGAAAACAAATAGATGTAAATTAAAATATGATCATACTAGTCATTATTGCGCTTTAAACTAACCCAATACCTTTTTTATCTGTTTCTAACAATAATAATTATCATAATTATTATAACCATAATTATAGTCATAATTATAATAATTATAACTTTAATAATGTTAATAATAATATATAATAATAATAATAATTATAATATTTTTTTTGAGGGGGGGGCAACTTCGTTCCCAGGGCTTCTCCCTCAGGTGGGGGCGGGGCGGTAGGGAAAGCCCCGCCCCCAAATGAGGGAGAAGCCCTGGGAACGAGGTTGCAAAGTGAGGGGGAGGGGATCGTGACTGTTCTTGCACGGCATTATTCATTGCCGTGTTTACCTAAACTACAACTACTAAATCAAAAAATAAGACGCAAACAGTTGTGAAACACATAAACAAGCGCATTGTTTGAAATTACTCACTTGGTGTTTCGTATGCTTCGACATATATCCTCAGAAGTGACCGTTAACTAATTGTTAATTGCTTTGAAATCATTAGTTAGTTATGTTAGTACGAAAAGTTCAAATTAGTAGTTAATGAACACTTCTGAGGAGGTATATCGAAGCACACGAACCGTGAAGTAAATAACTTCCCAAACAATACTGCATGGTTTTAAATGTTTGTCGCCGCTGTTTGCGTCTTATTTTTGTATTATTCTTAACGTAGATTGCCGTCTTTGTCTAAACTAGAAGTACTTCTCTGAGATTGGATAGGTTGTTGTTGTTGGACATGGATAGTTTTCACTCTGAGATGTGTTTCGTCTTTGTCTTCTCGTCTAAGTTTGCGGCACACAATTGTTTCATATTTCCGGAGATATTCCACAAGGAAATATTGTCCTGTCTACGATTAATGCCTGACTTTTACGCACATCTCTTTCATCTTCTCAAGAGTGTTGATGTTCTGTACATCATTTCCTCGACAGACGGTTCCTCCTTCCTCGTCCGATACCTCTTGATCTTGTTGTTTGCTGCTTTGACCGCTTTGCGACTACTTCTTTTACAGCTGCGAGCTCGGTTATTGTTACTTCGTTCTCAGTGTTTTCCTTTGATTCGTCTTCTTCGTTTTTGTCTTGTTCTTGTTCTTTCTCATGGTCGTTCCGGAGATGTTTTCTTTCTTCCTAAGCGAGATGCATTACATCGTTTGTCTAAATGCGCTTGTAGAAATCGTCTCTTCTTTTCGGTGGGTCAGTACTTGCAGGAGTTTTTCCAGCCCACCAATCGCGCAAGTAGGTAAAATATAAGGACGGTTTTTTGTAATTTAATACAGTCTACTAGGGGCACTAGAAGACTATAACACCTTATCCTTATGGTGCAACTATAGATGCTTGGCGACAGGAGAAAAGACAACTGATGGTGGTGACCGATGATATATCACAGGGGTTGCTTGGCCGTGAACATCCTTAGAGGTGTTCAATTTCTTGCTATCTTACTTTTCTTTGTCGTCTTCTTCGATGTGTAGACTCAGGGTAAAAGCCTCTACATCGGGAAGAATGAGGGACTTGGACTGTGTCGGTGTCATTTTTGGTGAGCCAGATTGGCTTAAATTGTTTCGCTCATTTGAGTGGTTTTAGTCATCATTGCATTTTGTTTAACCTGTTTCGATTTCTCTGCTTCAGTAAACAACCATGCGCTGCAGTATCCACTAATTGGGTTTTTACTAGTTGATTTGAAATCCTCTTTTCGATCGTAAGTGTCTCCCAAAACTAGATTCAGCTTTTGCTCCCTTTGTTTTGTCATTTAACTGTGTGAATCTTTTTATTGTTTAAAAGAATGGCGGAGAAGCATCTATTTCATTTAGCACCCATGTTATAATCACCCCGCCTGGCCCGTCAGCATAAGTCCACTTGACATAAACCTTGACGAGTTAGAAAAGTGGATAAGTTACTATCTAGAGTATAAAATATACTTCACGTTAATTAATCCAGTGAAATTACGGATAAAAAAAAGGCCAAGTTAGCTAAAAAACTGATCAATTAAGACACCGTAATTACATGAACTTTTATGCAAATAAGCTGAGAATCCCAATGCGTTCAATTCATTTAAGTAGTATAACAACATATACTTTTCCGTCTTAGACATCGTAACATCGATAGTGCAATTCGATAATTTTCCTTTCTGGAAACAACATACTTTAAGGAAATAGACTGATTCATCTTCTTTATTTGTGACCGTTCATGTACTAGAACTGGCGACGCTTGAACCAATTATATTTCAAACTTTCGGTACATTAATTTTTCTCTTGTGGCCTTCTCGTACTGAAACAATGCATGGAACGATGGCGTGACCTTTCTCGTATCAATTTGTCTTCATTCCCAGCATTGAATCGAAAAGAGAAGAAATACAAGTAAAACGTAGACGATGAGCAGGCTTTAACCTTGTGTAGTTCGTATTCCTTGAGAAGTCCACCGCAATCTAAAACCAGCACTTTTAACTCCCTTTACCTCTGCGATTCGGCGGAGTTGAAACTGGAACGGCCTCGATAACCAATTACTTTTTTGGGATACTACGACGTGATTCTGACTCGCTCTCCATCACGCCCGTTTAAGTAAATTTACTACTTATTTCTACTTTTTAAGCTAACCCAAATATTAAATATTCATTTTCTTTACAAATTACTTTTCTGATAAAACAAAAGATAATCATAACAATCGTACAATCGTAAAACAAAAAAAAAGTTGCATCAAAAGCTGGTGCTTCGTGTTCGAGGGGCTCCATCGCTTTCTCGGTGTTTGGAACTCCCTGATGAAACAGTCGCACTCGTTTTTGATCCATTACATCCAAAGTTATCAAAGTTATATCCGTCGAAACATCTCCTTTAAAGGAACCCCCACTCTAACCAAGAAGTCCCTTCGAACCATAGAAAATTTTGTTTATAATCAAATTTGATTACATTTTTTCCGGAAAAAGCGTTTGCATCCGAATTAAAGGAATTCCAGAATCGCTTGTTTTCGACTTTAAATTGCCCGGGTGCCACCATCTTGAATAATTGTGACAATGTTGCTGATGTTATTATTAATACTATTAGACAAATGTTCTTAATTAAATTTTATTAATGTCACACCTGAATTATTCCAGACGGAGTAAAGCGGTAAGCGATTCTTAAATTTCTTTTTTTTCCTGATACAAACGCTTATTAACAAATCTGATTGAAAACAGAATTTCCATCGTTCAACAGATTCATTTTCTACGTAGTAATCCAGGAGAAAGTGAAAGGTCAAGGACACTATGCGATCAAGATGGACTGAGAGTCATCGAAAATTAAGAGGTGAATACTTTTCTGCCTTATTTTGCTACTTCAGATTTTCCCTCGGCTTAAAATCATTTTTAGGAGAAATGGAGATTCCCCGTAAAAGAAAAAGCAGTGGAACCAAAAAGGAAAATGCACTCTGATAGTCACCTTCTACTGACACTTAACAACGCGATTGTACGTATTACGTACCAATATAAATAAAATATTACTGAATTAGCGACCTCTATACACGATAGTCAAACAAACCGGGCCAAATAACTGAAATGGAGCTGTAACCTTTATTTGAATGCATTGGCCTTTATACTTTGAAAAGAGCATTCACTACCCTTAAAAAGCGTCCTTAAATGGACAAAACTAATGACATTCAATTCAACTAAGTTGACCCAATTGTGAACATGAACTCGAACAGTAGAAAGCCTTAATTTCCTGCCATTGCAGAACAATGAGAGTGTACACGCATATCAGACAAGATGACCTGCATGGAGATTGTAAGAAGAGGCTATCCTTATTTTACCTAATGTATTGTAGTACCATGTGTTTGTGTTTCTGATTTTGAAGGCTTCGCTTTAGTGCTCAGTAGAAGGATCCAACTGGACACAACTGGACTGTCACTTTCTTAATTAAGACTTTTAACGAATTTTGACTGGTTCAATATTGTCAACAATACAGTTTAACTCATTCTTCGAGGAATCACCTTGACCTCACATGACAAATCTCTAAGCAATGGTACACTGCGGGAATACCACCACTCAGTGGCCGAGAGATAAACATTAGTTCATTTATATATGCACATCACCCCGGGAAGCGATCTTTTCGCGCTGTCAACCTGTGCCTTATAGTAGCCCGTTACTACATCTATACTGCAGCCAAAGAAAATGAATCTTACAGCATAACAGCGTTCCAAGTATTTTTAAAGAGCAAATTATGCACGGAGTCACCAGGCGTTCGAGCATCCGTGAGCTTTTAGACACTCGTTAATACATAGCAAGGTTTTTTAAAAATGTATTTATTTATTTATTTATTTATTTTTTATATATGTAATGATTGCCAAGTATAGCGAACAATGTAAAGTACGATATTGTGAATAGTATTAATAGTGTAAATTAAGCTAGTTTTTGTGCGTAGCAGTAGTAGTGTAAGTAACGGTGTATTGTAAGTAATGTAAGTACTGTATTTAAATAAATGAAAAAAAAAGAAAAAAAAAAGAAAAAAAACATTAAAAAAAAAAAAACAAAAAAAAAACAAAAAAAAGAAACATTATTTCGCAAATCCCATAATACAGTTAATTTTGGGAGGTTATTTGCATTAAAACAATGGATATCCAGTCACTGAAGCATGGTACAGTCCCAATAGTAAATAACTTTTTTTTAATGAAAAAAGCCCCCCTGCCCCCCCCCCCCCCCAAAAAAAAAAACGTATTGCATTATGGCATGTAGGGCAACTCTGGCGAACAAATTACCCAAATCTTATTCAACTTAATTCATCAATTTTTTATTTATTTCTTTATTAAATTAAATTTATCTAAATCTCAAATCTTATTTAAGAACTCGTCTAAAAATAGCTTGATCTGTGAAAATGCCGTTACATAGACCTAGTATTGGAGTTAAGGGTTCCTGGTTAACCTTAAGGTTTCCAGAAAGCTGTTTCCAGAATTTCAAAACTTGGTTAGTTTCAAACGAGAAAGAAATTGATTTCTTCAGAAGTTTGAACTTGTTTTTTTTTGACAGGACTAGTTTATGTACGTTAACTCAGTACCAGAGGTCAAAACCGAAACTCAACGTATAACCATTTGAACTGAAATTCTTACCGTCGAGTCAATCCTGTCATGAACGTGTTTACTGCAACAAGAGATGAATCAAGTGCTTCTCCCAGTTCTGCTTGCCCGCACACAAGTTAAAAATCTGGCAAAGAGTTGTTCGTGTTGACTGTGGGTTACCATGATGTAGCTTCACTGGTATAACAGGGTTCAAGCAGCAAATTCTCCCTCCGACAACACTTCCTCCAACCGCACTCAACCCGTCCCTACACGTATACACTGTACGCACATCACAACGCCTTGCGGTACCTGCAATAGGAGACAAGAATGGGTGTCGATTAAAATATCATCATACAAAGCTCCTGATCGGAAGTATAACTTCACCACAAACGTGTCAAAAAAGCAATACACTTTTTCATTGGTTCAACTTGTCCCAGACGTTCAAAAGAATCCTTAATTGTGCACAGCTTTCAAACTAAGGTGCCAAAAAACACGTTGTCTCTTTTGGGAACGAAATGGAACAAGTATATTTTGGATACTGTCAGCACTGGCCAGAAGAAATGCTTGAATACAAATGAATAAAGTTAATGTTAAAGTTAAAGAAATAAACGTTTTTAAAGCCCGTGTACTCCTCAGTTTTACAAATTGTGATAAATAAATAAATCAAAAAGAAACGTTAAAACGACTATTTAATAAAATGAAACATTTTCACACATAATATCAAGTCTGCTCATTCCACAAAAACTAACTAGATCAGACTATTCAGTTTAACTTGTTGAAAAGCAACTTGATTCATATCTCGATTAAGTATGAGAGCGTTGGCTTGTTTTTAAGGGAAACAAATTGGAAGCGTCACAGCGAACATCAAGATAGGAAACACTAATTAGGGGTGTACTCCTGGAATTTCCACTGGATTGATTGGATGGATTGGTCTGGAGTCACTTAGGATCATCTTGAAGTAGGATTGGTAAATCAAATTCCAAGATGGCCGATCAAGATGGCTAACATTTGAAAACCATAACCATCATTAGACGGCCTCGCCTTAAGTTGTCGGCTTCATCATCTTAGTTAAAGTCGCAGCATTTAACAGTCACCAAAGTGACAAATCAGCCATTCAATTTTACGATTTTAGCAATTCGGTAACAATTAAACTCCGTCCAAACTTTTCACTGCAGCGTCACTTTTATAATAACATTTACTTTTACTTCAAATCCTTGTCTTGAAATTCTGTCCCTTCATGTCATTTTTTGATCGTCTGGAAATTATGAAAATAAAATTCTACGCCGAAACCTTGTCTTTGAAAAACAAAAGTTACAATTCGAATTACTTTAAAAGTCAGCTTCTTAATACTTTTGATTTCCTTAATTCTTTCTTTTATCTGCACAAAACCGTAGAGAAATAAATTGTGACATCAGAATTGACTCCCATGCGACCCGGAGAATGTGACCATGATTAGAGAAGAACACTTAGGAGAATGATGCCTGAAGTGGTTAAATCGACTGAAAATAAAGCCATGTTGAATACTGACGATATACGCGGTTCGGCTATGAGAAGCAACCTTCGAAGGCCATTCTTCTTTCCTTACCAAACGATAAAAGACTTCGAAAAACGTTGCTCTCAGCATACAACAAGCTGCGAACGCACTCATGTTCACAACTCGAAATTGTCGTCGTTTGTAAAAAAAAAAAAAAGGAAAGATTATTTTGTGTTTACAGTAGAGCTTACCTTTAGTTTGGAAGGTTTTCTTGATGCATATAACTTTAAATTTGCAATTTGTTCCATTCTAAACAAGTACTTCAACATGGAGTCTACCAAGGCCACGAACTGTTTCACATAAACACAAATAGCTGCTGATTTACTGTGCAGGATATTCGACACACCCGAAAAATTCCGACGTGGGACTGACAAGATTCTCCAGAAGAAAAACAATGCATAGAGTTTTTGTTTACATGCATTTTTTGTCACCGAAGTGATTTAAGAAGAAGGGAACTTTAGACGCTAACTTCTCTTCAATTTTTAAACACATAGCCTGAATTCCGTCACTGCATGCGATTTTGTGCACCTATGACATGAAAGACCCCTTCATTCCTCTTAACATAGTTAATCGAGGGATATGTTAGAAACTCCTTAAAACCTTCAAAAGCGAGAACAATGTTGTCGCAATCGATGTTGAATTGACCTTGACAGTGCACAATCTTTTGTTTTCGCTTCGCACGGGTTCGCAAATGAGTTGCGCATAATTTAATCGAAAGATTTGATTAGTTATCTTCTCGAAAAAAGGTGTGTTTTGTGCAACGTCAAGGCCAAAAACATGGAACAAAAACACTTGTCCAATTTCATAAACATCTCCATGCATTAACTATGCTCTTACTTCCTTTCGAGGTTATGACCTGAACTCCAGCTTTTTGCCATCGTTGCACATTCTCACTGTCTAAATGACAGAGCCTGTATCATTTTCTGTCTTTGCAAGGAGCTCCAAATCGTCCACAATAAATAGACGGTCAAGGGTAGGTACAACTTTCAAGTTTGTACCTCGTCCCTCTCTTCCCTAAGGTCATAGTATGAAGGTATCGAGGCAAAAAGAAATGACAGTAGGGAGAAAGAATTCCCTTAGATGATTGTTCGGATATTTGCGTCTTCAAGAAACGAATCATCAGATAGAGTGCGTAGCTGGTGGGATCCTTTATCGCAGAATTAGCATGGTGCATGACGAATAGTTCAAGAAAGCGAAAATACCTCGCGGGCCGAAAAACAACGTTTACGCGCGTGGGTTTAAACAATCCCGCGAGCTACAAGGGCAACAATTGTAGCTTGACTTTCCACTGGGGCATACTTGATGACATAACAGTTATCTGCGGTTCGAAAAATATTTAATGTGGCAATCATGAAGGAATGTTGTTGTTGCTGTTGTTGTTGTTGTTTTTGCAAGGAAAATGAGGGTTTTCAATGCCACCTAGTGTAGCTTGGTTGCTGGATTTTCTTTAATGTGCACTCTCCGGGTTAATTCCCGCTTTGACCACTGACTCATTGGTCTTCGACGCCAAGTTTTGTTAGTAATAGAACTGGTTGCCCTGTGTCAAATGCTGTCTCTGTCTATTTACGTGGTGGAACTCGACACAGTTGTCCTTGTAATTGTTGTAACACTTAGCCTAACAGGGTTTTCAGGTTTTAATGTTTGATTTAAAATTCCCCTTTTTGCTTCATATCCTTGTAAAACATATTTGAGGATGTCCATGTGGAAATGAACTCCTTTTTCATTTGAAAAGAAGTGAAGATTGACATATTTGATTCCATTTGAAATTACTGATGCGACCCTGAAAGGTATATAAATGAGCCACATTGAAAGAAGGCGAACCCAATGGGATGTACACTGGAAACTGATACGTTAGAACAAAAACCTCAAAAAGAAGGATTGTGGATAATGTGTGTGTTTTTTGAGCTATGGAGGAGGAAAAACCAAATTTCAAGGGGTAACTTGTACTCTTCAATTCTCTGGACGTCTTCATAAACTAAGCCTAAGTACATCAGCAATTCTTTCAAGTCGAGTTAGAAGAAAGGACGAAGGCACCCATTCAGTGAAAAGGGTAGAACTTCACACAGCTTGAACAGGAGTTATAAGAAGGAGATATTGAGCAAAAAAAAAACGGTTTGATAATTTAAGAAAAGGTAGGTTTCCAAAACTGTTTTTTCTGTTGACTGGCTTTCAGTTATGAAAACATCGGAAAAGCAGTAAATGCTGAAGCAAAGCGCGGCGATAATCCATGTCTTTTGAACAGTACTTCGTTCTGTCTAGAGGGGGTAACGCGGGAAAGACAGGGGCGCCTCCTTTCTCCAAACTAATCCCCTTTGTCGTTTAGACAGAATTATTAACCAAATATGAATAAACGAAGACAAGAAACAAGCATAACAGAAATCACCTTATTGGGGAAGAAAATCAACCTTAGCTAATTTTCCAAACCTTTTTTGCGCTGCTTTAGCGGTGTAAAAATTTCACGAAAACTTGTCGAGACCTATGGAACTTATCTTATCTTAAGTGCATGAAATAGAAACACAAAGTCATTTGGCAAAAAATTGGTCGGATAGTCCACAACATGGGAAATCTACAATTCAGTTATTTTTAGTAAGATGAGAAAGGAACAGATACCTTGGTAATTATCTCACAATTATACGAGAACAGAGAATCCCTAAAATAATGGGAGAGAAAAGATTTCAAAAAGCTTGTGGGAAAATGATATAACTACATCTTTGGGATTGTCAAAATTTATTTTGACTCAATTCAAAGTTAACTGCATTTTTTTTTTAAACAAGAAAGTAAACTTAAAATCATGCAATGGGACTGGGATATGTCAGAATCGATCTGGAACGAGATGGAATTCGTGGCCAAGGTGGATTTGACAGAAATTGGGTTTGGACCTTTTGGAATCCATACAACACTTACGACGCAAGGATGCCTTACTTGTAAAACGATTCCCGGTCATTGCGGCGCAATAGCTATTGTTCTACAGTACTTAAAAAAAAAAAATCTTCTATACAGCTCTGCCAAAGCACACCGGAAATATTTTACTCACCCCGCGAGGTTTCCAGCTTCTTTTTATGTTCTTTTATTTTATATTTTATATCATCTTACTAATTTGTGAGCATTTATATGCGCATGCATGTATATTTCATTAAACATGCTCCTCGCTGTCACATCGAATAGGACTTGGATGCTTCAGTTTCACTGTTTCTTTTCCTCTGATGGTAGTTTGGCCTCTTCTCTCGGCTTTGTTTGCGATATCGATGTCTTCGGAGGAAGGAACCAAGTTGTCTTGTCAAAGAGAACAGTATTAGAAGTGGTCGTCTGGATGACAGGCATTTCTGTTTCATCTTTTCCAGAGTGTTAGTATTCTGGAGTTAAGTTTATAGTCCCCGTCCACGACTTCTTGAACTTGTCTTTGTTGCTTGTTTTGTGGTGACTACTTGTGTCTTTGATGTTGCTTTGAGACTTCTTGCAATGACCGCCGCGGCTAGCTTCAAGATGGCTTATTGTTGTTTCGCTCTTCGTCTTCTTTTTCTTCGTCGTCTTGTACATCTTCTGCATGTTCGCAATCTTGTTCCTCGTTGTCGTGATCGGATAGATCTTTTAGTTCTTTAGTCATGAGCGAGATTCTTAATTAACGTTCTTTGTCCAATGGCGCTTATTGGAGATAATGTCCTCTTTTCAGTTGGTTTATTTGTAGGAGGTTTGCAAAAGAGTTTTTACAGTTTTGCCTGCCAACCATCCGCTCATACTTTAAGGGCGGTTAACTTGCATTTCTTTAATTATAGTCCAGCCAGCGCACTAACACGTGAATTTGTTAATCATTATGGCTGTATAGCTATATAAGCGTAAGGTGTAATGCGCCAGTGAGAAAGATGGGAAACTGAACTAATGGCTTGTGGCAGGCGAAAGCTGAAAATAACTGATAGTGATGACTGATGATATCGATATAACAAGTTATTTGGCCGTCGAAAATGTGACTAGTGTTTAATTCCTGGCTTTTTGTTTTTGTAAATCTTCTCCCCCGATATGATAACGTAAAAAAACTACCGTCAAAAGTTACTGGTACAGGTTTTCCGCCATAAAATGATCAAAATCGTCTACATCGGGAAGCGCGAGGAAGTTGGGCAGTCTGTCTGGAGTGTCATTAAATTAGATAGGTGACCCAAGTAGGCGCTCTCGGGTATGCACTTTGTAGGTCAAATCTGGTCGCAGGTTGAATTCCTTTTTACCAACCTTAAATTGCGGGTGATCCTCATTTTACTGACCTATGCTGAATATGCACTCTAGCTAGTTGAAATCAGCTATCAACCCCTCGAAAAGGATTGAAAACACCAGTCTACCTTTCCTCCAGCTCTGTTTTAAGTTTCTCGAACACATCTTAATGTTTCTCACCATCTTATCGGCTTATGTATTTATTCACTAATCCATTCAGCCTCAACATTATAACATAATAAGAGAACAAAGAAGTGTACTATGCACTTACCGGAACTCGAACTGGGGCCTTCTGGCTCTATATTCCAGTGCCTTCACAACTACAATACAACCGGAAGAACATGCTCAATCCAATACAGCTTTTTTCCCCATTATTTACTATTGTATAACAAGTCATAACTGGTAGCCATATATAATAACCAGAACTAATCCTAACCTGACCCTATTTTTTCTTTAGGCTTAATTTAGGCTCCAAAAAAAGTTTCACCAGTTCATCACAGTGGATATTAAATCGAGGTAAAATGAGAATCACCAGTTTAACCTCAGGTAAAACGGATTCAACCTGAGACCAGATTTGACCTGTTCGTCACCGAGTGCACCTCATTCTTTTTCGCGGAAAATGACCGTTAAATTCCCTACACCCGCTAAAATCGAACCAGTTCGGAAAACTTAAGGAGAACCTTCAATTCAACAGAGACTAACTTTAAATCACAGGAATTAACCGTTACTGTCAAGTCAGTCAAAAGTATTTTCAAATAAGTTTTAGAATCGCCAATATTTGTTTTCAAATTTCGTGGGCGCCTCCACCTTGAATAATTGTGACGTGTTACGGTTGCCGTATTGTTATTAGACAAAAGACCTTTGTGTCAGAACAACAGTGCAACTGTAACACGTCACAATTATTTTAGATGACGGCGCCATTTATATAAACACTGTTTTAAAAACAAATTTCGACCAAATTTGTTTGTAAAGATACTTTCCTTCGGTTTAAACTTATTCTCCAGTTAAAATGGAGGTTTCCTTTAATGTCTCCATTGTTGGCTAATGTTTATTATCAACCATTCAAACCAACTGAAAGGGGATTGGAGTTAAAAGCACACAATTAAAGTAACTCAATATGCCGACGATACAACTGTCTTTGTAGTAGATATTGATTAATATCAAAGTACATATTGATTCATCTCAAACACTTTTTGACCTTTTTAAACAATTTGAAAGTTGTTCAGGCCTTAAAATAAAATCATATTGGAACTTCTATTGCTGGGGTCTTTACGTATCGTTAAGACTCCGAAGTTGAAAGATTAAATGATCGATGATCCTCTTTCCGTTTTAAGTGTCTATATCGCATAGAATAAGCAAGATATTACCAAGAGACTTTTTTTGAGCATTTAGACAAAGTAAAGCAAATATTAAATATTTGGTGCTGTAGAGATATTTAACAACTATTTACCGAAGGGGAGGTGGTTACACTAGCTATCGACACTTAACTCATTTATTCCTGCAACGAGTACAATAATTTGATGAGGTGACTAGCAAAGGA
>OX421453.1:35491586-35516586 GCA_949126865.1 Montipora capitata | reverse complement strand
TATCTGTTCCTTTTTCCCAGCAAGACACACAAGAAATTTCCCGGCCAGCTAGATGAAATTGGTTGGTTTCCCAGCCAGCTGATCAAATTTATTTCCCAGCCAGGAATTCCGCGCGCTTTCAAATCCCTCGATCCGAAACGACCGAACAAAAGCGACAAAACCGGGACAAAACAGGTTTTTTCCGCAAGCGCAATCACTCTGACCAGCCGTCGTATGTTTGTGACTACTCTCTGGGAGAGGGAAGGGGTTCTCTTTTTTTTTTTTTAGTCGTCCTCAGTCTTCAGAGTTTCTATAGCCAGCTCGAGTTGAAATGCTAGAAAAAGTCAGTAATTCCCAGGCAAAACCTCTATCAATAACAAGATTTCCCAGCCAGCTCATCGAAACACCTGTATTTTTGCCAGCCAGCAAGATTCCTCTGGGGAACAGATAATGTGAGGAACAGATTCGTTGGGCCGGTGCCCCTGAATTTTGGCTGTTTGCTTAGGCTTTTTTGTTAGGGTTTCACTTGTTAAAACGCTTTTACTTCTAACGAAAATGCCAGAAAGCGGTCTTCAAAACGTGGTCAGCTCCAAACGATAAAGGACGTAAATTCAGCGGAAGTCTAAACTTGTTCTTTTTACAGGACAAATACGTAACTTATCTTCTAGGGATCAAAATCGAAACTCGACAGATAAACCATTTGAAAATGCTTACCGTCGAGTCAATCCTGCCATAAACTTCAAATAGAACAGAACCAAGTACTTCGGCACTAGTCTTCTGCCAGTTCTGCTTCTCGGCACAAGTTAAAAAGCTCGCAAAGAGTTGTTTATATTATCTGTGAGTTTCCATGATGTAGTTACACTGGTTAAGCAGGCTTGAAACAGCAAATTCTCCCTCGATCCGAAAGCACTTTCTCCAACCACAGTCAACTCGTCCCTACACGGTACACACATCAGAACGCCTTGTAACTGCAACAGAAGACAAAAATAGGTGTGGAATAAAATATCATCATACTAATCATTATTCCTCTTTAAACTAACCCAATACTTTCTTTGTCTGTTTCTAACAAGAATAATTATCATAATTATTATAACCATAATTATAGTCATAATAATTATCATAATTATTCTAACATAATTATAGTCATAATACTTTGAATAATTATAACTATAAAAATGTTAATAATATATAATTATAATAATTATTTCTTGAGGGGGGCAACTTTGTTCCCAGGGCTTCTCCCTCAGGTAAGGGTGGGGCGGTAGGGAAAGCCCCGCCCCCAAATGAGGGAGAAGCCCCAGGAACGAGGTTGCGAGATGAAGGGGAGGGGATTGTGACTGTTCTTCCACGGCATTACTCATTGCCGTGTTTACCTAAACTAGAAGTGCTCAATCAAAAAATAAAACGCAAACAGTGTGAAAAACATAAACAAGCGCATTGTTTGAAATTACTCACTTGACCTTTCGTATCAGCTTCGACTTACATCCTCAGAAGTGACCGTTATCAAATTGTTAATTTTTTTTTTTGAAATCATTAGTTAGTTATGTTAGAATGAAAAGTTATTAGTTAATTGTCACGTCTGAGGATCTATGACGAAGCATACGAACTGTGAAGTAAAAGACTTCTCAAACAATACTGCATTAATTTAATGTTTGTCGCCGCTGTTTACGTCTTGTTTTTTTATTATTCTCAACGTACATCGCCTTCTTTGTCTAAACTAGAAGTACTTCTCTCAGATTGGATAGGTTGGATAGGTACTTGCTGTTCTTTTCGCTCTGAGATGTGTTTCTTCTTTGTCTTCTGTACATCATGTCCTCGACAATCGGTTCCTTTTCCTCGCCTACGTCCACAACCTCTTGAACTCCGTTATCGTTGCTTCGCTCTTAGTGTTCTCCTCCAATTCTTTTTCTTTGTTTTTTTCTTGTTCGTCTTCTTCCTCATTGTCTTTCCGGAGATGTTTTCTTTCTTTCTAAGCGAGATGCATCACATCGTTTGTCTAAATGTGCTTGTAGGAATCGTCTCTTCGCTTCGGTGGGTCAGTACTTGCAGGGGTTTTTGCCAGCCCACCAACCGCGCAAGTAGGTAAAAATAAAGGACGTTTTTTTGGCAGCTAACTCACATTTGTAACTTACTATACTCTACTAGGGGCACTAGTAGACTATAGTACTTTATCCTGATTGTGCAACTATAGATGCATGGCGACAGGAGAAAGGACAACTGATGGTGGTGACTGATTATATATCACAGGGGTTGCTTGGCCGTGAATATCATTAGAGGTGTTCAATTTCTTGCTATTTGGCTATTAAATGTTTAAGACTCAGGGTTATACGTCTTTCAGTGCAAGATTATTTGAAACGTTGTTTAGACAAAGTTAGCGACACTTTATATGGAATATATCGCTTACTCTGACGTGTCAGATTTGGATCGCTTAAAAATGAAATTAAGATGTTTTCGAAACCACGTCTTTTATCGGGCTAATCATTGTTAGCTACTTTTTTTGGTAACAATTTCCAACATTGTTTTTTGCTATTCTTGTCTCCGTTTTGCCGATGAACTCGTGGCGTTCTAAACATGGAAAAAACTCGAAAAGGTTGACATATAGTGCTTGTATGGTATAGGCAAGTTCCTACTTAATAGCTCTCGATAGTGCTTATGAAGCAAAAAAAATCTTTGTACAGTCTTTAAATTTATCATTTAATTACACTAATGCAAAATCTGATATGTGTAGGCTTAAAATGCCGATTTTACAAGCACTCAATTTAAAGTTGTTCCTTTTGGGTCAAAATGCCACGTGACAAGCAGCTCTGACGTCATTTTGCTAACATAGGGTGCATTCTTTTGGGACTATTCCAGTTGTTCTTATTCCGGTTTACGGAGAACAGAACACACGGAATACTAATTCCTAAAAGAACGCATCTGCCGAACTGGTTCCAAAAGAACACGATTACCGTCTATTAGGAGTATTCCTATTCCGGAATGGTCCCAAAAGAACGCACCCATAGTGTCACATCGCGTATGCCAGGAAATGCCGGAGAAAGATGAGCGAAAACGTGGGAGATATTGTGTTCGTGGAGCCCCCAACCAACAAACGTGCATTCGAATGCACAGGTTTCCCATGCAAAAAATCCAGTTGTGAGACGATAATGGGTGATTATCCTAACACCTAGGATTAACCTTCCCAGGTTAATCCTAGGAAAATTGTATTTGTGGGATTCCAGAAGGAACAAAGTTTATTCCAATATTTTTAGTTTTCATTCAAAAGTAAACATCAAATATGAAACGGAAAAATATATTTGCACCAGATAACTAGAATTTTACAGTAAATGGACAATATTATCTGGTTAAGAGAGTTTTAACGTTTTTTGTCTTGTTTTGTTTTTTGTTTGTTTGTTTTTTTTTAATTCGTGTAATGTACGGTTAGTGTGTGTTCAACTGCACAGTACGTTGTTTCTTTAAATAATATTATTTTAGAATATTTGTATAGTATGCATATTGCTTGTTCATTTGTAATCTGGTGTTTAATTACTGAATGAAATAAAATAACATAAAAAGTAATTAGATACAAGCCCAATTTTTATATCAAACACGAAGTGTTTCTTTAAGTCAAAGAATTTTCTAACAATAATGTAAGGGTAGGGGTTAGTGTTATTTTTAGGCAAAGGTAAATGCATCCAGGCATTTCTGGACATATCTGAATTTGTCCGTCGACACAGGCACGATTTTAAGGATCTTTCTTCGAAACATGCCGCGCTCTGTTCCGCAGGTTTTGAAAAATATTGCTATGAGCGACACCTGTCTGTATTTGAAAACATGAGGAGGTTATTGAAAAAAGCTTAAGGGCGCTGTATAAACAAGGAAAACACGGTAGTTCGAATTCCCGCCTGCAGCATCCGAAGAAGCTCATGCCCAGTGAACGTAGAGAAAGAAAGATGAGACGATATTCCACAGTCTACAGAAATATTGCAAGTGTGTCTGTTCTTACAGTATACAAATATTGCAAGTGTGTACGATCTTCAAACCTATATTATCAGAATGTTCCGCTTATGGAGTCCTTTGTCTTTTCTACAGAGTCCAATGACTTATTAGAATTTTAAATATTCGTCTCGTCGGGACCACAATTTTACTGTCGTTATCACTGAGCATTCACAGGCTATTACCTCGGCGTTTGTCTTTCAGGTCGCTACGCAACAGAATTATACACCTTATTCCAAAATGGCCGCCACTCCGGAAAGGCTGGAGCGAGTTGCACGAAAGCGAGGTCATAAGGGCCAAAACAAGAGACTTACAGCTTCTACTGAGAAGTTACGGATTAAAAGTATCAGTTGGTAACTGTACTCTTACGTCAGTAAGAGAAAATATGGCAAGTTCTTTGTATGGACCCCATGTACTAACCAAAGAAGATATTCCGGAAAGTTTTCTTGCTGTAAGAAAACCTTCAACACTGAAGAACATCGAATTAAACTTTTGGTTACGCTATCGCGACGAACTCGTGCAAAGGTCTCTCAACAAAAGCCCATCTTGTGAAAAGGTAAGACTAACTCATTATCTAGGAACGTTTTACGTGTGCGTTATGTAGAAATATGATTTGGATTCTTTCATTTCAGGGTAGAGGAATATGTAAGCAGAGGATTGTGTCAAAATATTGTCGATCCAGATCCGAGATGATTTACACGAAACGAAAGCTTTACTGTGTGAGTGCGAATTCTTACAAAACGGTAGGCGACTCAAGTGATATGGCAAGCTCATTAACACGATAACCTGGGACACAGTGGAAACAGAAAATTCCATCGGACAGCTGGCCCGGGGATCATCCCTTGAAATAGCGCCTCTTTTTACAAGGGCAGAGATGAACAGACATATCGGAAAGTCTGGGAAGCATATCAGTGGCAATAATTAACAATTAGTCCATAAGGCGAAGCCGAATGGGCTATTGACCTGTGGCCCTTGAGGAGGAAGGGTCTAATTGTTTTAGTATCACCCAACTAGTCGGACAGAAAAGGCAATAATAAAGTTAGCAAATGTAAGTTAAAGACATATTTATTTGGGAAAAAAAAAACGAAAGAAAGCCTCACGCTTTTCCCTACTCGAGGACTATCAATAATAGTCCTCTAGTAGCGTAGCAAATGAAAATGCAGCATTTGCATTAGTCCACTAGTTGGGTGATACTAAATAACTTATACATGTGAGTAAAAAGAGCTGCCTTTATTGGTGATAATCATGAAGTTATTCTTCAGCAGTTTAAATTTCATAGGAAGCTTACATGGAATTCCCAAAATGGAATTAGTGCAATAGTCAGGCTTTCTGCATCTACATTTATATATGTATATGAGCTACTTGATTTTTCCCACAAAATATTTGTGAGATTACTCAAAATCTAAACAAGCTGACTTAAATTTCCTCAAATACCATTCCATTTAATCATCTGTGTGCTGTTTGGTAAAATGAATCCTCAGTGCAGATTTCTGCAAGACTAGTCTTTGCCTTACAGAAGGATATCAATTTTTTAAGCTTTTAATGATACGCCCCAGTGAATCGGTAGATGGATTCGCCAGTTATCATGTGAGGCCATGTGAAAAGCAAATGCATGAGTAGGGGAATCTAATGGCGAAGTCCAGTTTGATCGACTCTCTCACAACACAATAGGCAACTTTCATGATGGTGTCATTTGACTACAACTTCCAGAATTAAGGTTGTTTTTCTTTTCTTGTTTTAATTTTGTATCTTCATTGGGGTAAAAATAACAATAGCCCTACCTGAAGGATTCTGGTACTTGTACTCAAATGTCGTCATCATGCAAATGTCCTATTGCACTTAGTCCTTGTCTGAATGCACGAACCAAGAAACAACCAAATATAAATTGTATATAAGTGCACCTGCGTGAACGTTTGCAAATATGTTTTTTCTATTTCTCAAGTTTTGACCAAATAGAGTGTTTGTTTACTTTCTGCAAAAGGGTCAAGGCATAGGCAATTACTGCGGAAATGTGCCAAACCCAGTGTCGTGTTTGTAGTAGTGAAGGCGAAAGACTCTCAATCGAGAGGGCAGAAGGTCTAATCGTGATAAGTGCAATTGACATTACTTTCTATTTTTCATGAGAACATTTCATTGCAAAGGAGATAGAAGCGTGAAAAGGTAGGCTATTTACTTGCTTGTTAGATAGCAGAAAAAGAAAAAGCAGGGACAAGGAAATTAAAATTGATGGTCAAAGGGGACAAGGGGATTGAGAGAAGGGAGGGTAGGTATTGGAGGAGGTAGTCAGTGAGGGGAGATCTCAAACCTCTTTTTATTTTCTCTTGTTTTTTTTTTTTTACCTAACCTTTCCCGCAAAAAAAAAAGAAAAAAAAAGCCAGCACATCCCGTGATAAAGAAAACCATTTTCCAAACAGTTTGGTTGATAAACTGATTTACTCCAAGTATAGACTACATTTTTCACTATTTCACCTACAGGTAAAATGCGGATCATAAGTTTTATCTAGGTAAAGACAGGCTCAACCTAATAACGCAGTTTACGGGCAAAATCTGCAAGCAGTTTCTAAGTAGGTTCCACATCAGTTTGGTAGCTGTATACAAGTACAATAGAATTCAAAAACTAGTATATCTTACCGCAGTCAACAGTTTTTCTCTTTACCAAACGAGCTATCGATGAGCTAAGGATGACATGGGAATTCATAGCCGTCCTCACGTTACACTAGAATAGTTAATCCATTGAATCGTATTGGGAAAAAACGTCTTCTTGACTTGTACAAAACTAATGGTTTGACTGGAGCCGTCCTGATATTGCTTTTAGCAAAACCGACTCAATTCCTTAGGGTACTGAACATTACTAATTTGTTAGTTGGCTTTCGTTTCGTTCCTAATCACTTCTTCCACTGGTTTCCATACTTGTTTGATCCCTACACCAACACTTCCAGCAACTATCGGAAGACAGTCCATTATTAGTAACCGTCACTTTCCTTGCATGCGGAGGGCCCATTGCTCCTTTTTGTCTCAATTTCCGTGTGCTTCCTCATTCGTTTCAGATCAGTCAGTCGTCAGCCTCGATAAACAAGTTGATCCTTTTCCTTTAAGACAAGCTGACAAATACACGACATGAAAAATAGAAAATAAGTCGTTGCGAATAAAAAAAAAAAAACGCCCTCCATCATAACTTATCCTCCGGGAACACGGAAAATTTTCTTCAAGATACTTTTCATAATTACACGAACCTCTGGATAGCGCCAACAGTAAATTAAAGGATTTAACGAAGAATTTAGAAGAACGAAAAAGAGTGTGATCTGTTTGGCTACTAAGACAGAGTCAGACCGGTTCCCGGCTTTTTTTAAAATCAAACAGCAAAAATTCGGAAGATAACACGCCACAAATACAACATAAATATACACAACATTCAAGGAAGACTTCCGTTCCCGGAGGAGCACCACTGATTGCAAATTTTGCTGCTGAAATTGATGGTGAATTCGATTCCGATGATATCTCGCCACTTTGTAAACACGAAAATATGCAACTGTTGTCAACAGAAATCCGATTGATAGAAGAACAAGTTTAACCTTCAGGTACAACGGGGTAAAGAAAAGAGAAAAAGAAGTACAGCTTGTCAGCCATATTGCAACCAAGGCTGCAGTAACACGTTTGGAAGTCACAAGCTCTTGATATCTCAGATGAAAAGAAACGGCGAGAAGTCTGTCAACAGCAATGGCGGTAACATTCAAGAACGATGCCCCCGCTAGAAGATATAGAATAGCGAAGCAAGAGGGTAAAGTCACTGGACACAATAATTCAAGGTTGGAGTTCACTGCCATGTTGAAGACCACTGCGAGCATTATGTGAGCGAACAATCCCACGGCAAGATCAGAGAGAGTAAGACTCAGAAACAATTTCCTCATATTAGCCGGCAGAAATGAAGCTTTCCTCAACGCTTGAATAGCCAGAGTATTTCCGAATGTTGCCATGGGAGAAAAAACGAAGTTTAACACACATAGCGCAAACAATGTTGTTCTGTGAGATTCAGCAATTTGCCGAATTTCATTCAAGTGGTGTCTGCAAAACTGGTCGGCCATGGTAACTTCAGTATTCAAAGTGCCTGGTTTGGTTGAGCCAAATTAGCATTTGCCTTAAAAATATTCGTACCTCTTGCACGTCCAGGTATTTAAAGAGATTGACAATGTAATGTAATCAACTTCCGTAGACAGCATTGGATCGGTTTGGTTGTGAATAACAAACAATTAGACAATTTTGTCTGAGGATATGTTGGGAGAAAAAAAAAAAAAAAAACAACGCCAGGTGTATGTGTTTTATCTAGAATCAGGAACACGTTTACAGAAAGTTTAAGTACGCCTGTGCAAAGAAACGGCGATTAGGTTGAAAGGATACAAATGCTGCACTGACAATTAATGCAGTTCTCTGTGTAATTTATGATGACGTGCAAACTAACAGCTCTATAAGCAAATTATATGTTAACGTGGCGAATCACCACAATAGAACATGGTGCATGGTACAAACATATTGTTTGAATCGTTTTGGTTTTATAAAGTTCCTGTAGAAAAGCTGGAATTTAAAACTTTTTCTAAAGGAAACCCAAAACGTTCGAAGAGGTCATGTTAACTCTTTAAAAACTGAAGGTGCGGATCGTACATCAGTATCACCTGTCTTTGATGGTGATTAACTCTACTGCTACCGCGAATTAACATATACAAATGAGGTGAGATTGTACTATATGGTAAATTCCACCTTGTCGCCATCTTTTGCCGCCTTTTGGAAAACATGGAACTGGTTGCACATGGCAGAGTCAGTTGCATGGGAAGTAATTTCCAGACATTTTGTTGAGTTGATGATGTGTAGCGCGCATTTTTCTGCTTTTATTGTTGAGGACCGTTATGAAGGAGGCATGTGACATTTGAGGGATCATGAATAGTTCTTTGACTTGGGCCATTTTAAATACGCAAACAGCGGTTACAAACATTTGCTTGAAATGCATAACTTTTATAAACTTAACGTTTCGTATGTTACAACATACATCATCAGAAGTGATTATTATTCAGTTACAGATAAATTTAAATTCAAAAATACAACTGTACGCACTGGGAAATATATAACGAAATTGATTGACATAAAACGACAAGAATATGCTAATAATAGAGATAAAGTTTCTCACTGCCAACGTTTTCATTTAAGGCTGGCTTTAGATCACGGATCAACAGAGACTCTTTAATTTTGCAATACATGTCTGATCGACCAGTTGCTAATATTTCAAAATGATCCCACTTAATTCTATGGTTGGTTAAGAAAACATGATCAGCAATTGCCAATTCGTGACAATTTGTAGTTAGAGCTTTAATTAAAATGTTCTGTTTTTTTGTCATGTAATCGGCGTTTCGTTTTCCCTATGTAGAAATCATTGCAATCCCAGCAGTTTGCTCTGTACACTACTTTTGACCTGAAGGAAGGAGCTAGTTTATCTTTGTAAGGGAAAAAAGACTTGATTCTTCGGGTGTTCTGAAAAACTATTGTGACGTTGAAAATACCATAAAAATTTTTTTTTGCTGTGATGACCTAAGAAAGGTAGAACGATAAGAACTTCTTTTTTCTTAACTGTTTGTACAGGATCTAGTGGCTTATTTTGATTTTTCTCAATGACATCATTCATATGATATTTAACAGTTCCCATAGGGTAGCCATTAAGTAACAAAATCCTCTTGAGGTCATCTAGGGCAGACTGAAACAATCGGGGTGACGAACAAATTCTAATGCAGCGATAAGCCAAAGTGCGGACTACGTTTATTTTGTATTTACGCGGAGTAAAAGAGTCCCACTTGGTGTAAAGACCGGTGAATGTCTTCTTTCGATAGATTGATGTTGAGAAGGAGCTGCCACGATTGCGTTTCATAAGGATATCAAGGAATGGAATTTCATCTTTTTGTTTGGCGTTTGAAATGGCGTTGTGATTACTTGACCAAGATGAAACAGTTGATCTCCGATGAGACAAAATTCAAAAAACTGACAGAAAACCCGACAAAGTCCAGAGAACAAAGTTTAAGTTGTTACCTTCGACTACAATCTTGCCTCTTACCTTGTAAGCGTCCTCCAACCTATCTCCACAAACTGTTTTTCAATTAAAGACTCCTTCAGTTTTGCAGAATGGGCCAAACAGTACACTCACAACGGCGAATTCATGTGTTCCTTTGATGTCAGTTCACTATTTACTAATGTCCCACTGGATGAGACTATTAAAATTTGCCTTGATAACAAGTGTATGCCCTCGCAAATCCACCTAGATTAGCCCGATTGGTCCTAAAGAATTTACTCTTGTTTGCAACAAAGAAGAGTCATTTTGTTTTTGACGGTCAATACTATGACCAGATTGATGGCGTCGCAATGGGCTCTCCACTTGGTCCTGTTTTGGCGAACATTTTCATGTGTGATTTTGAAGAAAAATGGGTGCTGAAGAACACCAATCAGCCTACTATTTGGTTCCGGTACGTGAACGATACCTTTACTCTTTTTAATAACAAAAATGATGCTTTGAGTTTTTTACGTTACCTTAATGGGAGACTCAACAACATTAAATTCACAATTGAGTTTGAACAAAACCATGAAATTCCATTCCTTTATATCCTTATGAAACGCAATCGTGACAGCTCCTTCTCAACATCAATCTATCGAAAGAAGACATTCACCGGTCTTTACACCAAGTGGGACTCTTTTACTCCGCGTAAATACAAAATAAACGTAGTCCGCACTTTGGCTTATCGCTGCATTAGAATTTGTTCGTCACCCCGATTGTTACAGTCTGCCCTAGATGACCTCAAGAGGATTTTGTTACTTAATGGCAGTCAGGCTTGCTAAAAAGTTCTTTACCACAATAGAGCGAGACCTTTTCATGGTTTCTGACACCATCTTGTTCGGGGGGAAAACGCGGCTTAGATTACAGTGAATGTAAGGGATTTTGGCCGAATTCAAACCTCTATAACTACACTGCAAAAAGGCAGATTTCAAAAATTGTCAAATATTATTCATTTTATTGCTATCATTCACACAATGGAAAATTATATCATGGCATAAGGCACAACTTCTGAAAATTGGACATTAAAAATCTCATGCTGCTTTAAATTTCGCGGGAATTTGCATAATTTTGTTAACAAGGCTTTATATGAAATTTACAAATTTTATTTACGGTCGTTATAGCTTGATTCTGATCGTCGCACTTCACGAAAATAATCTCAATAGCAGTGCTTTTTGAGAGGTATTCTCGCTATCCAAAGGTCGTCGGACCTTTAAAATGGTTCAAAGTCGGCAAAATTCCCATACATTCACTGTCATTTAAGCCTTGTTTATCCCCCAACCAACCGTCAGAAACCGTGAAAAGGTCTATTGCATGTTAGTGAAAGCACACGCTTTTTGCAATGTGACCCCTCGATTTTAAAACTATCTTCACGTTTCTTCGATTGATATCTCGAAACAAGCAGCAAGTTTTCAAGGTGGTGGTCAACGTTTGGATATAAATACTTTGAGACTTTGAGAACATGTAGATGCTTGTTAATTTACACGAAGCGGGACGGGTGTTGCAGAATCGTTTTGCCCTTACTCATAAGTCTACTGAATGAAATAAAGCTTCATGTTTTGATACAATCGATCTTGATCAACTAGCTTTTGTGCATTTTTTTTTTGTCTTGAGATGCCGACTAATTTCAGCTCCAATTAAGAGACAATTATGGAGTGTTCAGTGTCTGACTGTAAAAGAAGAGCCGGTTACAACATTTAAAGCACAACGTTAACATAATGCGACAAAAAACAAATTACCTTATCTCAAAAGAAACACAAGGCATCGGAGTAATCGAACTGGTTTTCAATTGAGCCATATTTCCTCGATAATAGCGAGAGTTATCCTGACGGAGATCGACGGAGATTAAAAAGCAGATTTTTGCGCCAAAAATAACCCGCTGCATGTGATTATAGAGGCGCGGTTACAGAGTTAAGCGAGCCCACACTGTCTCTGACAGCGTTTTGACAGCGTTTGGTTTTGAGCTTGCAACATGTGAATAGCATCAATACTCTAGTAATCCTTTGGTTTTTTGAGCTTGCAACGTGTGAATACTCTAATCTATCTAAACGAAAAAGCCATGACATTCAGAACACCGTTTGCTACATCCAGTCAATTCAGTCGAGGTGATTCTTTGGTCGTGGTTTGCACCAATTCTCTTCGTCTTTGCATTCTGAAATGACAATTCAACTTGCAATTGTCATTACAAGGGGAATAGTCCATTCTATTACTTTCTCTGGGTCGATTCACAACACGTGTGATTGATGAAATAGTGGATGAAATACAACATGACGGATAAAATCAATTCCGTGCATTCTTTACGAAAACCGTGAGATATTACCCTGGATGCCACGGATGCCACAGGTTTTTTTTTCTCTCTTAGATTAAGAGCAGCGACTCGCGACTCGCAACTCGCTATTCTGTCGCTCTAAGATAGAAACCTCGAGCATCCAACTGTCAAAGATCATGGAGCGTCAGACGAAACAAATTTCCCACAGCCTGAGCAATCCTGAGCCAGTTCAGATGCCACATTGTTTATTTATTTTGTCCCTTGCTCCATTATTTGCATGGTTCAAGTATCAACATCCCTTTAATCGGCTCAGTTTTTTATTATTTCGCAAATGAGAAATCCACAATTGTTCCAGGTAATTAAAGTTGAAGCTGTATTTTGTAACGGAGAGAGGTTTCGTTTCAAGAGCCCTCCCTTTCTCATAAACTAATCCTCATTTTCAAATTTGTGTCTCCCATAAAATGACCATTACATTATACTCTCTTCTGGAAAATTTACATGATTTACTTGTTCGAACACCAGTGAAGAAAGTCTCATTTTATTAACATGGTTTTTGAAACCTTACTTTTTGAAAACTCCACTTCCATGTCATTTACATGCTCTTCAACTTGAACTTTCGAAAGAATGATTTTCAGTCACTATTTACAGTTAATTTACATGATCAACTGAAGCATAAAAGTTTCATGGAAATTAGATTTACAGGATTGCAACAATTTACATGTTATTTACAGGATATTTTAAATCATTTACATGATTAATATACTGTAAATTTATTTGAAACAATCTAAACGTTATTTACATGTTCCTCCATTTATACTTCAAGAACATGACCATGTCAATTACTATTTACAGGTTATTTACCTGATTCACTTCAACATGTAAATACCTTGTAAATCTTAGTTTACAAAACCTTAACGTGTAAATTGTAAGTTACAAAACATGTAAATCCAAATTATTTACACTTTGGAAACTGGATTTACAAGTGCCTGTAAATTTTCAAGTTTTCCAGTGATAAAGAAAAACACAAACTCTTGCTGTCCCTATTGTACCAATGTCAAGCGCACTATGTTGCATTCACCGTAGTATTAAATGGCTTATGTCTCTCTGGGCAACTGATAAAATAGGTACACTTTCGGAAATATAAATCATTTACGGACGGTTAAATAATTGGTAGGCTTGTTTAACCCTCTTTCACTTGATCATAATGGAAAGTTCACTTCACCCATGAAAACAAAATACCCTAATTTTCAAATTACAATTTAATGGCAGATAAAAATGAAATATAAGAATACATATCTACAATCACTAAGACTTGTGCCGCCTTAGTAAAACAAATGGTACAGGCTTTTAAAATGGTAATCTCAACAAAGGTTAATATTCTTCGTGTAACATGTGATGAAGCGATTGTTAGTAAAGTTAGCAACAAGTACTAACTTCATCGGTTTGAACAGTATATGAACTGCGGAGTGAAAGACCCAACTGAACACAACTCTAGGAATGTCACTTTCTTAACATCGCAAACGGATATGACTGGCACGCATGACAAAGCACTAAAAAGTGGTAAAGGAATTACACCACGCCACTACTTTCGGGAAGATATGTTATGTTATTTATGCCCTTTAACGAGAAGATGACTCATATTCTCACATGTGAAAGATAAAAATGATATGTTCACTGCGCCCGGCGAAGATATGGTTTTTTAGTAAAAGGAGAAATCCTGGCATTTCATCAGTATCTAAAAAATAATAATAACTATGAAATACAACATGAGCTCGAGCTCCACACTTTGGCCCGGTCATATAATGATGGAGCCATGCTTGTCTCTCTTATTTGAAATTGCCGATAAGTACACAGGTAAAAACGTCTTTGCGCGGTCGCGTCTATCCCTCATCTTTTGACTGTACACTCCTTCCTTTAAAGGCCCTGTTCGCAAGCCACAGAAAGCTTACATAGGTATTATGTCCGGGTTTTATTTATCGTTAGTTACTGTTTTGCAGTATCACGAATAACTATAGTCGAGCATGTTGGAGTCAGGTTTGTAAGTAGTGTACAAATCTAAATAAAGAAGAAAATAAGTTACTCTTGTTAATAGACATTGGAATTCTTACTTCAAATCCAAGTCATTTGTTTTTGTATAACTTATGTCCATTCAAAACTGCATCGTTATAATAGAGACAGTCAAAAAATGTGTGTTGATAACAAAGCTGACGACGATTTGCGCTTTGGGAAAAGCATTTAACAGACAAATCCGGCACAAGGGAAGGGTATTTAAACGCCACCATCGTTTAGAACGTACAAATGCCCTGAGATGATATCGAAGTTTATTGGCGCATTACTTCAATGTTCAATTCAGAAGCACTTTTAAAAAAGCAAATCTGGTTACACTCTCTAATGCTCTTAAGAAGAAAAGGTTTTTTTTTTTTTGCAATCGCACGGTTCAAGGAAAATTATCCTGTCAAGACAAAAGCAAATTTTCAAAAAAAAAATTACATTGTTTACTGCAGGAGACTGACGCCAATAGATTGTTTCATTGTACATGCTGAGGTGAGATGGTGCGGCAAAAGTATAAATTCTGGTTGTGTGCTTGAGCTTTTGTGGTAAGGTTTTACTTGTTAAAACCCTTTTATTTCAAACGTAAACTTGATCTGTTTGTTATTAATTTATAATTGTGCCGCAAAGTTTTCAGGTTATTCGGGATCTTGAAGCTCTCAGAACGAAAGAGCGACTCCTTTATGCTTACATAATCGTTTTTTTTTTTTTTATTGATTTATCTACATGTACTTTGTTTAGGGTGGGAAGAGACAGGGGCAACGTCAAATTCCCAATAGTAAGGTTAACCAGAAAGCGGTCTTCAAAACGTGGTCAGCTCCAAACGATAAAGGACATGAACTCAGCGGAAGTTTAAACTTGTTCTTTTTACAGGACAAATACGTAACTTATCTTCTAAGGGTCAAAATTAAAACTTAACAGATATACCATCTGAAAATGCTTACCGTCGAGTTAATCCTGCCATGAACTTCGGCACTGGTCTTCTGCCAGTTTTGCTTCTCGGCGCAAGTTAAAAAGCTCGCAAAGAGTTGTTCATATTATCTGTGAGTTTCCATGATGTAGTTACACTGGTTTAGCAGGCTTCAAACAGCAAATTCTCCCCGCGACAGCACTTTCTCCAACCACAGCCAACTCGTCCTTACACGGTAAACACATCAGAACGCCTTGTAACTGCAACAGAAAACAAATAGGTGTGGATTAAAATACGATCGTATTAGTCATTATTGCACTTCAAACTAACCCAATACTTTTTTTATCTGTTTCTAACAATAATAATTATCATAATTATTATAACTATAACTATAGTCATAATAATTTGAATAATTGTAACTATAATAATGTTAATAATAATATATATTTATAATAATTATAATAATTTTTTTGAGGGGGGCAACTTCGTTCTCCAGGGCTTCTCCCTCAGGTGGGGGCGGGGCGGTAGGAAAGCCCCGCCCCCAAATGAGGGAGAAGCCCTGGGAACGAGGTTGCGAAGTGAGGGGGAGGGGATCGTGACTGTTCTTGCACGGCATTATTCATTGCCGTGTTTACCTAAACTACAAGTACTAAATCAAAAAATAAGACGCAAACAGTGTGAAAAACATATTACTCAAGCCCATTGTTTGAAATTACTCACTTGACGTTTCGTATGCTTCGACATATATCCTCAGAAGTGACCGTTAAGTAATTGTTATTAATTGCTTTGAAATCATTAGTTAGTTATGTTAGTATCAAAAGTTTAAATTAGTAGTTAATGGTCACTTCTGAGGATGTATGTCGAGGCACACGAACCGTGAAGTAAATAACTTCCAAAACAATACTGCATTGTTTTAAATGTTTGTCGCCGCTGTTTGCGTCTTATTCTTGTATTATTCTCAACGTAGATTGCCGTTTTTGTCTAAACTAGAAGTACTTCTATGAGATTGGATAGGCTGTTGTTGTTGGACATGGATAGTTTAGCTGTTTTTTTCGCTCTGAGATGTGTTTCGTCTTTGTCTTCTCGTCTAAGTTTGCGGCACACAAGTGTTTCATATTTCCGGAGATCTTCCACAAGGAAATATTCTCCTGTCTAAGATTAATGCCTGACTTTTACGCACTTTTCTTTCATCTTCTCAAGAGTGATGGTGTTCTGTACATCATGTCCTCGACAGACGGTTCGTCGACTACCTCTTGATCTTGCCGTTTGCTGCTTTGGCCGCTTTGCGACTACTTCTTTTACAGCTGCGAGCTCGGTTATTGTTGCTTCGTTCTTAGTGTTTTCCTTTGATTCTTCTTCTTCGCTTTTGTCTTGTTCATGTTCTTTCTCATGATCGTTCCGGAGATGTTTTCTTTCTTCCTAAGCGAGATGCATCACATCGTTTGTCTAAATGCGCTTGTAGAAATCGTCTCTTCGTTTCGGTGGGTCAGAACTTTTAGGAGCTTTGTCTGCCCACCAACCGCGCAAGTAGGTAAAATAAAAGGGTGGTTTTTTGGCAGCTAGCTCACATTTGTAACTTAATAAAGTCTACTACGGGCTCTAGCACGCGAATTTCCTTAAGATGCAACCATAGATGCTTTGCTACCAAAATTCCTAAATACGGCGAGTCCAACCAGCATTATGCTAGGTGATAGATCTATATAAATTGTTCTCTTATATGCGGACGATCTAGTGATCTTCTCTAGATCAGCAAAAAACCTCCAAATAATCCTTAATAAGCTGGAATCTTTCTGTGAAAATGCCGATCTAAGTGTAAATTTAGACAAGACAAAAATTATGATTTTTAAACAATTGTGGTAAGTCTTTAAACAACTACTTGCAGATACGGCGCTGATGAACTGGAAAATGTCAAATCGTATAAATATCTTGGACTCCTAATGAGTCCTTTTGGAAACTTTAATCTCGCTAGACAAGAGTTGAAGAAAGTTGCACTTAAAGCACTCTATAAATTACAAAAAGAAATGGGAAACCACTTCAGAGAAAATATAAAATTAACGAAGTTATTTGATGGACTGATATCTCCCATACTCTTTTATGCAAGTGAAGTATGGGGTATTGATTGCAATGGGAAATAAGAAAAGGACCCAGCAGAATTAGTTCAAAATATATTCGTAAACTGGTTGGTGGTTGGGAGTTAACAAATACTGCAACAACAATGCGTGCAGGGCTGAAACAGGACGGTTCCCAATGACAATTGATGCTCAATGTAGGAACTTTAACTTCTGGTTAACCTTAACCAAAAATGAATACAAATTATCCCAAATAGCATACACTGACATTAAATGGGAGGAAAATAAGGCTTTCTGGAGCAAAAAAATCAAAGGCTCATTGGAACAGATAGGATTAGACCTCTGGATGAAAGCACACTATGTAGATATACAGGAATTGTAAACATTATCAGGCAACGACTCAAGGATATCGAACTACAAAGATGGTTAAGTGAAATCAATAATGACACCAGAAAAGATGCTAACTAAAGCAACACAATGAGAACCTACCGGTTTTTTATTTAACACGATAGACAATTACAAATGTGAAGACTACCTACATCAGGTCACCAATACACGACACAGAATAGCCCTAACAAAACTGCGACTTAGCAACCACAAATTAGCCATAGAGACAGGACATTATTCGAGACCGGCTCAAGAAACCTGCAGAAAGAATTTGCCCAATTTGTAAAATAGAAATGGAGGACGAATACCATTTTCTAAATATATGCCCTGCTTACCAGGAAAAACGATGTTCGTTACTAGACTATTTGGAAAAAGAATATAGAATAAAAATAAGCAGAATGATACCTAATAAAATATTCATGTTTCTGATAAACCCCCCTAAAGCGGAAATGTTAAAATACAAAAACTAATAGCAAAACATATATTCGAATGCTTTGAAAATAGGAAAGGGGAAGACGGATAAAAGTAAATACTCCAGGACGTAATTAATTAATAACCTTTTAGCCATGTATATTTTTGTTGTTTGTAATTGTTAGTTATTTGGAAATTGTGGTCGATATACTATTTATTTTATAAGACTTCAAATAAAACATGATATCGAAGTTTATTGGCGCAATACTTCAATGTTCTATTCAAAAGCACTTTTGAAAAAGCAAAACTGGTTACATTCTGTAATGCTCTTAAGAAGAAAAGTTTTACTTGTTAAAACGCTTTTACTTCTAACGTAAACTTGATCTGTTTGTTATTACCGGTAATTTATCATTTGCACCGCAAAGTTTTCAGGTTAATCGGGAACTTGAAGCTCTCAGAAAGAGATAATGACTCCTTTATGCTTACATAATCGTTTTTTTTATATTGATTTATCTTCATGTACTTTGTTTAGGGTAGGAAGAGACAGGGGCAATGTCAAATTCCCAATAAGAAGGTTAACTTAACCTTATTTAAGGTTGCCAGAAAGCGGTCTTCAAGACGTGGAGATCTCCAAACGATAAAGGACATGAATTCACCGGACGTTTAAATTTGTTTCCTTTACGGGACAAATACGCAACTTATCTTCTAGGGGTCAAAATCAAAACTTAACAGATATACCATCTGAAAATGCTTACCGTCGAGTCAATCCTGCCATGAACTTCAAAAAGAACCGAACCAAGTACTTCGGCACTAGTCTTCTGCCAGTTCTGCTTCTCGGCACAAGTTAAAAAGCTCGCAAAGAGTTGTTCATATTATCTGTGAGTTTCACTGGTTTAGCAGGCTTTAAACAGCAAATTCTCCCTGCGACAGCACTTTCTCCAACCACAGTTAACTCGTTCCTACACAGTACACACACGCCTTGTAACTGCAACAGAAAACAAATAGGTGTGGATTAAAATATCATCATACTAGTCATTATTGCGCTTCAAAGTAGCCCAATACTTTCTTTATCTCTTTCTAACAATAATAATTATCATAATTATTATAACTATAATTATAGTCATAATAATTTGAATAATTATAACTATATTAATGTTAATAATAATATATAATTATAATGATTATAATAATTTTTTTGAGGGGGGGGCAACTTAGTTCCCAGGACTTCTCCCTCAGGTGGGGGCGGGGCGGTAGGGAAAGCCCCGCCCCCAAATGAGGGAGAAGCCCTGGGAACAAGGTTGCGAGGTGAGGGGAAGGGGATCGTGACTTTTCTTGCACGGCATTATTCATTGCCGTGTTTACCTAAACTACAAGTACTCAATCAAAAAATAAGACGCAAACAGTTTGAAAAACATAAACAAGCGCATTGTTTGAAATTACTCACTTGACGTTTCGTATGCTTCGACATATATCCCCAGAAGTGACCGTTAACTAATTGTTAATTGCTTTGAAATCATTAGTTAGTTATGTTAGTATGAAAAGTTCAAATTAGTAGTTAATGGTCACTTCTGAGGATGTATGTCGAAGCACACGAACCATGAAGTAAATAACTTCCCAAACAATACTGCATTGTTTTAAATGTTTGTCGCCGCTGTTTGCGTCTTATTCTTGTATTATTCTCAACGTAGATTGCCGTCTTTGTCTAAACTAGAAGTACTTCTCTGAGATTGGATAGGTTGTTGTTGTTGGACATGGATAGTTGTTCTTTTCGCTCTGAAATGTGTTTCCTCCTTGTCTTCTCGTCTAAGTTTGCGGCACACAAGTGTTTCATATTTCCGGAGATCTTCCACAAGGAAATATTCTCCTGTCTACGATTAATGCCTGACTTTTACGCACTTCTCTTTCATCTTCTCAAGAGTATTGGTGTTCTGCACATCATGTCCTCGACAGACGGTTCCTCCTTCCTGGTCCGCGTCCGATACCTCTTGATCTTGTTGTTTGCTGCTTTGGTCGCTTTGCAACTACTTCTTTTACAGCTGCGAGATCGATTATTGTTGCTTCTTTCTTAGTGTTTTCCTTTGATTCTTCTTCTTCGCTTTTGTCTTGTTTGTGTTCTTTCTCATGATCGTTCCGGAGATGTTTTCTTTCTTTATAAGCGAGATGCATTACATTGTTTGTCTAAATGCGCTTGGAGAAATCGTCTCTTCGTTTCGGTGGGTCAGTACTTGCAGGAGTTTTGCCAGCCCACCAACCGCGCAAGTAGGTAAAATATAACGGCACGGTTTTTTGGCAGCTAACTCACATTTGTAACTTACTACAGTCTACTAGGGGCACTCAGAGGACTATAGCACTTTATCCTTATGGTGCAACTATAGATGCATGGCGACAGGAGAAAGAACAACTGATGGTGGTGACTGATTATATATCACAGGGACTGCTTGGCCGTGAACATCCTTAGAGGTGTTCAATTTCTTGTTATCTTACTTTTCTTTGTCGTCTTCCTCGATGTGAAATTTGGCTATTAAATGTTTAAGACTCAGGGTGAAAGCCTCTACATCGGGAAGAATGAGGGACTTGGACTGTGTCGGTGTCATTTTAGGTGAGCCAGATTGGCTTAAATTTTTTCGCCCATTTGAGTGACTTGAGTCCTATCATCGTTGCATTTTGTTTAACCGGTTTCGATTTCTCTGCTTATAAACAACCATGCGCTGCAGTATCCACTAATTGGGTTTTTACTAGTTGATTTGAAATCCTCTCTACGACCGTGGAGTGTCTCCCAAAACTAGAGCCAGCTTTTGTTCCCTTTGTATTGTCGTTTAACGGTTTGAATCTTTTTCTTGGTTAAAAGAATCGCGGGGAAGCATCTATTTCATTTAGCACCCATGTGATAATCACCCCGCCTGGCCCGATCAGGATAAATCCACCTGACATAAACCTCGACCAGTTAGAAAAGTGGATAAGTTACTATGCAGAGTAAAAAATATACTTCACATTAATTAATCCAGTGAAAATACGGATAAAGAAACGCCCAAGTTAGTTAAAAAAAACTGATCAAGACAGTTCAATTACATGAACCTTTATGGAAATAAGAAGAATCCCAATTCGTTCAAATCATTCAAGTAGTACAACAACATACTCTTCCGTCTTAGACATCGTAACATTGATAGTGCATGCAATCCGAGAATTTTCCTTTCTGGAAACAACATCCTTTAAGGAAATAGACTGATTCATTTTTTATATTTGTGACCGTTCATGTACTAGAACTGGCGACGCTTGAACCAACTTTCGAATCATTAATTTTTCTCCTGTGGCCTTTTCGTACTGAAACAATGCATAGAGCGATGGCCTGACCTTTCGCATACCACTGTGTCTTCATTCCCAGCATTGAAAAGAGAAGAAATAAAATTAAAACGTAGACGATGAGCAGGCTTTAACCTTGTGTAGTTCGTATTCCTTGAGAAGTCCACCGCAATCTAAAACCAGCACTTCTACCTCTCTTTACCTCTGCCATTCTGCGGAGTTGAAACTGGAACTGCCTCGATAACCAATTACTTTTTTGGGAAACTATTTTGGGGAGGCGAAAACAACGTGATTTTGACTCGCTCTTCATCACGCCCTTTTATGTAAATTTACTACTTAGTTCTACTTTTTAAGCTAACCCTGATATTGAATATTCAGTTTCTTTACAAATTACTATCAAATCACATCACTCGTACTTAGTAAAAATCAAAGTGCCACTGTCGTTACTCGTGGATATGAAAGTTGCCGCGATTGTTTAAAATTGGCAGGCTGAAGTTTTCTTTATGCATTAGCATTGATAGTTGGATAATGGTGTAACAGCACGGTGGGCTCTCATATGCAACTAGATACCCAAAATAATGCATGTATGTTAGGTAATCCCCTTTGCTGGAATTCAACCCTGTGAAATAAGTATACCATTTCTCCAATAGACATAAGATTACTCGTTAACACAACCTCTATAAAGAGCTGTACCATGTGTTCAAAGTTCGTTGCACAGATGACAGGGTAATTGTGAATAAGGTCTGATTTTTGTTGCCAGGTCATATTGTTAATGCCATCAGGTTTAGCAAGTAGAGCAGATCCATTCAGTAATATTAACACTTTTTGTGCCAGTTATACATTCCCCAACAAACCTTGCGAATATGTATCACTATATTTGATACTGTTACACTTGGAAACAGATGATGTGAACCATAACTGATCACAGCAAATGCACATATATTCAGGGCTATGTGTTATCTTATCCCGAAAAAGACTGAATCACTTTTGACATGGAATGTCTAATAGAGTCTTGACCTTGACAAATTTCAGTTTGGTTTAGACTTAAGCTCTGCATTGCTTTCCTTAAATGGTTTTATGCTTTTCTGTTTAGGTCTCTGATATGTTCTGGATTGCTTTTCTTTTCCTATTTCCTTGCTGCTTTGATATTTTCAGATCTGTTTTGGTGTTTTGCATTGCTTTTCTTTTCCCTGAACTCTTCAAGTGATTTTGTCTCTTCCACTTGATAGATTCTCTCATATAAGCTCTTTTTTGCCACTGCTTTGTAGAAATTATTACTGACACTCACATCATTTTTGGCCATCGTTAATTAATCGATTATTACCAGGCTCTGAATAATTGTTGACATTGGTAACACTACTGATTTCATAACCTGAAATACTGTCATTATAATAATCTAACTGAAGTGCTGAAACATAGTGTCTTCCGTCTAGATGTCCAGTGTTCACAGTAGTTCCCTGTTGTCTGCTTATAGGACTGATAACAGTTACTGGTGCCCACCCCTCAATGGATTCATTTATACGTATAGTAACATTTAATACATTGCAAACTGCTTGCACAATAAGTGCATCACACCATGTAAGTTGCTGTGACAACAAACGCACAATTGCTCTGTAATGGGTCCAATAAATTTTTGACGGTTGTTTCTGATGTATTCAACTCCAGCAGCATGCACATTCATGTGATAGGAAGGATCATTGTATAACTGGTGGGCAACAGAAGAAAAGAAGCATGAACCATCTGAGTTACTTTCTAGTGACTTCAATCCTTTTTGAGCTAATCGAGCCTGCAACAGTGCTTTAGAAGGATTTCTCAGTATTGTATGTGCTGTATGTGTACTCGTTCCATGAGCAACAGGGCCTGGATTCGATTTAATGTCTCCTGATATCAACAGCTCTTCTCTTGATAGACAATAATTCTCATTTTGTTGGTTCAATTTTGTCGAATGCGTAGTAGCAGATTGATCTTGAATACACAATAGAAATGACAAGTCTTTTTTGTGTTTAGCAGTCCTGCGGATAATAAGATAAAAATGAAGATTAGAATCTCCAACTCTCGAAGATTGTTATGTCTGAGTTGCGGTCTAGGTATAGAGATATAATATTTTCCAAAAGCAAGATATAAACACTTTCTCAACTCAGACGACCTCGGTACGTCCTTATTTAAATAATGCACCATACTCTTTCTAATTACCTTGTCTTTCTGAAACAAGCTCGACGTTTTCTTGTAAGGATTTAATCCTGGAAGGTTCTCTTTCCCGGGGAGCATGTACTGCCTCAGCCCTTGCTCTATCGCAGGAGATTGGTACGGATTTCTCATCAGTTTTCGTTACATAATCAGTGACCGAATCTTTCGACAGTTCTTCATCATGATCCACCACACAAGTACTAGTGTCTGGAAGCATGGATTGCTTGGTTGCCTCACTGTTTTTCATGTCACGGATGTTGTTCAAGTTGTATTCATGTGGCTTTGATGACTCATAGCTTGCAGAACTTCGTGATAGCTTTGATAAACATTGGTATACTTTGATAGCTTCGATGTTACTCTCCAAATGGCAGTCACCTTCCAAATGGAATTTATTTATCCCCCGTGAGCTTAGGGGATGAACAGGCACTGTCTTCTCACCATGTGTCTGTCGATTCCATTTCTACACGTATTAAAGTCTTCGCGTTGGTCAGTGAAAGGCGGTGCACAACTAATTGCACCAATCTGTACTTGTTCAGAATATTTTGCTTCACCTTCGAAGAAAGCCATTTCTTTAATTCTTCCGTTTCTTGCTTCTAAATGCAGCGGAAGGTACTCAAACACTTAAGTATAAAAGCGGCATACAGCAATGGCGGCACACAACCACGCGAGCAGGAAGTCACACCAAAAAGGAAAATGCACTCTGATAGTCACCTTCTACTGACACTTAACGACGCGATTGTACGTATTACGTACCAATAAAATATTACTGAATTAGCGACCTCTATACACGATAGTCAAACAAACAGGGCCAAAATAACTGAAATGGAGCTGTAAACTTTATTTAAATGCATTGGCCTTTATACTTTGAAAAGAGCATTCACCACCCTTAAAAACCGTCCTTAAATGGACAAAACTAATGACATTCAATTCAACTAAGTTGACCCAATTGTGAATGAACTCGAACAATAGAAAGCCTTAATTTGCTGCCATTGCAGAACAATAAGGAGAGTGTACACGCATATCAGACAAGATGACCTGCATGGAGATTGTAAGAAGAAGCTATCTGTATTTTACCTAATGTATTGTAGTAGCATGTGTTTGTGTTGCTGATTTTGAAGGCTTCGCTTTAGTGCTCAGTAGAAGGATCCAACTGGACACAACTGGACTGTCACTTTCTTAATTAAGACTTTTAACGAATTTTGACTGGTCAATATTGTCAACAATACAGTTTAACTCATTCTTCGAGGAATCACCTTGACCTCACATGACAAATCACTAAGCAATGGTACACTGCGGGAACACCATCACTCAGCGACCGAGAGATAAACATTATTTCGCAAATCCCATAATACAGTAAATTTTGGGAGGTTATTTTCATTAAAACA
>OX421453.1:35429086-35486586 GCA_949126865.1 Montipora capitata | reverse complement strand
CTTAATTCTTTCTTTTATCTGCACAAAACCGTAGAGAAATAAATTGTGACATCAGAATTGACTCCCATGCGACCAGGAGAATGTGACCATGATTAGAGAAGAACACTTAGGAGAATGATGCCTGAAGTGGTTAAATCGACTGAAAATAAAGCCATGTTGAATACTGACGATATACGCGTTTCGGCTATGAGAAGCAACCTTCGAAGGTCATTCTTCTTTCCTTACCAAACGATAAAAGACTTCCAAAAACGTTGCTCTCAGCATACAACAAGCTGCGAACGCACTCGTGTTCACAACTCGAAATTGTCGGCGTTTGTAAAAAAAAAAAAAAAGGAAAGATTATTTTGTATTTACAGTAGAGCTTACCTTTAGTTTGGAAGGTTTTCTTAATGCATATAACTTTAAATTTGCAATATGTTCCATTCTAAACAAGTACTTCAACATGGAGTCTACCAAGGCCACGAACTGTTTCACATAAACACAAATAGCTGCTGATTTACTGTGCAGGATATTCGACACACCCGAAAAATTCCGACGTGGGACTGACAAGATTCTCCAGAAGAAAAACAATGCATAGAGTTTTTGTTTACATGCATTTTTTGTCACCGAAGTGATTTAAGAAGAAGGGAACTTTAGACGCTAACTTCTCTTCAATTTTTAAACACATAGCCTGAATTTCGTCAAAGATGCGTCATTGCATGTGATTTTGTGCACCTATGACATGAAAGACCCCTTCATTCCTCTTAACATAGTTAATCGAGGGACATGTTAGAAACTCCTTAAAACCTTCAAGAACAATGTTGTCGCAATCGATGTTGAATTGATCTTGACAGTGCACAATCTTTTGTTTTCGCTTCGCACGGGTTCGCAAATGAGTTGCGCATAATTTAATCGAAAGATTTTATTAGTTATCTTCTCGAAAAAAGGTGTGTTTTGTGCAACGTCAAGGCCAAAAACATGAAACAAAAAGACTTGTCCAATTTCATAACCATCTCCATGCATAAACTATGCTCTTACTTCCTTTCGAGGTTATGACCTGAACTCCAGCTTTTTGCCATCGTTGCACATTCTCACTGTCTAAATGACAGAGCCTGTATCATTTTCTGTCTTTGCAAGGAGCTCCAAATCGTCAACAATAAATAGACGGTCAAGGGTAGGTACAACTCTCAAGTTTGTACCTCGTCCCTCTCTTCCCTAAGGTATGAAGGTATCGAGGCAAAAAGAAATGACAGTAGGGAGAAAGAATTCCCTTAGATGATTGTTCGGATATTTACGTCTTCAAGAAACGAATCATCAGATAGAGTGCGTAGCTGGTGGGATCTTTTATCGCAGAATTAGCATGGTGCATGAAGAATAGTTCAAGAAAGCGAAAATCCCTCGCGGGCCAAAAAACAACGTTTACGCGCGTGGGTTTAAACAATCCCGCGAGCTACAAGGGCTACAATTGTAGCTTGACTTTCCAGTGGGGCACACTTGATGACATAACAGTTATATGCGATTCGAAAAATATTTAATGTGGCAATTATGAAGGAATGTTGTTATTGTTGTTTTTGCAAGGAAAATGAGGGTTTTCAATGCGACCTAGTGTAGTTTTGTCGCTGGATTTTCTTTAATGTGCACTATCCGTGTTAATTCCCGCTTTGACCACTGACTCATTGGTCCTCGACGCCAAGTTTTGTTAGTAAGAGAACTGGTTGCCCTGTGTCAAATGCTGTCTCTGTCTATTTACGTGGTGGAACTCGACACAGTTGTCCTTGTAATTGTTGTAACACTTAGCCTGACAGGGTTTTCAGGTTTTAATGTTTGATTTAAAATTTCCCTTTTTGCTTCATATCCTTGTAAAACATATTTGAGGATGTCCATGTGGAAATGAACTCCTTTTTCATTGGGAAAGAAGTGAAGATTGACGTATTTGATTCCATTTGAAATTACTGATGCGACCCTGAAAGGTATATAAATGAGCCACATTGAAAGAAGGCGAACCCAATGGGATGTACACTGGCAACTGATACCTTAGAACAAAAACCTCAAAAAGAAGGATTACGGATAATGAGTGTGTTTTTTGAGCTATGGAGGAGGGAACAAACCAAATTTCAAGGGGTAACTTGTACTCTTCAATTCTCTGGACGTCTTCATAAACAAAGCCTAAGTACATCAGCAATTCTTTCAAGTCGATTTCGAAGAAAGGACGAAGGCACCCATTCAGTGAAAAGGGTAGAACTTCACACAGCTTGAACAGGAGTTATAAGAAGGAGATATTGAGCAAAAAAAAAAAACGGTTTGATAATTTAAGAAAAGGTAGGTTTCCAAAGCTTCTTTTTCTGTCGACTGGCTTTCAGTTATGAAAACATCGGAAAAGCAGTAAATGGTGAAGCAAAGCGCGGCGATAAGCCATGTCTTAGTTTTCAACAGTACTTCGTTCTATCTAGAGGGGGTAACGCGGGGAAGACAGGGGCGCCTCCTTTCTCCAAACTAATCCCCTTAGTCGTTTAGACAGAATTATTAACCAAATATGAATAAACGAAGACAAGAAACAAGCATAACAGAAATCACCTTATTGGGGAAGAAAATCAACCTTAGTATCAAGCTTAGTTAATTTTCGGAAGATCCAAACCTATTTTGTGCTGCTTTAGCTTTGTAAAAAATTCACGAAAACTTGTCGAGACCTATGGAACTTAACTTATCTTAAGTGCATTAAATAGATACACAAAGTCATTTGGCAAAGTCATCTTTAAATGGGTCAGATAGTCCGCAACATGGGAAATCTACAATTCAGTTATTTTTAGTAAGATGAGAAAGGAACAGATAACTTTGTAATTATCTTACAATTATACGAGAACAGGGAAACCCTAAAATAATGGGAGAGAAAAGATTTCAATAAGTTTGTTGGGAAAATGATAACTACATCTTTGGGATTGTCAAAATTTATTTTGACTCAATTCAAAGTTAACTGCAATTTTTTTAAAACAAGAAAGTAAACTTAAAATCATGCAATGGGACTGGGATATGTCAGAATCGATCTGGAACGAGATGGAATTCGTGGCCAAGGTGGATGTGACAGAAATCGGGTTTGGAGCTCTTGGAATCCATACAACACTTACGAAACAAGAGTGCCTTACCTGTAAAACGATTCCCGGTCATTGCGGCGCAATAACTCTTGTTCTACAGTACTTCAAGAAAACTTCTATACAGCTCTGCAAAAGCAAACAGGAAATATTTTACTCATCCTTTGATCTTTGGGCAGGAAAACTTGATCGGCACATTGGAGCTTTTTAGGCGACTGCCTTTCTTGTTGTTAGGTGACTCTTTGCCAACCTATCATTGCCCCGCGAAGTTTCCAGCTCCTTTTTCTGTTCTTTTATTTTATATTTTATATCATCTTATTAATTTGTGAGCATTTATATGCGAATACATGTATATTTCATTAAACATGCTCCTCGCTGTCACATCGAATAGGACTTGGATGCTTCAGTTTCACTGTTTCTTTTCCTCTGATGGAAGTTTGGCCTCTTCTCTCGGCTTTGTTTGCGATATCGATGTCTTCGGAGGAAGGAAGTTGTCTTGTCAAAGACAACAGCATTGGAAGTGGTCGTCTGGATGACAGGCATTTCTCTTTCATCTTTTCCAGAGTGTTAGTATTCTGGAATTAAGTTTATAGTCCCGTCCACGACTTCTTGAACTTGTCTTTGTTGCTTGTTTTGTGGTGACTTCTTGTGTCTTGTGTCTTGTTTTTTTCTTGTTCGTCTTCTTCCTCATTGTCTTTCGGGAGATGTTTTCTTTCTTTCTAAGCGAGATGCATCACATCGTTTGTCTAAATGTGTTTGTAGGAATCGTCTCTTCGCTTCGGTGGGTCAGTACTTGCAGGGGTTTTTGCCAGCCCACCAACCGCGCAAGTAGGCAAAATATAAGGACGTTTTTTTGGCAGCTAACTCACATTTGTAACTTATTATAGTCTACTAGGGCCACTAGAAGACTATAGCACTTTATCCTTATGGTGCAACTATAGATGCATGGCGACAGGAGAAAGGACAACTGATGGTGGTGACTGATTATATATCACAGGGGTTGCTTGGCCGTGAATATCATTAGAGGTGTTCAATTTCTTGCTATCTTACTTTTCTTTGTCGTCTTCCTCGTTGTGAAATTTGGCTATTAAATGTTTAAGACTCAGGGTTATACGTCTTTCAGTGCAAGATTATTGAAACGTTCTTTAGACAAAGTTAGCGACACTTTATATGGAATATATCGCTTACTCTGACGTGTCAGATTTGGATCGCTTAAAAATGAAATTAAGATGTTTTCGAAACTACGTCTTTTATTGCGCTAATCATTGTTAGCTACTTTTTGTGGTAACAATTTCCAACATTGTTTTTTGCTATGCTTGTCTCCGTTTTGCCGAAGAACTCGTGGCGTTCTAAACATGGAAAAAACTCGAAAAGGTTGACATATAGTGCTTGTATGGTATAGGCAAGTTCCTACTTAATACCTCTCGATAGTGCTTATGAAGCAAAAAAAATCTTTGTACAATCTTTAAATTTATCATTTAATTACACTAATGCAAAATCTGACATGTCTAGGCTTGAAATGCCGATTTTACAAGCACTCAATTTAAAATTGTTCCTTTTGGGTCAAAATGCCACGTGACAAGCAGCTCTGGCGTCATTTTGCTAACATAGGGTGCATTCTTTTGAGACTATTCCAGTTGTTCTTATTCCGGTTTACGGAGAACAGAACACACGGAATACTAATTCCTAAAAGAACGCATCTGCCGAACTGGTTCCAAAAGAACACGATTACCGTCTATTAGGAGTATTCCTTTTTTTTTTTTTTTTTTTTTTTTCAGTACACAACATTTATTAACAAAAGTTTCTATACTTACAATACTAACAGTACAATGACTACAGTACTTTCCAAACAGTATTAATTTACAACATAAAAAGCAATGCGAAGTAGAAAGAAAAAATACAATACAAGACAAAAGTTGCAAGTACTTACAATCGCTATAATATTGCACAGAGTACAATACAAACAAAAACTGCAAAGGTTACTGAATACAACCAAAATTAAAATGCGGTACATTGACGGAAAACACTCTTATGTGCAATCAACAAGAATGTGTGTAAAGTTCTGCCATTTAGAAAAGAAAAGTTTTTGTTGTCCCGAGGTAACTGCTATATATTTTTCTAGTTCTATCTTATCCTGTGCTAATCTTTTGAAATCAATAAGAGATGATTTATCGTTATTTAGTGCATTAACATAAAGAAAATACTTTCCGAGTATTATAAGATGATTGAGAGCTAAACATGTTGGACTCAATTGGCGAATAATTCCATATATAACTTCTTGGGGGGACAGATCTAACTGAAGGTTGCATAATTGGAAAATCCAATTTTGAAATTCAGACCAAAAGATTGACGCTTGCGCACATTCAACAAACAGGTGTGTAACAGTTTGATGTATTGCGGGGCAGAATGGACAGTGCGGAGACGAAACTTAATGAGTTAGTAAATAAGATGTAGTGAATGATTTTGTATTGGAACATAATTAGTTTTGTTTCTTTTGTAGCCTTAAAAGGTAGAAGGTAAATCTTAGAAAAATCGTCACGCTGAAAGTTATAATGTTCAAGCCTTTTTTCGGCGGTGGGACTGGGTAATTTTTGCCGGGTGAGAAGTTCTTGATATAAGGTCTTACAGGAGAGGGGTCTACTTGAAGTACATGTGGTTAGTGCAGGTGTTGGGTTGCTTTCATTTTTGAACAAACATTTTTTCCATTCACTCGGTATGGCCGATACAAGGCTGCGGTAGGTTAAAAAATGACATCTTTTTATATAAAATTTGTCGGCTAGCACTCCAAACGGAAAAAAACAGTTTTCCGGAACGTTGAAGAGATCTTTTATCTGCTTGATGCCGTTTTGGCACCATTTAGAGTAAAAAACGGATTTTCCATTAACCTTTATAAATCTATTGTTCCAGATGATTTCCTGCAGCACAGCTTCTTTGTTTTCAGGAGTGCTTATCTTAATTTCTTGCCAATAACAGATGACTTGTTTATAGAACGATGGAATGTGTTTGTTAAGACTAAGAAGTTTCGTGTCATAATTGCAATTAAACAGCTCTATTCCACCTACATTGGCTAAGAAATAGGTTGGAATATACTTCCACGGAGCATTAATTTCGGAACAAAGTCGTTTGACCCAAGTAAGTTTCAACGCTTTATCAAAGAAAGAGAAATCTTTCATGTCTAAGCCACCTTCTTTTTTACTTTTAATCAGAGTTGTTTTACGAATCTTCGCCGGTTTATAGTTCCAAATAAAATCAAAAATTAGTTTGTTAACTTCGTCTGCAAAATGCTCCGGAGTTTCCAAGACGCTGCATACAAATATAAGCTTGGACAAAGCTAAGGTTTTAACAATGTTAATTCTACCTTGTAGTGAAATGTCTCTTTGAGACCACATATTAAGGGTCTTTTTTAATGTTTCCAATTTTTCTAAGAAATTTTTTTTAACAGCGGTTTCGTGGTTATAAGAGAAGTGAACGCCTAAGGCATATACTGGTTCATGACTGAGCCGAAGGTTACAAATTGCGTCATTCCGGTGACTTAGTGATCCTAGCCAAATCATTTCAGATTTCGATTGATTTATCTTTATCCAGAACAACTTTCGAATTTGGTCAACAATTCGAAGAGATTCGCAACCGATTGTACATCTGCCAACAGAGCGGTTGTGTCGTCCGCGTACTGAGTTAGCTTTACTTCTTGGTTAGCTTGAATCTTAATGGAATGGTCCCAAAAGAACGCACCCATAGTGTCACATCGCGTATGCCAGGAAATGCCGGAGAAAGATGAGCAAAAACGTGGGAGATATTGTGTTCGTGGCGCCCCCAACCAACAAACGTGCATTCGAATGCACGGGTTTCCCATGCAAAAAATCCAGTTGTGAGAGGATAATGGGTGATTATCCTAACACCTAGGATTAACCTTCCCAGGTTAATCCTAGGAAAATTGTATTTGTGGGATTCCAGAAGGAACAAAGTTTATTCCAATATGTTTAGTTTTCAGACAAAAGTAAACATCAAATATGAAACGGAAAAATATATTTGCACCAGATAACTAGAATTTTACAGTAAATGGACAATATTATCTGTTTAAGAGAGTTTTAACGTTTTTTGTCTTGTCTTGTTTTTTGTTTGTTTTTTTTTTTTAATCCGAGTAATGTACGGTTAGTGTGTGTTCAACTGCACCGTACGTTGTTTCTTTAAATAATATTATTTTAGAATATTTGTATAGTATGCATATTGCCTGTTCATTTGTAATCTGGTGTTAAATTACTGAATGAAATAAAATAACATAAAAAGTAATTAGATACAAGCCCAATTTTTTATAGCAAAAACGAAGTGTTTCTTTAAGTCTAAGAATTTTCTAACAATAATGTAAGGGTAGGGGTTAGCGTTATGTTTAGGCAAAGGTAAATGCATCCAGGCATTTCTGGACATATCTGAATTTGTCCGTCGACACAGGCACGATTTTAAGGATCTTTCTTCGAAACATGTGGCGCTCTGTTCCGCAGGTTTTGAAAAATGTTGCTATGAGCGACACCTGTCTGTATTTGAAAACATGAGGAGGTTCTTGAAAAAACTTAAGGGCGCTGTATAAACAAGGAAAACACGGTGGTTCGAGTTCCCGCCTGCAGCATCCGAAGAAGCTCATGCCCAGTGAACGTAGAGAAAGAAAAGTGAGACGACATTCCACAGTCTACAGAAATATTGTAAGTGTGTCTGTTCTTACAGTATAGAAATATTGCAAGTGTGTACGATCTTCAAACCTATATTATCAGAATGTTCCGCTTATGGAGTCCTTTGTCTTTTCTACAGAGTCCAATGACTTATGTGAATTTTGCTAGAATTTTAAATATTCCTCTCGTCGGGACCACAATTTTACTGTCGTTATCACTGAGCAATCACAGGCTATTACCTCGGCGTTTGTCTTTCAGGTCGATACGCAACAGAATTATACACCTTATTCCAAAATGGCCGCCACTCCGTAAAGGCTGGAGCGAATTGCACGAAAGCGAGGTCATAAGGGCCAAAACAAGAGACTTACAGCTTCTACTGAGAAGTTACGGATTAAAAGTGTCAGTTGGTAACTGTACTCTTACGTCAGTAAGAGAAAATATGGCAAGTGCTTTGTATGAACCAAAGAAGATATTCCGCGACGAACTCGTGCAAAGGTCTCTCAACAAAAGCCCATCTTGTGAAAAGGTAAGACTAACTCATTATCTAGGAACGTTTTACGTGTGCGTTATGTAGAAATATGATTTGGATTCTTTCATTTCAGGGTAGAGGAATATGTAAGCAGAGGATCCGAGATGATTTACACGAAACGAAAGCTTTACTGTGTCAGTGCGAATTCTTACAAAACGGTAGGCGACTCAAGTGATATGACAAGCTCATTAACATCATAACCTGGGACACAGTGGAAACAGAAAATTCCATCGGACAGCTGCTCGGGGATCATCCCTTGAAATAGCGCTTCTTTTTACAAGGGCAGAGATGAACAGACATATCGGAAAGTCTGGGAAGCATATCAGTGGCAATAATTAACAATTAGCCCATAAGGCGAAGCCGAATGGGCTATTGACCTGTGGCCCTTGAGGACGAAGGGTCTAATTGTTTTAGTATCACCCAACTAGTCCGACAGAAAAGGCAATAATAAAGTTAGAAAATGTAAGTTAAAGAAATATTTATTTGGGAAAAAAAAACGAAAGAAAGCCTCACGCTTTTCCCTACTCGAGGACTATCAATAATAGTCCTCTAGTAGCGTAGCAAATGAAAATGCAGCATTTGCATTAGTCCACTAGTTGGGTGATACTAAATAACTTATACATGTGAGTAAAAAGAGCTGCCTCTATTGGTGATAATCAGGAAGTTATTCTTCAGCAGTATAGTGCAATAGTCAGGCTTTCTGCATCTACATTTATATATGTATATAAGCTACTTGATTTTTCCCACAAAATATTTGTGAGATTACTCAAAACCTAAACAAGCTGACTTAAATTTCCTCAAATACCATTCCATTTAATCATCTGTGTGCTGTTTGGTAAAATGAATCCTCAGTGCAGATTTCTGCAAGACTAGGCTTTGCCTTACAGAAGGATATCAATTTTTTAAGCTTTTAATGATACGCCCCAGTGAATCGGTAGATGGATTCGCCAGTTATCATGTGAGGCCATGTGAAAAGCAAATGCAAGTCCAGTTTGATCGACTCTCTCACAACACAATAGGCAACTTTCACGATGGTGTCATTTGACTACAACTTCGAGAATTAAGGTTTTTTTTCTTTTCTTGTTTTAATTTTGTATTTTCATTGGGGTAAAAATAACAATAGCCCTAATTAGCACGAGACAAGAAAAACCTTGGACAGTCCAAGGTGTTTGACCTTATCTGGACGGGGGCATCTCTCACTTCCTAAAATAAAATTGTAAACTGTGTAATAAGCAGTCTGGCTAAAGTCCCCCGAAAAACATTGTAAATTAGTCCTGAAAAGCCCCGAGGGGAGAGACTAATAGCTTCACTCACTCACACTCACACTCACTCAACCTGAAGGATTCTGGTACTTGTACTCAAATGTCGTCATCATGCAAATGTCCTATTGCACTTAGTCCTTGTCTGAATGCACGAACCAAGACACAACCAAATATAAATTGTATATAAGTGCACCTGCGTGAACGTTTGCATATATGTTTTTTCTATTTCTCAAGTTTTGACCAAATAGAGTGTTTGTTTACTTTCTGCAAAAAGGGTCAAGGCATAGGCAATTACTGCGGAAATGTGCCAAACCCAGTGTCGTGTTTGTAGTAGTGAAGGCGAAAGACTCTCAATCGAGAGGGCAGAAGGTCTAATCGTGATAAGTGCAATTGACATTACTTTCTATTTTTCATGAGAACATTTCATTGCAAAGGAGATAGAAGCGTGAAAAGGTAGGCTATTTACTTGCTTGTTAGATAGCAGAAAAAGAAAAAGCAGGGACAAGGAAGTTAAAATTGATGGTCAAAGGGGACAAGGGGATTGAGAGAAGGGAGGGTAGGTATTGGAGGAGGTAGTCAGTGAGGGGAGATCTCCAACCTCTTTTTATTTTCTCTTGTTTTTTTTTTTACCTAACCTTTCCCGCAAAAAAAAAAAAGAAAAAAAAAGCCAGCACATCCCGTGATAAAGAAAACCATTTTCCAAACAGTTTGGTTGATACACTGATTTACTAAAAGTATAGACTACATTTTTCACTATTTCACCTACAGGTAAAATGCGGATCATAAGTTTTATCTAGGTAAAGACAGGCTCAACCTAATAACGCAGTTTACGGGCAAAATCTGCAAGCAGTTTCTAAGTAGGTTCCACATCAGTTTGGTAGCTGTATACAAGTACAATAGAATTCAAAAACTAGTATATCTTACCGCAGTCAACAGTTTTTCTCTTTACCAAACGAGCTATCGATGAGCTAAGGATGACATGGAAATTCATAGCCGTCCTCAAGTTACACTAGAATAGTTAATCCATTGAATCGTATTGGGAAAAAACGTCTTCTTGACTTGTACAAAACTGATGGTTTGACTGGAGCCGTCCTGATATTGCTTTTAGCAAAACCGACTCAATTCCTTAGGGTACTGAACATTACTAATTTGTTAGTTAGCTTTCGTTTCGTTCCTAATCACTTCTTCCACTGGTTTCCATACTTGTTTGATCCCTACACCAACACTTCCAGCAACTACCGGAAGACAGTCCATTATTAGTAACCGTCACGTTCCTTGCATGCGGAGGGCCCCTTGTTCCTTTTTGTGTCAATTTCCGTGAGCATCCTCATTCGTTTCAGATCAGTCAGTCATCAGCCTCGATAAACAAGTTGATCCTTTTCCTTTAAGACAAGCTGACAAATACACGACATGAAAAATAGAAAATTAGTCGTTGCGAATAAAAAAAAAACGCCCTCCATCATAATTTATCCTCCAGGAACACGGAAAATTTTCTTCAAGATACTTTTCATAATTACACGAACCTCTGGATAGCGCCAACAGTAAATTAAAGGATTTAACGAAGAATTTAGAAGACCGAAAAAGAATGTGATCTGTTCGGCTACTAAGACAGAGTCAGACCAGTTCCCTGCTTTCTTTAAAATCAAACAGCAAAAAAACGGAAGATAACACGCCACAAATACAGCATAAATATATACAACATTCAAGGAAGACTTCCGTTCCCGGAGGAGCACCACTGCTTGTAAATTTTGCTGCTGAAATTGATGGTGAATTCGATCCCGATGATATCTCGCTACTTTGTAAACACGAAAATATGCAACTGTTGTCAACAGAAATCCTATTGATAGAAGAACAAGTGGAACATTCAGGTACAACGGGGTAAAGAAAAGAGAAAAAGAGGTACAGCTTGTCAGCCATATTGCAACCAAGGCTGCAGTAACACGTTTGGAAGTCACAAGCTCTTGATATCTCAGATGAAAAGAAACGGCGAGAAGTCTGTCAACAGCAATGGCGGTAACATTCAAGAACGATGCCCCCGCTAGAAGATATAGAATAGCGAAGCAAGAGGGTAAAGTCACTGGACACAATAATTCAAGGTTGGAGTTCACTGCCATGTTGAACACCACTGCGAGCATTATGTGAGCGAACAATCCCACGGCAAGATCAGAGAGAGCAAGACTCAGAAACAATTTCCTCATATTAGCCGGCAGAAATGAAGTTTTCCTCAACGCTTGAATAGCCAGAGTATTTCCGAATGTTGCCATGGGAGAAAAAACGAAGTTTAACACACATAGCGCAAACAATGTTGTTCTGTGAGATTCAGCAATTTGCCGAATTTCATCCAAGTGGTGTCTGCAAGACTGGTCGGCCATGGTAACTTCAGTATTCAAAGTGCCTGGTTTGGTTGAGCCAAATTAGCATTTGCCTTAAAAATATTCGTACCTCTTGCACGTCCAGGTATTTAAAGAGATTGACAATGTAATGTAATCAACTTCCGTAGACAGCATTGGATCGGTTTGGTTGTGAATAACAACCAATTAGACAATTTTGTCTGAGGATATGTTGGGAGAAAAAAAAAAAAAAAACAACGCCAGGTGTATGTGTTTTATCTAGAATCAGGAACACGTATACAGAAAGTTTAAGTACGCCTGTGCAAAGAAACGGCGATTAGGTTGAAAGGATACAAATGCTGCACTGACAATTAATGCAGTTCTCTGTGTAATTTATGATGACGTGCAAACTAACAGCTCTATAAGCAAATTATATGTTAACGTGGCGAATCACCACAATAGAACATGGTGCATGGTACAAACATTGTTTGAATCGTTTTGGTTTTATAAAGTTCCTGTAGAAAAGCTGGAATTTAAAACTTTTTCTAAAGGAAACCCAAAACGTTCGAAGAGGTCATGTTAACTCTTTAAAAACTGAAGGTGCGGATCGTACATCAGTATCACCTGTCTTTGATGGTGATTAACTCTACTGCTACCGCGAATTAACATATACAAATGAGGTGAGATTGTACTATATGGTAAATTCCACCTTGTCGCCATCTTTTGCCGCCTTTTGGAAAACATGGAACTGGTTGCACATGGCAGAGTCAGTTGCATGGGAAGTAATTTCCAGACATTTTGTTGAGTTGATGATGTGTAGCGCGCATTTTTCTGCTTTTATTGTTGAGGACCGTTATGAAGGAGGCATGTGACATTTGAGGGATCATGAATAGTTCTTTGACTTGGGCCATTTTAAATACGCAAACAGCGGTTACAAACATTTGCTTGAAATGCATAACTTTTATAAACTTAACGTTTCGTATGTTACAACATACATCATCAGAAGTGATTATTATTCAGTTACAGATAAATTTAAATTCAAAAATACAACTGTACGCACTGGGAAATATATAACGAAATTGATTGACATAAAACGACAAGAATATGCTAATAATAGAGATAAAGTTTCTCACTGCCAACGTTTTCATTTAAGGCTGGCTTTAGATCACGGATCAACAGAGACTCTTTAATTTTGCAATACATGTCTGATCGACCAGTTGCTAATATTTCAAAATGATCCCACTTAATTCTATGGTTGGTTAAGAAAACATGATCAGCAATTGCCAATTCGTGACAATTTGTAGTTAGAGCTTTAATTAAAATGTTCTGTTTTTCTGTCATGTAATCGGCGTTTCGTTTTCCCTATGTAGAAATCATTGCAATCCCAGCAGTTTGCTCTGTACACTACTTTTGACCTGAAGGAAGGAGCTAGTTTATCTTTGTAAGGGAAAAAAGACTTGATTCTTCGGGTGTTCTGAAAAACTATTGTGACGTTGAAAATACCATAAATTTTTTTTTTTGCTGTGATGACCTAAGAAAGGTAGAACGATAAGAACTTCTTTTTTCTTAACTGTTTGTACAGGATCTAGTGGCTTATTTTGATTTTTCTCAATGACATCATTCATATGATATTTAACAGTTCCCATAGGGTAGCCATTAAGTAACAAAATCCTCATGAGGTCATCTAGGGCAGACTGAAACAATCGGGGTGACGAACAAATTCTAATGCAGCGATAAGCCAAAGTGCGGACTAGGTTTATTTTGTATTTACGCGGAGTAAAAGAGTCCCACTTGGTGTAAAGACCGGTGAAAAATGGGTGCTGAAGAACACCAATCAGCCTACTATTTGGTTCCGGTACGTGAACGATACCTTTACTCTTTTTAATAACAAAAATGATGCTTTGAGTTTTTTACGTTACCTTAATGGGAGACTCAACAACATTAAATTCACAATTGAGTTTGAACAAAACCATGAAATTCCATTCCTTTATATCCTTATGAAACGCAATCGTGACAGCTCCTTCTCAACATCAATCTATCGAAAGAAGACATTCACCGGTCTTTACACCAAGTGGGACTCTTTTACTCCGCGTAAATACAAAATAAACGTAGTCCGCACTTTGGCTTATCGCTACATTAGAATTTGTTCGTCACCCCGATTGTTACAGTCTGCCCTAGATGACCTCAAGAGGATTTTGTTACTTAATGGCAGTCAGGCTTGCTAAAAAGTTCTTTACCACAATAGAGCGAGACCTTTTCATGGTTTCTGACACCATCTTGTTCGGGGGGAAAACGCGGCTTAGATTACAGTGAATGTAAGGGATTTTGGCCGAATTCAAACCTCTATAACTACACTGCAAAAAGGCAGATTTCAAAAATTGTCAAATATTATTCATTTTATTGCTATCATTCACACAATGGAAAATTATATCATGGCATAAGGCACAACTTCTGAAAATTGGACATTAAAAATCTCATGCTGCTTTAAATTTCGCGGGAATTTGCATAATTTTGTTAACAAGGCTTTATATGAAATTTACAAATTTTATTTACGGTCGTTATAGCTTGATTCTGATCGTCGCACTTCACGAAAATAATCTCAATAGCAGTGCTTTTTGAGAGGTATTCTCGCTATCCAAAGGTCGTCGGACCTTTAAAATGGTTCAAAGTCGGCAAAATTCCCATACATTCACTGTCATTTAAGCCTTGTTTATCCCCCAACCAACCGTCAGAAACCGTGAAAAGGTCTATTGCATGTTAGTGAAAGCACACGCTTTTTGCAATGTGACCCCTCGATTTTAAAACTATCTTCACGTTTCTTCGATTGATATCTCGAAACAAGCAGCAAGTTTTCAAGGTGGTGGTCAACGTTTGGATATATATACTTTGAGACTTTGAGAACATGTAGATGCTTGTTAATTTACACGAAGCGGGACGAGTGTTGCAGAATCGTTTTGCCCTTACTCATAAGTCTACTGAATGAAATAAAGCTTCATGTTTTGATACAATCGATCTTGATCGACTAGCCTTTGTGCATTTTTTTTTTTGTCTTGAGATGCCGACTAATTTCAGCTCCAATTAAGAGACAATTATGGAGTGTTCAGTGTCTGACTGTAAAAGAAGAGCCGGTTACAACATTTAAAGCACAACGTTAACACAATGCGACAAAAAACAAATTACCTTATCTCAAAAGAAACACAAGGCATCGGAGTAATCGAACTGGTTTTCAATTGAGCCATATTTCCTCGATAATAGCGAGAGTTATCCTGACGGAGATCGACGGAGATTAAAAAGCAGATTTTTGCGCCAAAAATAACCCGCTGCATGTGATTATAGAGGCGCGGTTACAGAGTTAAGCGAGCCCACACTGTCTCTGACAGCGTTTTGACAGCGTTTGGTTTTGAGCTTGCAACGTGTGAATAGCATCAATACTCTAGTAATCCTTTGGTTTTTTGAGCTTGCAACGTGTGAATACTCTAATCTATCTAAACGAAAAAGCCATGACATTCAGAACACCGTTTGCTACATCCAGTCAATTCAGTCGAGGTGATTCTTTGGTCGTGGTTTGCACCAATTCTCTTCGTCTTTGCATTCTGAAATGACAATTCAACTTGCAATTGTCATTACAAGGGGAATAGTCCATTCTATTACTTTCTCTGGGTCGATTCACAACACGTGTGATTGATGAAATAGTGGATGAAATACAACATGACGGATAAAATCAATTCCGTGCATTCTTTACGAAAACCGTGAGATATTACCCTGGATGCCACGGATGCCACAGGTGTTTTTTTTCTCTCTTAGATTAAGAGCAGCGACTCGCGACTCGCAACTCGCTATTCTGTCGCTCTAAGATAGAAACCTCGAGCATCCAACTGTCAAAGATCATAGAGCGTCAGACGAAACAAATTTCCCACAGCCTGAGCAATCCTGAGCCAGTTCAGATGCCACATTGTTTATTTATTTTGTCCCTTGCTCCATTATTTGCATGGTTTTAGTATCAACATCCCTTTAATCGGCTCAGTTTTTTATTATTTCGCAAATGAGAAATCCACAATTGTTCCAGGTAATTAAAGTTGAAGCTGTATTTTGTAACGGAGAGAGGTTTCGTTTCAAGAGCCCTCCCTTTCTCATAAACTAATCCTCATTTTCAAATTTGTGTCTCCCATAAAATGACCATTACATTATACTCTCTTCTGGAAAATTTACATGATTTACTTGTTCGAACACCAGTGAAGAAAGTCTCATTTTATTAACATGGTTTTTGAAACCTTAATTTTTTTTAACTCCACTTCCATGTCATTTACATGCTCTTCAACTTGAACTTTCGAAAGAATGATTTTCAGTCACTATTTACAGTTAATTTACATGATCAACTGAAGCATGAAAGTTTCATGGAAATTAGATTTACAGGATTGCAACAATTTACATGTTATTTACAGGATATTTTAAATCATTTACATGATTAATATACTGTAAACTTATTTGAAACAATCTAAACGTTATTTACATGTTCCTCCATTTATACTTCAAGAACATGACCATGTCAATTACTATTTACAGGTTATTTACCTGATTCACTTCAACATGTAAATACCTTGTAAATCTTAGTTTACAAAACCTTGACGTGTAAATTGTAAGTTACAAAACATGTAAATCCAAATTATTTACACTTTGGAAACTGGATTTACAAGTGCCTGTAAATTTTCAAGTTTTCCAGTGATAAAGAAAAACACAAACTCTTGCTGTCCCTATTGTACCAATGTCAAGCGCACTATGTTGCATTCACCGTAGTATTAAATGGCTTATGTCTCTCTGGGCAACTGCTAAAATAGGTACACTTTCGGAAATATAAATCATTTACGGACGGTTAAATAATTGGTAGGCTTGTTTAACCCTCTTTCACTTGATCATAATGGAAAGTTCACTTCACCCATGAAAACAAAATACCCTAATTTTCAAATTACAATTTAATGGCAGATAAAAATGAAATATAAGAATACATATCTACAATCACTAAGACTTGTGCCGCCTTAGTAAAACAAATGGTACAGGCTTTTAAAATGGTAATCTCAACAAAGGTTAATATTCTTCGTGTAACATGTGATGAAGCGATTGTTAGTAAAGTTAGCAACAAGTACTAACTTCATCGGTTTGAACAGTATATGAACTGCGTAGTGAAAGACCCAACTGAACACAACTCTAGGAATGTCACTTTCTTAACATCGCAAACGGATATGACTGGCACGCATGACAAAGCACTAAACAGTGGTAAAGGAATTACACCACGCCACTACTTTCGGGAAGATATGTTATGTTATTTATGCCCTTTAACGAGAAGATGACTCATATTCTCACATGTGAAAGATAAAAATGATATGTTCACTGCGCCAGGCGAAGATATGGTTTTTTAGTAAAAGGAGAAATCCTGGCATTTCATCAGTATCTAAAAAATAATAATAACTATGAAATACAACATGAGCTCGAGCTCCACACTTTGGCCCGGTCATATAATGATGGAGCCATGCTTGTCTCTCTTGATTTGAAATTGCCGATAAGTACACAGGTAAAAACGTCTTTGCCCGGTCGCGTCTATCCCTCATCTTTTGACTGTACACTCCTTCCTTTAAAGGCCCAGTTCGCAAGCCACAGAAAGCTTACATAGGTATTATGTGCGGGTTTTATTTATCGTTAGTTACTGTTTTGCAGTATCACGAATAACTGTAGTCCAGCATGTTGGAGTCAAGTTTGTAAGTAGTGTACAAATCTAAATAAAGAAAAAAATAACTTACTTTTCTTAATAGACATTGGAATTCTTGCTTCAAATCCAAGTCATTTGTTTTTGTATAACTTATGTCCATTCAAAACTGCATCGTTATAATAGAGACACGTCACAAAATGTGTGTTGATAACAAAGCTGACGACAATTTGCACTTTGGGAAAAGCATTTAACAGACAAATCCGGCACAAGGGAAGGACATTTAAACGCCCGCCATCGTTTAGAAAGTTCAAATGCCCTGAGATGATATGGAAGTTTATTGGCGCAATACTTCAATGTTCTATTCAGAAGCACTTTTAAAAAAGCAAAGCTGGTTACACTCTCTAATGCTCTTAAGAAGAAAACGTTTTCAGGTTAATCGGGAACTTGAAGCTCTCAGAAAGAGAGAATGATACCTTTATGCTTACAAAATCGTTCTTTTATATTTATTTATCTACATGTACTTTGTTTAGGGTGGGAAGAGACAGGGGCGACGTCAAATTCCCAATAACAAGGTTAACTTAACCTTATTTAAGGTTGCCAGAAAGCGGTCTTCAAAACGTGGAGATCTCCAAACGATAAAGGACATGAATTCAGCGGAAGTTTAAACTTTTTCTTTTTACAGGACAAATACGCAACTTATCTTCTAGGGGTCAAAATCAAAACTTAACAGATATACCATCTGAAAATGCTTACCGTCGAGTCAATCCTGCCCTGAACTTCAAAAAGAACCGAGCCAAGTACTTCAGCACTAGTCTTCTGCCAGTTCTGCTTCTCGGCAGAAGTTAAAAAGCTCGCAAAGAGCTGTTCATATTATCTGTGAGGTTCCATGATGTAGCTTCACTGGTTTAGCAGGCTTTAAACAGCAAATTCTCCCTGCGACAGCACTTTCTCCAACCACAGCCAACTCGTCCCTACACGGTACACGCATCAGAACGCCTTGTAACGGCAACAGAAAACAAATAGGTGTGGATTAAAATATGATCATACTAGTCATTATTGCGCTTCAAAGTAACCCAATACTTTCTTTATCTCTTTCTAACAATAATAATTATCATAATTATTATAACTATAATTATAGTCATAATAATTTGAATAATTATAACTCTATTAATGTTAATAATATATAATTATAATAATTATAATATTTTTTTTGAGGGGGGCAACTTCGTTCCCAGGGCTTCTCCCTCAGGTAGGGGCGGGGCGGTAGGGAAAGCCCCGCCCCCAAATGAGGGAGAAGCCCTGGCAACGAGGTTGCAAAGTGAGGGGGAGGGGATCGTGACTGTTCTTGCACGGCATTATTCATTGCCGTGTTTACCTAAACTACAAGTACTAAATCAAAAAATAAGACGCAAACAGTGTGACAAACATAAACAAGCGCATTGTTTGAAATTACTCACTTGACGTTTCGTATGCTTCGACATATATCCTCAGAAGTGACCGTTAACTAATTGTTAATTGCTTTGAAATCATTAGTTAGTCATGTTAGTATGAAAAGTTCAAATTAGTAGTTAATGGTCACTTCTGAGGATGTATGTCGAAGCACACGAACCATGAAGTAAATAACTTCCCAAACAATACTGCATTGTTTTAAATGTTTGTCGCCGCTATTTGCGTCTTATTCTTGTATTATTCTAAACGTAGATTGCCGTCTTTGTCTAAACTAGAAGTACTTCTCTGAGATTGGATAGGTTGTTGTTGTTGGACATGGATAGTTGTTCTTTTCGCTCTGAGATGTGTTTCGTCTTTGTCTTCTCGTCTAAGTTTGCGGCACACAAGTGTTTCATATTACCGGAGATCTTCCACAAGGAAATATTCTCCTGTCTACGATTAATGCCTGACTTTTACGCACTTCTCTTTCATCTTCTCAAGAGTGTTGGTGTTCTGTACATCATGTCGTCGACAGACGGTTCCTCCTTCCTGGTCCGCGTCCGATACCTCTTGATCTTGTTGTTTGCTGCTTTGGCCGCTTTGCGACTACTTCTTTTACAGCTGCGAGATCGATTATTGTTGCTTCTTCTTCGCTTTTGTCTTGTTCGTGTTCTTTCTCATGATCGTTCCAGAGATGTTTTCTTTCTTCCTAAGCGAGATGCATTACATCGTTTGTCTAAATGCGCTTGTAGAAATAGTCTCTTCGTTTCGGTGGGTCAGTACTTGCAGGAGTTTTGCCAGCCCACCAACCGCGCAAGTAGGTAAAATATAACGGGACGGTTTTTGGGCAGCTAACTCACATTTGTGACTTATTATAGTCTACTAGGGCCACTAGAAGACTATAGCACTTTATCCTTTGCTTTATCCTTATGCTTTGTGACAGGAGAAAGGACAACTGATGTTGGTGACCGATGATATATCACAGGGGTTGCTTGGCCGTGAACATTATTAGAGGTGTTCAATTTCTTGCTATCTTACTTTTCTTTGTCGTCTTCTTCGATGTGTAGACTCAGGGTAAAAGCCTCTACATCGGGAAGAATGAGGGACTTGGACTGTGTCGGTGTCATTTTTGGTGAGCCAGATTGGCTTAAATTGTTTCGCTCATTTGAGTGGTTTTAGTCATCATTGCATTTTGTTTAACCTGTTTCGATTTCTCTGCTTCAGTAAACAACCATGCGCTGCAGTATCCACTAATTGGGTTTTTACTAGTTGATTTGAAATCCTCTTTTCGATCGTAAGTGTCTCCCAAAACTAGATTCAGCTTTTGCTCCCTTTGTTTTGTCATTTAACTGTGTGAATCTTTTTATTGTTTAAAAGAATCGCGGAGAAGCATCTATTTCATTTAGCACCCATGTTATAATCACCCCGCCTGGCCCGTCAGCATAAGTCCACTTGACATAAACCTTGACGAGTTAGAAAAGTGGATAAGTTACTATCTAGAGTATAAAATATACTTCACGTTAATTAATCCAGTGAAATTACGGATAAAAAAAAGGCCAAGTTAGCTAAAAAACTGATCAATTAAGACACCGTAATTACATGAACTTTTATGCAAATAAGCTGAGAATCCCAATGCGTTCAATTCATTTAAGTAGTATAACAACATATACTTTTCCGTCTTAGACATCGTAACATCGATAGTGCAACTCGATAATTTTCCTTTCTGGAAACAACATACTTTAAGGAAATAGACTGATTCATCTTCTTTATTTGTGACCGTTCATGTACTAGAACTGGCGACGCTTGAACCAATTATATTTCAAACTTTCGGTACATTAATTTTTCTCTTGTGGCCTTCTCGTACTGAAACAATGCATGGAACGATGGCGTGACCTTTCTCGTATCAATTTGTCTTCATTCCCAGCATTGAATCGAAAAGAGAAGAAATACAAGTAAAACGTAGACGATGAGCAGGCTTTAACCTTGTGTAGCTCGTATTCCTTGAGAAGTCCACCGCAATCTAAAACCAGCACTTTTAACTCCCTTTACCTCTGCGATTCGGCGGAGTTGAAACTGGAACGGCCTCGATAACCAATTACTTTTTTGGGATACTACGACGTGATTCTGACTCGCTCTCCATCACGCCCGTTTAAGTAAATTTACTACTTATTTCTACTTTTTAAGCTAACCCAAATATTAAATATTCATTTTCTTTACAAATTACTTTTCTGATAAAACAAAAGATAATCATAACAATCGTACAATCGTAAAACAAAAAAAAAGTTGCATCAAAAGCTGGTGCTTCGTGTTCGAGGGGCTCCATCGCTTTCTCGGTGTTTGGAACTCCCTGATGAAACAGTCGCACTCGTTTTTGATCCATTACATCCAAAGTTATCAAAGTTATATCCGTCGAAACATCTCCTTTAAAGGAACCCCCACTCTAACCAAGAAGTCCCTTCGAACCATAGAAAATTTTGTTTATAATCAAATTTGATTACATTTTTTCCGGAAAAAGCGTTTGCATCCGAATTAAAGGAATTCCAGAATCGCTTGTTTTCGACTTTAAATTGCCCGGGTGCCACCATCTTGAATAATTGTGACAATGTTGCTGATGTTATTATTAATACTATTAGACAAATGTTCTTAATTAAATTTTATTAATGTCACACCTGAATTATTCCAGACGGAGTAAAGCGGTAAGCGATTCTTAAATTTCTTTTTTTCCTGATGCATACGCTTATTAAACAAGTTTGATTGAAAACAGAATTTCCCTCGTTGAACAGATTCATTTGCTACGTAGTAATCCAGAAAAAAGTGAAAGGTCAAGGTCACTCTGTGATCAAGATAGACTGAGAGTCATCAAAAATTTAGAGGTGAATACTTTTCTGCCTTATTTTGCAACTGATATAATGAAACATTTTTAGTAGAAATGGAGATTCCCAGTAAAAGAAAAAGCAGTGGAACCAAAAAGGAAAATGCACTCTGATAGTCACCTTCTACTGACACTTAACGACGCGATTATACGTATTACGTACCAATAAAATATTACTGAATTAGCGACCTCTATATACGATAGTCAAACAAACCGGGCCAAATAACTGAAATGGAGCTGTAACCTTTATTTGAATGCATTGGCCTTTATACTTTGAAAAGAGAATTCACAACCTTTAAAAACCGCCCTTAAATGGACAAAACTAATGACATTCAATTCAACTAAGTTGACCCAATTGTGAACATGAACTCGAACAGTAGAAAGCCTTAATTTGCTGCCATTGCAGAACAATAAGGAGAGTGTACAGGCATATCAGACAAGATGACCTGCATGGAGATTGTAAGAAGAGGCTATCTGTATTTTACCTAATGTATTGTAGTAGTATGTGTTTGTGTTTCTGATTTTGAAGGCTTCGCTTTAGTGCTCAGTAGAAGGATCCAACTGGACACAACTGGACTGTCACTTTCTTAATTAAGACTTTTGACGAATTTTGACTGGTTCAATATTGTCAACAATACAGTTTAAATCATTCTTCGAGGAATCACCTTGACCTCACATGTCAAATCACTAAGCAATGGTACACTGCGGGAATACCACCACTCAGTGGCCGAGAGATAAACATTAGTTCATTTATATATGCACATCACCCCGAGAAGCGATCTTTTCGCGCTGTCAACCTGTGCCTCATAGTAGCCCGTTACTACATCTATACTGCAGCCAAAGAAAGTGAATCTTACAGCATAACAGCGTTCAAAGTATCTTTAAAGAGCAAATTATGCACGGAGTCACCAAGCGTTCGAGCATCCGTGAGCTTTTAGACACTCATTAATACATAGCAAGATTTTTTTAAATTGAATTTATTTATTTATTTGTTTATTTATTTATTTATTTATTTTTTATATATGTAATGATTGCCAAGTATAGCGAACAATGTAAAGTACGATATTGTGAATAGTATTAATAGTGTAAATTAAGATAGTTTTTGTGCGTAGCAGTAGTAGTGTAAGTAACGGTGTATTGTAAGTAATGTAAGTACTGTATTTAAATAAATGAAAAAAAAAAGAAAAAAAAAGAAAAAAACATAAAAAAAAATATAAAAAAAAACAAAAAAAAAACATTATTTCGCAAATCCCATAATACAGTTAATTTTGAGAGGTTATTTGCATTAAAACAATGGATATCCAGTCACTGAAGCATGGTACAGTCCCAATAGTAAATAACTTTTTTTTAATGAAAAAAGCCCCCCTCCCCCCCTCCCCCCCAAAACACGTATTACATTATGAGATGTGGGGCAACTCCGGCGAACAAATTACCCAAATCTTTTTCAACTTAATTCATCAATTTTTTATTTATTTCTTTATTAAATTAAATTTATCTAAATCTCAAATCTTATTTAAGAACTCGTCTAAAAATAGCTTGATCTGTGAAAATGCCGTTACATAGACCTAGTATTGGAGTTAAGGGTTCCTGGTTAACCTTAAGGTTACCAGAAAGCTGTTTCCAGAATTTCAAAACGTGGTTAGTGTCAAACGAGAAAGAAATTGATTTCTTCAGAAGTTTGAACTTGTTTTTTTTGACAGGACTAGTTTACGTACGTTAACTCAGTACCAGAGGTCAAAACCGAAACTCAACGTGTAACCATTTGAACTGAAATTCTTACCGTCGAGTCAATCCTGTCATGAACGTGTTTTCTGCAACAAGAGACGAATCAAGTGCTTCTCCCAGTTCTGCTTGCCCGTCCGCACACAAGATAAAAATCTGGCAAAGAGTTGTTCATATCGACTGTGGGTTACCATGATGTAGCTTCACTGGTATAACAGGCTTCAAGCAGCAAATTCTCCCTCCGACAGCACTTTCTCCAACCGCAGTCAACCCGTCCCTACATGTATACACTGTACGCACATCACAACGCCTTCCGGTAACTGCAATAGGAGACAAGAATGGGTGTCGATTAAAATATCATCATACAAAGCTCCTGATCGGAAGTATAACTTCAGCACAAACGTGTCAAAAAAGCAATACACTTTTTCATTGGTTCAACCTGTCCCAGACGTACAAAAGAATCCTTAATTGTGCACAGCTTTCAAACTAAGGTGCCAAAAAACACGTTGTCTCTTTTGGGAACAAAATGGAACAAATATATTTTTGATACTGTCAGCACTGGCCAGACGAAATGCTTGAATACAAATGAATAAAGTTAATGTTAAAGTTAAAGAAATAAACGTTTTTAAACCCCGTGTACTCCTCATTTTTACAAATTGTGATAAATTAAAAAGATACGTTAAAACGACTATTTAATAAAATGAAACATTTTCACACATAATATCAAGTCTGCTCATTCCACAAAAACTAACTAGATCAGACTATTCAGTTTAACCTGTTGAAAAGCAACTTGATTCATATCTCGATTAAGTATGAGGGCGTTGGCTTGTTTTTAAGGGAAACAAATTGGAAGCGTCGCAGCGAACATCAAGACGGGAAACATTAATTAGGGGTGCAGTCCTGGAATTTCCACTGGATTGATTGGATGGATTGGTCTGGAGTCACTTAGGATCATCTTGAAGTAGGATTGGTAAATCAAATTCCAAGATGGCCGATCAAGATGGCTAACATTTGAAAACCTTAACCATCAAGCAACTTTTGCTTCATCAGACGGCCTCGCCTTAAGTTGTCGGCTTCATTATCTTAGTTAAAGTCGCAGCATTTAACAGTCACCAAATGACAAATCAGCCATTTAATTTTACGATTTTAGCAATTCGGTAACAATTAAACTCGGCCGTCCAAACTTTTCACTGCAGCGTCACTTTTATAATAATATTTACCTTTACTCCAAATCCTTGTCATGAAATTCTGTCCCTTCATGTCATTTTTTGATCGTCTGGATATTATAAAAAGAGAATTCTATGCCGAAAACTTGAAAAACAAAAGTTACAATTCAAATTACTTTAAAAGTCAGCTTCTTAAGACTTTTTATTTCCTCAATTCTTTCTTTTGTCTGCACAAAACCCGGCGTAGAGAAATAAATTGTGACATCAGAATTGACCCCCATGCGACCCGGAGAATGTGACATTAGAGAAGAACATTTAGGAGAATGATGCCTGAAGTGGTTAAATCGACTGAAAATAAAGCCTTGTTGAATACCGACGTTTTACGCGTTCCGGCTATGAGAAGCAACCTTCGAAGGCCATTCTTCGTTCCTTCCCAAACGATACAAGAATTCCAAAAACGTTGCTCTCAGCATACAACAAGCTGCGAACGCACACGTGTTCACAACTCGAAATTGTCGGCGTTTGTAAAGAAAAAGGAAAGATTATTTTGTTTTTACAGTAGAGCTTACCTTTAGTTTGAAAGGTTTCTTGATGCATATAACTTTAAATTTGCAATTTGTTCCATTCTAAACAAGTACTTCAACATGGAGTCTACCAAGGCCACGAACTGTTTCACATAAATACAAATAGCTGCTGATTTACTGTGCAGGATATTCGACACACCCGAAAAATTCCGAAGTGGAACTGACATGATTCTCCTGAAGAAAAAAAATGCATAGAGTTTTTGTTTATATGCATTTCCTGTCACCGAGGGGATTCAAGAAGAAGGGAACTTTAGAGGCTAACCTCTCTTCAATTTTGAAACACATAGCCTGAATTCCGTCAAAGATGCGTCACTGCATGCGATTTTATGCACCTGTGACACAAAAGACCCCGTCATTCCTCTTAACATAGTTAATCGAGGGACATGTTAGAAACTCCTTAAAACCTTCAAAAGCGAGGACAATGTTGTCGCAATCGATGTTGAATTGACCTTGACAGTGCACAATCTTTTGTTTTCGCTTCGCACGGGTTCGCAAATGAGTTGTGCATAATTTAATCGAAAGATTTGATTGGTCATCTTCTGGAAAAAAGGTGTGTTTTGTGCTACGTCAAGGCCAAAAACATGAAACAAAAACCATCTCCATGCATTAACTATGCTCTTACTTCCTTTCGAGGTTATGACCTGAACTCCAGCTTTTTGCCATCGTTGCACATTCTCACTGTCTAAATGACAGAGCCTGTATAATTTTCTGCCTTTGCAAGGAGCTCCAAATCGTCCACAATAAATAGACGGTCAAGGGTAGGTACAACTCTCAAGTTTGTACCTCGTCCCTCTCTTCCCTAAGGTATGAAGGTATCGAGGCAAAAAGAAATGACAGTAGGGAGAAAGAATTCCCTTAGATAATTCTTCGGATATTTACGTCTTCAAGAAACGAATCATTAGGTAGCCTGCGTAGCTGGTGGGATCTTTTATCGCGGAATTAGCATGGTGGCGAATAGTTCAAGAAAGCGAAAATCCCTCGCGGGCCAAAAAACAAAGTTTACGCGCGTGGGTTTAAACAATCCCGCGAGCTACAAAGACTAGCTTGACTTTCCAGTGGGGCACACTTGATGACATAACAGTTATCTGCGATTCAAAAAATATTTAATGTGGCAATCATCAAGGAATGTTGTTGTTGTTGTTTTTGCAAGGAAAATGAGGGTTTTCAATGCGACCTAATGTGGCTTGGTCGCTGGATTTTTTTTAATGTGCACTCTCCGGGTTCATTTTCCTTGTAATTGTTGTAACACTTAGCCTAACAGGGTTTTCAGGTTTTAATGTTTGATTTAAAAATTTCCTTTTTGTTTCATATCCTTGTAAAACGTATTTGAGGATGTCATGTGGAAATGAACTCCTTTTTCATTGTAAAAGAAGTGAAGATTGAGGTATTTGATTCCATTTGAAATTACTGATGCGATCCTGAAAGGTATATAAATGAGCCACGTTAAAATAAGGCGAACCCAATGGGATGTACACTGGCAAGTGGTACCTTCGAACAAAAACCCTCAAAAAGAAGGATTATGGATAATGTGTGTGTTTTTTGAGCTATGGAGGAGGGAAAAAACCAAATGTCAAGGGGTAACTTGTACTCTTCAATTCTCTGGACGTCTTCATAAACAAAGCCTAAGTACATCAGAAATTCTTTCAAGTCGAGTTAGTAGAAAGGACGAAGGCAACCATTCAGTGAAAAGGGTAGAACTTCACACAGCTTGAACAGGAGTTATAAGAAGGAGATATTGAGCAAAAAAAAAACGGTTTGATAATTTAAGAAAAGGTAGGTTTCCAAAGCTTTTTTTTCTGTCGACTGGCTTTCAGTTATGAAAACATCGGAAAAGCAGTAAATGGTGAAGCAAAGCGCGGCGATAATCCATGTCTTTTGAACAGTACTTCGTTCTGTCTAGAGGGGGTAACGCAGGAAAGACAGGGGCGCCTCCTTTCTCCAAACTAATCCCCTTAGTCGTTTAGACAGAATTATTAACCAAATATGAATAAACGAAGACAAGAAACAAGCATAACAGAAATCACCTTATTGGGGAAGAAAATCAACCTTAGTTAATTTTCGGAAGATCCAAACCTATTTTGTGCTGCTTTAGCGTTGTAAAAAATTCACGAAAACTTGTCGAGACCTATGGAACTTAACTTATCTTAAGTGCATTAAATAGAAACACAAAGTCATTGGGCAAAGTCATCTTTAAATGGGTTATATAGTCCGCAACATGGGAAATCTACAATTCAGTTATTTTTAGTAAGATGAGAAAGGAACAGATAACTTTGTAATTATCTTACAATTATACGAGAACAGAGAAACCCTAAAATAATGGGAGAGAAAAGATTTCAAAAAGTTTGTGGGAAAATGATAACTACATCTTTGGGATTGTCAAAATTTATTTTGACTCAGTTCAAAGTTAACTGCAATTTTTTAAGACAAGAAAAGTAAACTTAAAATCGTGCAATGGGACTGGGATATGTCAGAATCGATCTGGAACGAGATGGAATTCGTGGCCAAGGTGGATGTGACAGAAATCGGGTTTGGAGCTCTTGGAATCCATACAACACTTACGACACAAGGGTGCCTTACCTGTAAAACGATTCCCGGTCATTGAGGCGCAATAACTCTTGTTCTACAGTACTTCAAGAAAACTTCTATACAGCTCTGCAAAAGCAAACAGGAAATATTTTACTCATCCTTTGATCTTTGGGCAGGAAAACTTGATCGGCACATTGGAGCTTTTTAGGCGACTGCCTTTCTTGTTGTTTGGTGACTCTTTGCCAACCTAGCATTGCCCCGCGAAGTTTCCAGCTTCTTTTTCTGTTCTTTTATTTTATATTTTATATCATCTTACTAATTTGTGAGCATTTATATGCGAATGCATGTATATTGCATTAAACATGCTCCTCGCTGTCGCATCGAATAGGACTTGGATGCTTCAGTTTCACTGTTTCTTTTCCTCTGATGGTAGTTTGGCCTCTTCTCTCGCCTTTGTTTGCGATATCGATGTCTTCGGAGGAAGGAAGTTGTCTTGTCAAATAAAGACAACAGCATTGGAAGTGGTCGTCTGGATGACAGGCATTTCTCTTTCATCTTTTCCAGGGTGTTAATATTCTGGAGTTAAGTTTATAGTCCCGTCCACGACTCCTTGAACTTCTCTTTGTTGCTTGTTTTGAGGTGACTTCTTGTGTCTTTGGCAGCTAACTTACATTTGTAACTTACTACAGTCTACTAGGAGCACTCAGAAGACTATAGCACTTTATCCTTACGGTGCAACTATAGATGCACGGCGACAGGAGAAAGGACAACTGATGGTGGTCACTGATTATATATCACAGGGGTTGCTTGGCCGTGAACATCATTAGAGGTGTTCGATTTCTTTCTATCTCACTTTTCTTTGTCGTCTTCCTCGATGTGCAATTTGGCTATTAAATGTTTAAGACTCAGCGTTATACGTCTTTCAGTGCAAGATTATTTGAAACGTTCTTTAGACAAAGTTAGCGACACTTTATATCGAATAAAGAAAAACACAAACTCTTGCTGTCCCTATTGTACCAATGTCAAGCGCACTATGTTGCATTCAACATAGTATTAAATGGCTTATGTCTCTCTGGGCAACTGATAAAATAGGTACACTTTCGGAAATACAAATCATTTACGGTATGTTAAATAATTGGTAGCCTTGTTTAACCCTCTTTCACTTGATCATAATGGAAAGTTCACTTCACCCATGAAAACAAAATACTCTTAATTTTCAAATTACAATTTAATGGCAGATAAAAATGAAATATAAGAATACATATCTACAATCACTAAGATTCGTGCCGCCTTAGTAAAACAAATGGTACAGGCTTTTAAAATGGTAAGCTCAACAAAGGTTAATACTCTTTCTTCCTGTAACATGTGATGAAGCGATTGTTAGTAAAGTTAGCAACAAGTACTAACTTCATCGGTTTGAACAGTATATGAACGGCGGAGTGAAAGACCCAACTGAACACAACTCTAGGAATGTCACTTTCTTAACATCGCAAACGGATTATGACTGGCACGCATGACAAAGCACTAAGCAGTGATAAAGGAATTACACCACGACACTACTTTCTGGAAGATATGTTATTTATTCCCTTTAACGAGAAGATGACACATTCTCACATGTGAAAGATAAAAATGATATGTTCACTGCGCCCGGCGAAGATATGGTTTTTTAGTAAAAGGAGAAATCCTGTCATTTCATCAGTATCTAAAAAATAATAAGAATAACTATGAAATACAACATGAGCTCGAGCTCCACAGTTTGGCCCGCATTTTAAACCTTTTATAACAACTTCGCGTAATTGTCGATATTACAGGCTGGTATAGACCCGGTCATATAATGATGGAGCCATGCTTGTCTCTCTTGATTTGAAATTGCCGATAAGTACACAGGTAAAAACGTCTTTGCCCGGTCGCGTCTATCCCTCATCTTTTGACTGTACACTCCTTCCTTTAAAGGCCCTGTTCGCAAGCCACAGAAAGCTTACATAGGTATTATGTGCGGGTTTTATTTATCGTTAGTTACTGTTTTGCAGTATCACGAATAACTATAGTCGAGCATGTTGGAGTCAAGTTTGTAAGTAGTGTACAAATCTAAATAAAGAAAAAAATAACTTACTCTTGTTAATAGACATTGGAATTCTTACTTTAAATCCAAGTCATTTGTTTTCGTATAACTTATGTCCATTCAAAACTGCATCGTTATAATAGAGACAGTCACGAAATGTGTGTTGATAATAAAGCTGACGACAATTTGCACTTTGGGAAAAGCATTTAACAGACAAATCCGGCACAAGGGAAGGGCATTTAAACGCCGCCATCGTTTAGAAAGTTCAAATTCCCTGAGATGATAAAGTTTATTGGCGCAATACTTAAATGTTCTATTCAGAAGCACTTTTAAAAAAGCAAACCTGGTTACACTCTCTAATGCTCTTAAGGAGAAAACGTTTTCAGGTTAATCGGGAACTTGAAGCTCTCAGAAAGAGAGAATGACTCCTTTATGCTTACATAATCGTTCTTTTATATCGATTTATCTACATGTACTTTGTTTAGGGTGGGAAGAGACAGGGGCGATGTCAAATTCCCAATAATAAGGTTAACTTAACCTTATTTAAGGTTGCCAGAAAGCGGTCTTCAAAACGTGGAGATCTCCAAACGATAAAGGACATGAATTCAGCGGAAGTTTAAACTTTTTCTTTTTACAGGACAAATAGGCAACTTATCTTCTAGGGGTCAAAATCAAAACTTAACAGATATACCATCTGAAAATGCTTACCGTCGAGTCAATCCTGCCATGAACTTCAAAAAGAACCGAACCAAGTACTTCGGCACTGGTCTTCTGTCAGTTCTGCTTCTCGGCACAAGTTAAAAAGCTCGCAAAGAGTTGTTCATATTATGTGCGAGTTTCCATGATGTAGGTTCAGTGGTTTAGCAGGCTTTAAACAGCAAATTCTCCCTGCGACAGCACTTTCTCCAACCACAGCCAACTCGTCCCTACACGGTACACACATCAGAACGCCTTGTAACTGCAACAGAAAACAAATAGGTGTGGATTAAAATATGATCATACTAGTCATTATTGCGCTTCAAAGTAGCCCAATACTTTCTTTATCTCTTTCTAACAATATTAATTATCATAATTATTATAACTATAATTATTGTCATAATAATTTGAATAATTATAACTATAATAATGTTAATAATATATAATTATAATAATTATAATAATTTTTTTGAGGGGGGCAACTTCGTTCCCAGGGCTTCTCCCTCAGGTGGGGACGGGGCGGTAGGGAAAGCCCCGCCCCCAAATGAGGGAGAAGCCCTGGGAAAGAGGTTGCGAAGTGAGGGGGAGGGGATCGTGACTGTTCTTGCACGGCATTATTCATTGCCGTGTTTACCTAAACTAGAAGTACTGAATCAAAAAATAAGACGCAAACACAGTGAAAAACATAAAGAAGCACATTGTTTGAAATTACTCACTTGACGTTTCGTATGCTTCGACATATATCCTGAGAAGTGACCGTTAACTAATTGTTAATTGCTTTGAAATCATTAGTTAGTTATGTTAGTATGAAGAGTTTAAATTGGTAGTTAATGGTCACTTCTGAGGAATGTATATCGAAGCACACGAACCGTGAAGTAAATAACTTCCCAAACAATACTGCATTGTTTTAAATGTTTGCCGCCGCTGCTTGCGTCTTATTCTTGTATTATTCTCAACGTAGATTGCCGTCTTTGTCTAAACTAGAAGTACTTCTCTGAGATTGAATAGGTTGTTGTTGTTGGACATGGATAGTTTTCGCTCTGAGATGTGTTTTGTCTTTGTTTTCTCGTCTAAGTTTGCGGTACACAATTGTTTCATATTTCCGGAGATCTTCCACAAGGAAATATTCTCCTGTCTACGATTAATGCCTGACTTTTACGCACTTGTCTTTCATCTTCTCAAGATTGTTGTGGTTCTGTACATCATTTCCTCGACAAACGGTTCCTCTTCCTCGTTCGCGTTCACTATCCCTTAAACTTGCTGTTTGCTGTTTTGGCCGGTTCGCGACTATTTCTTTTACAGCTGCGAGCTTGGTTATTGTTGCTTTGTTCTTAGCGTTTTCCTTTGATTCTTCTTCTTCGCCTTTGTCTTGTTCGTGTTCTTTCTCATGATCGTTCCGCAGATGTTTTCTTTCTTCTTAAGCGAGATGCATCACATCGTTTGTCTAAATTCGCTTGTAGAAATCGTCTCTTCGTTTGGGTGGGTTAGTACTTTTAGGAGCTTTGCCTGCCCACCAACCGCGCAAGTAGGTAAAATATAAGGATGGTTTTTTGGCAGGTAACTCACATTTGTAACTTAATATAGTCTACTAGGGGCTCCAGCACGCGAATTTCCTTATGGTGCAACCATAGATGCTTTGCGACGGGCGAAAGGACAACTGATGGTGGTGGCCGATGATATATGACACGGGTTTCTTGGCTGTGAAAAATACAAGCAGTGTTCAATTTCTGGTCATCTTAGTTTTCTTATCTTTCTTGATATGATAAAGTAAAAAGTCTACAACACAAACAAAAGTAACTGATGTCGCCTATTAATTGTTTACTGAAGACTTTTGGGCGAAAGAATCGGCATCGGGAAGAATGCATGAGGGACTTATTTGGACAGTGTGTCATTAAATTCGAGAGCTGAGCAAAGTTGGCTTGAATTATTTCATCTTGTTGAACTTCTTTAGTCGTATCATCGTTGCATTTTGTTTAAAATGCCAGCATTTACTGATAAATGTTTTTTTTTTTGCTCACCACATTATTGGAAGTACAAGTTCAGTTTCGTACCCCCAATTGTCCTTCTCTCTTACGCAGTTATTTTCTTGTATCTCTGAAATTTGGTGGAAAAATGTTAAGAATTGACTTATTCTTATGGCTTTCTTAACTTTGATATTTTATTTTAGCATTCCTAACATTGTCAATGGATTCTTAAGCAAATATTTAGCAGATTTGTATACATGCGGATTTTTGATTAACTTAAACTCTTTTAGCACTTGTTCTTACTAGTAAATATCTGTGTCTTCATTATCTCCCTCTGTGGGATGTTATACCTCTTTTCTCCTGGTAAACTTTGCAATATATCGATATCTTCGGAGATTCTCAACAAGAAAGTTGTCTTCTCAATGAGATCGGACTTAGCACAGGGCGTCTGGATGTAAGGCATTTGTCTTTCATCTTTTCAAAAGTGTTCATATCCTGGAGTTAAGTCCTGAACGAAGTTCCTACTCCCCGTCTGCGACTTCTTGTACTAGGTAGTCTTAGGTTTCTTGTTTCGTGTAGTGCTAGCTACTTTGCGTGTTTTAGTCGATGTGGCTTTGGGACATTTTCTCTACCTGCTGCAAGATGGCACTTTCGACGTCTTGTTCTCCTCCTCCTTCGTCATCTTGTAGGTCTTTTTCCTCATTGTCTTCCCGGCGGAGATCTTTTCTTTACTCCTGAGCGATATGCATAACGTTCTTCTCCAACTGCACTCTTCTTTTCAGTGGGTTTCTACTGTAACAGTTTTGCTGCCCGCCAATTGCGCCAATAGTTAGCACACGACCAGGCAAATATACTTAGGGTAAGGTGTTCGGAATGTGTAATGCGCGCGTTGGAAGGCTGAGATACTAGTTAATTAGCGACAGACTAGGCGATTACTGATGGTGGCGACCGATGATATATCATTTTTCTTGCGATCAAAATGTCGGTGTTTAATTCTTTTTGATCTTTTAGTCTTCTATATCTTCCTTCCCGCGGCATGTTCAGATACTTGCTGCATTGGAAACACAACTCACTCTATTTCTTCCAACGAGGGACTAGAGCAGTTTGGAATTAAGTTAAATGGCAATCACAAGTTAGCTTTCAAGCTTAAGCTTATCCGGGAAAGCCATGTGTGAAGTAAGCGAAAGAATTTAAGACGAAATCCGATAGAAAATCAAGCAATTTCAGTTTTTAGTGGACAAAAATCTTGTACCAGAATAATTTTAAGTATTTTACAGTCCTTTTTACATTTCCTGAAAGCTAAAGATATAACTATTTGCCTGAAATAACACCGAAAACAATTTTCCATGGGAACGAGAAAAATTATATTTCAACGTTCAGAGAAACTGTGCAAACACAGGTAAAATTTCATCCTCAGTTTCATTTCACCAGTACTTTCAAGTGTTTCTTACGAAGTTCAACAGCCGTTTTTGACGTTTGGTGTTGCTAGAAATTTTTTTTTTTTTGAGAAGATATTTAAAACAGTCGTACAGAAGTTTGCAATACGATGTTTATAATCTTGGTACAAGGTTTTTGTCCACTTGTTACTCGAACTTCTGGTGGATTCCGTCTTAAAAATTGTTTTGCTTAGTTCGTTAAAGGCCCTGTTGGCAAGCTACAGCCGGAAAGCTTATGCCCCATTCACACCAAACCTTAAACATGTTCAGTTATTTAAGGACGGTTTGAAATTGTTTTCTTTTTACATCATGTCTATTAGCTACTGACTTTTGTCGACTACGAATTTAGCACAGGTCAAAGCATGTACATGTGTTGAGACAAACCTGAATCTCGTGCAAAAGCCAGTCCCACATTTTTCTGTGACTTGTTTTTATTTTGTTAAACCCAGTTTAATTAAACATGTCTTGTTGGTGTGAATGGGGTACAAGATAGGTATTATGTGCACGTTTTACTTATCTTTAGGTATAACACATCATGCACACTAGTTTTTCAGTATCACCAATAACTATACTTGCGCATCTTGGAGTTAAGCTTTTAAGTAAACTGTAGTGTAGAAATCTAAATTTAAAAAAATAACTTACTCTTGTTAATATAGACATTGGAAGTCTTACTTCAGGTCCAAGTCATTTGTTTTTGTATTAACTTATGTCCGGTAAAAACGGCATCGTTATAATAGATACAGTCAAAACATGTGTTGATAGCAAAGCTGACGACAAGCTTTTTGGGAAAAGCATTTAACAGACTAATCCAGCACAAGGGAAGGGCATTTAAACGCCGCAATCTTTTAGAAAGTTCAAATTCTCGGAGATGATATGGAAGTTCTTTGGCGCAATACTTCAATGTTCTATTCAGAAGCACTTTTTTTGAAAGCAAACCTGGTTACACTCTGTAATACTCTTGAGAAGAAAACGTTTTCCTTGCAATCGCATGGTTCAAGAAAAGGTATCCTGTCAAGACAAGTGCAAATCTCAAAAAAAAAAAATTGTTTATTGCAAGAGCCTGGCGCCAATAATTTGTTTCATTGTACATACTGAGGTGATATGGTGCCGCAAAAGGATAAATTCTGGCTGTGTGCTTGAGCTTTTATGCTGAGGTTTTACTTGTTAAAACACTTTTACTTCTAACGTAAACTTGATCTGTTTGTTATTAATTTATCATTGCGCCGCAAAGTTTTCAGGTTAATCGGGAACTTGAAGCTCTCAGAAAGGGAGAATGACTCCTTTATGCTTACATAATCGTTTTTGCTAAATTGATTTATCTACATGTACTTTGTTTAGGGTGGGAAGAGACAGGGGTGACGTCAAATTCCCAATAATAAGGTTAACTCAACCTTATTTAGGGTTGCCAGAAAGCGGTCTCCAAAAAGTGGTCAGCTCCAAACAAGAAAGGACATGAATTTAGCGGAAGTCACAGTTTAAACCTGTACTTTTTACAGGACAAATACGTAACTTATCTTCTAGGAGTGAAAATCGAAACTCGACAGATAAACCATTTGAAAATGCTTACCGTCGAGTCAATCCTGCCATGAACTTCAAAAAGAACCGAACCTAGTACTTCGGCACTAGTCTTCTGCCAGTTCTGCTTGTCGGCACAAATTAAAACTCTGGCAAAGAGTTGTGAGTTTCCATGTTGTAGGTTCAATGATTTAGCAGGCTTCAAAACGCAAATTCTCCCTCCGACAGCACTTTCTCCAACCACAGCCAACTCGTCCCTTCACGGTATACACATCAGAACGCCTTGTAACTGCAACAGAAAAGAAATAGTTGTGGATTAAAATATGATCATACTAGTCATTATTGCGCTTTAAACTAACCCAATACTTTTTTTATCTGTTTCTAACAATGATAATTATCATAATTATTATAACCATAATTATAGTCATAATAATTATAATAATTATAACTTTAATAATGTTAATAATAATACATAATAATAATTATTATAATTTTTTTTTTGAGGGGGGCCAACTTCGTCCCCAGGGCTTCTCCCTCAGGTGGGGGCGGGGCGGTAGGGAAAGCCCCGCCCCCAAATGAGGGAGAAGCCCTGGGAACGAGGTTGCAAAGTGAGGGGGAGGGGATCGTGACTGTTCTTGCACGGCATTATTCATTGCCGTGTTTACCTAAACTACAAGTACTAAATCAAAAATAAGACGCAAACAGTGTAAAAAACATAAACAAGCGCATTGTTTGAAATTACTCACTTGGTGTTTCGTATGCTTCGACATATATCCTCAGAAGTGACCGTTAACTAATTGTTAATTAATTGTTTTGAAATCATTACTAGTTAGTTATGTTAGTATGAAGAGTTTAAATTGGTAGTTAATGGTCACTTCTGAGGAATGTATATCGAAGCACACGAACCGTGAAGTAAATAACTTCCCAAACAATACTCGGTGTTTTAAATGTTTGTCGCCGCTGTTTGCGTCTTATTTTTGTATTATTCTCAACGTAGATTGCCGTCTTTGTCTAAACTAGAAGTACTTCTCTGAGATTGGATAGGTTGTTGTTTTTGGACATGGATAGTTTTCACTCTGAGATGTGTTTCGTCTTTGTCTTCTCGTCTAAGTTTGCGGCAAACAAGTCTTTCAAATTTCCGGAGATATTCCACAAGGAAATATTCTCCTGTCTACAATTAATGCCTAACTTTTACGCACATCTCTTTCATCTTCTCAAGAGTGTTGATGTTCTGTACATCATTTCCTCGACAGACGGTTCCTCCTTCCTCGTCCGATACCTCTTGATCTTGTTGTTTGCTGCTTTGACCGCTTTGCGACTACTTCTTTTACAGCTGCGAGCTCGGTTATTGTTACTTCGTTCTCAGTGTTTTCCTTTGATTCGTCTTTTTCGTTTTTGTCTTGTTCTTGTTCTTTCTCATCATGGTCGTTCTGGAGATGTTTTCTTTCTTCCTAAGCGAGATGCATTACATCGTTTGTCTAGATGCGCTTGTAGAAATCGTGTCTTCTTTTCGGTGGGTCAGTACTTGCAGGAGTTTTGCCAGCCCACCAATCGCGCAAGTAGGTAAAATATAAGGACGGTTTTTTGTAATTTAATACAGTCTACTAGGGGCACTAGAAGACTATAACACCTTATCCTTATGGTGCAACTATAGATGCTTGGCGACAGGAGGAAAGACAACTGATGGTGGTGACCGATGATATATCACAGGGATTGCTTGGCCGTGAACATCCTTAGAGGTGTTCAATTTCTTGCTATCTTACTTTTCTTTGTCGTCTTCCTCGATGTGAAATTTGGCTATTAAATGTGTAAGACTCAGGGTGAAAGCCTCTACATCGGGAAGAATGAGAGATTTGGACTGTGTCTGTGTCATTCTAGGTGAGCCAGATTGGCTTAAAATTGTTTCGCCCATTTGAGTGACTTGAGTCCTATCATCGTTGCATTTTGTTTGACCTGTTTCGATTTCTCTGCTTCAGTAAACAACCATGTGCTGCAGTATCCACTAATTGGGTTTTTACTAGTTGATTTGAAAATCCTCTCTACGCTCGTGAAGTACTCCCAAAACTAGAGCCAGCTTTTGTTCCCTTTGTATTGTCGTTTAACGGTTTGAATCTTTTTCTTGGTAAAAAGAATCGCGGAGAAGCATCTATTTCATTTAGCACCCATGTTATAATCACCCCACCTGGCCCGATCAGCATAAATCCACTCGACATAAAAGGGTTAGAAAAGTGAATAAGTTACTATCCAGAGTGTAAAATATACATAAGGTTAATTAATTAATCCAGTGAAAATACGGATAAAGAAAAGCCCAAGTTTGTTAAAAAACTGATCAATTAAGACACTTTAATTACATGAACTTTTATGCAAATAAGCTGAGAATCCCAATTCGTTCAATTCATTTAAGTAGTATAACAACATACACTATTCCGTCTGAGACATCGTAACATCGATAGTGCAATTCGAGAATTTTCCTTTCTGGAAACAACATCCTTTAAGGAAATAGACTGATTCATCTTCTGTATTTGTGACCGTTCATGTACTAAAACTGGCGACGCTTGAACCAATTATATTTCAAACTTTCGGTACATTAATTTTTCTAAAATCAATTTATGAACTGTTTTCGGGATTTTCTGAGGTTAAAATGTCTATAAGAATCGACGTTTCGATCAGTTTTATTGGTCTTCTTCAGGTTGTTATTAAAATTTTTCAATATGGCGGATCGTTTTTTAGATTGAAATTGAAAATAATTTTTTTTTTAACAACCTGAAGAAGACCAATAAAACTGATCGAAACGTCGATTCTTATAGACATTTTAACCTCGGAAAATCCCGAAAACAGTTCATAAATTTTGATTTTAGAAATATGAGAGGTGAAAGTTTCAGAGATACGATTAATTTTTCTCTTGTGGCCTTCTCGTACTGAAACAATGCATGGAACGATGGCCACACCTTTGGCGTATCAAGTTGTCTTCATTCCCAGCATTGGCAAGAGAAGAAATACAAGTAAAACGTAGACGATGAGCAGGCTTTAACCTTGTGTAGTTCGTATTCCTTGAGAAGTCTACCGTAATCTAAAACCAGCACTTCTACGTCTCTTTACCTCTGCCATTCGGCGGAGTTTAAACTGGAACGGCTTCGATAACCATAAACTTTTTTGGGATACTACGACGTGATTCTGACTGGACTCTATCACGCCCGTTTAAGTTAATTTACTACTTAGTTCTACTTTTTAAGCTAATCCAAATATTGAATAGTCATTTTCTTTACAAATTACTTTTCTGATAAAACAAAAGATAATCATTACAATCGTACTTAGTAAAAAAAAAAAAGAAGTTGCATCAAAAGCTGGTGCTTCGTGTTTGAGGGGTTCCATCGCTTTCTGGCGGTGTTAGGAACTCCCTGACGAAACAGTCGCACTCGTTTTTGATGCATTACATCCAAAGTTATCAAAGTTATATCCGTCGAAGCATCTTCTTTAAAGGAACCTCCACTCTAACCAAGAAATCCCTTCAAACCACAGAAACCGAAACTTTTTTTTGTAATCAAATTTGATTGCATTTTTTCCGGAAAAAGCGTTTGCATCCGAATTAAAGGAATTCCAGAATCGCTTGTTTTCGACTTTAAATTTTTCCGGGTGCCACCATCTTGAATAATTGTGACAATGTTTTTAATGTTATTATTAATACTATTAGACAAATGTTATTAATTAAATTTTATTAATGTCACACCTGAATTATTCCAGACGGAGTAAAGCTGTAAGCGATTCTTAAATTTCTTTTTTTTTCCTGATACAAACGCTTATTAAACAAGTCTGATTGAAAACAGAATTTCCATCGTTCAACAGATTCATTTGCTACGTAGTAATCCAGGAGAAAGTGAAAGATCAAGGTCACTATGTGATCAAGATGGACTGAGAGTCCTCGAAAACTAAGGCGAATACTTTTCTGCCTTATTTTGCTACTGATGCAATGAAACTTTCACTTTCTTCAGAATTTCCCACGGCTTAAAATCATTTTTAAGAGAAATGGAGATTCCCCGTAAAAGAAAAAGCAGTAGAACCAAAAAGGGAAACGCACTCTGATAGTTACCTTCTACCGACACTTAACGACGCGATTGTACGTATGTGTTTGCGTTTCTGATTTTGAAGGCTTCGCTTTAGTGCTCAATTGAAAGATCCAACTGGACACAACTTTGGAATGTCACTTTTCTTCATTAAGACTTTGACTGGTTCAATATTGTCAACAATACAGTTTAACTCATTCTTCGAGGAATCATAGTACAGATCATTTTGGGCGGTTATTTGCATTAAAACAATGGATATCCAGTCCAAGACCTAGTATTGGAGTTAAGGGTTCCTGGTTAACCTTAAGCTTGTTAGTGTTAAACGAGAAAGAAATTGATTTCTTCAGACGTTTCAGCTTGTTCTTTTGACAGGACTAGTTTACGTACGTTAACTCAGTACCCGAGGTCAAACCCGAAACTCAACGTATAACTATTTGAAAATTCTTACCGTCGAGTCAATCCTGTCATGAACGTGTTTACTGCAACAAGAGACTAATCAAGAACTTCACTTCTAACAGTTCTGCTTTGCCGCCCGCACACAAGTTAAAAATCTGGCAAAGAGTTGTTCATATTGACTGTGGGTTACCACGATGTAGGTTCACTGGTATAACAGGCTTCAAACAGCAAATTTTCCCTCCGACAGCACTTCCTCCAACCGCAATCAACCCGTCCCTACATGTACAAACAATTAAGAATGGGTTTGGATTAAAACAAAAAATATCATCATACAAAGCTCCTGATCGGAAGTATAACTTCAGCACAAAGATGTCAAAAAAGCAATACACTTTTTCATTGGTTCAATCTGTCCCAGACGTACAAAAGAATCATTTTAATTGTGCACAGCTTTCAAACTAAGGTGCCAAAAAACACGTTGTCTCTTTTGGGAACAAATTGGACAAATATATTTTGGATACTATCAGAACTGGCCAGAAGAAATGCTTGAATATAAATGAATAAAGTTAATGTTAAAGTTAAAGAAATAAACGTTTTTAAACCCCGTGTAGTCCTCATTTTTACAAATTGTGATAAATAAATTAAAAAGATACGTTAAAACGACTATTTAATAAAATGAAACATTTTCACACATAATATCAAGTCTGCTCATTCCACAAAAACTAACTAGATCAGACTATTCAGTTTAACATGTTGAAAAGCAACTTGATACATATCTCTATTAAGTACGAGGGCGTTGGTATGTTTTTAAGGGAAACAAATTGGAAGCGTCACAGCGAACATCAAGACAGGAAACACTAATTAGGGGTGCAGTCCTGGAATTTCCACTGGATTGATTGGATGTATTGGTCTGGAGTCACTTAGGATCATCTTGAAGTAGGATTGGTACATCAAATTCCAACATTTGAAAACATTTGAAAACCATAACCATCAAGCGACTTTGCTTCATCAGACGGCCTCGCCTTAAGTTGTCGGCTTCATTATCTTAGTTAAAGTCGCAGCATTCAACAGTCACCAAAGTGACAAATAGTCATTTAATTTTACGATTTTAGCAATTCGGTAACAATTAAACCCGGCCGTCCAAACTTTTCACTACAGCGTCACTTTTATAATAATATTTACCTTTACTCCAAATCCTTGTCTTGAAATTCTGTCCCTTCATGTCATTTTTTGATCGTCTGGAAATTATGAAATGAGAATTCTATGCTGAAAACTTGTCTTTGAAAAACAAAAGTTGCAATTCAAATTACTTTAAAAGTCAGATTCTTAAGACTTTTGATTTCCTTAATTCTTTCTTTTAGCTGCACAAAACCGTAGAGAAATAAATTGTGACATCAGAATTGACCCCCATGCGACCCGGAGAATGTGACATTAGATAAGAACAATTGGGAGAATGATGCCTGAAGTGGTTAAATTGACTGAAAATAAAGCCATGTTGAATATTGACGTTTTACGCGTTTCGGCTATGAGAAGCAACCTTCGAAAGCCATTCTTCGTTCCTTACCAAACGATAAAAGACTTCCAAAAACGTTGCTCTCAGCATACAACAAGCTGCAAATGCACACGTGTTTACAACTCGAAATTGTCGGCGTTTGTAAAAAAAAAAAGGAAAGATTATTTTGTATTTACAGTAGAGCTTACCTTTAGTTTAGAAGGTTTTCTTGATGCATATAACTTTAAATTTGCAATTTGTTCCATTCTAAACAAGTACTTCAACATGAAGTCTAGCAAGGTCACGAACTGTTTCACATAAATTCAAATAGCTGCTGATTTACTGTGCAGGATATTCGACACACCCGAAAAATTCCGACGTGGGACTGACAAGATTTTCCTGAAGAAAAACAGTGCATAGAGCTTTTGAACCATGCATTTTTTGTCACCGAAGTGATTTAAGAAGAAAGGAACTTTAGAGGCTAACCTCTCTTCAATTTTGAAACACATAGCCTGAATTCCGTCAAAGATGCGTCACTGCATGCGATTTTGTGCACCTATGACATGAAAGACCCCTTCATTCCTCTTAACATAGTTAATCGAGGGACATGTTAGAAACTCCTTAAAACCTTCAAAAGCGAGAACAATGTTGTCGCAATCGATGTTGAATTGACCTTGACAGTGCACAATCTTTTGTTTTCGCTTCGCACGGGTTCGCAAATGAGTTGCGCATAATTTAATCGAAAGATTTTATTAGTTATCTTCTCGAAAAAAGGCGTGTTTCGTGCTACGTCAAGGCCAAAAACATGAAACAAAAAGACTTATCAAGTTTCATAACCATCTCCATGCATTAACTATGCTCTTAATTCCTTTCGAGGTTATGACCTGAACTCCAGCTTTTTGCCATCGCCGTACATTCTCACTGTCTAAATGACAGAGCCTGTATCATTTTCTCTCTTTGAAAGGAGCTCCAAATCGTCCACAATGAATAGACGATCACGGGTAGGTACATCGATCAAGTTTGTACCTCGTCCCTCTCTTCCCTAAGGTCATAGTATGAAGGTATCGAGGTAAAAAGAAATGACAGTAGGGAGAAAGAATTCCCTTAGATAATTCTTCGGATATTTACGTCTTCAAGAAACAAATCATTGGATAGCCTGCGTAACTGGTAGGATGTTTTATCGCGGGACTATCTAAACCGATGGTTTTAACGCTATTGGCATGGTGACGAATATTTCAAGAAAGGGAAAATCCCTCGCCGACCAGAACACAACGTTTACGGGCGTGGGTTTAAACAATCCCGCGAGCTACAAAGGCTGCTTGACTTTCCAGTGGGGCACACTTGATGACATAACAGTAATCTGCGATCCGAAAAATATTTAATGTGGCAATCATCAAGGAATGTTGTTGTTGTTGTTTTTGCAAGGAAAATGAAGGTTTTCAATGCGACCTAGTGTAGTTTGGTCGCTGGATTTCTTTAATTTGCATGGTCCGGGTTAATTCCCGCTTTGACAACTGACTCTTTGGTCTTAGACGCCAAGTTTTGTTAGTAAGAGAACTGGTTTCCCTGTGTCAAATGCTGTCTCTGTCTATTTACGTGGTGGAACTCGACACAATTCTCCTTGTAATTGTTGTAACACTTAGCCTAACCGGGATTGCAGGTTTTAATGTTTGATTTAAAATTTCCCTTTTTGCTTCATATCCTTGTAACCTATGTCTGAGGATGTCCATGTAGAAATGAACTCCTTTTTGATTGGAAAAGAAGTGAAGATTTGACGTATTTGATTCCACTTGAAATTACTGATGCGACCTTGAAAGCTTTTTGATGATCTGCATTGAAATAAGGCGAACCCAATGGGATGTACACTGGCAAGTGATACCTTAGAACAAAAACCTCAAAAAGAAGGATTATGATGTGTGGAGATAAATGACGTAAGACTAGTTTGGCCAATCAATGTTGCCATTAAATGAGTCAATAGACCGTATTCACAAATGGCGGCTAAGTAATTATTCTTTTACCTTTATGCTAATCATCCTCACTAGCCTCGTTAGCACGATTAAAATTCAAAAGAAATTTTGCTGTAAAGTGAGGCTGGTGAGGATGATTAGGATAAAGACAAAAGAATAATTTCTTGGCCGCCATTTATGACTACGGTCTGTAAGATGCTTAAAAGGTAACTAAAAGTGGCATTTGAGGCCAGCCAATCACCAAGCTTAATGAAACAAAACGAAAAGCAGCTTACCTCGTACCAAGTTTGTGACTTTTGTCCAACCAAAGTGTTGTGCTACAGTGCTTTCCATAGACAATTTTAAAGTTCTGTGCTCAGTTACCAGGCCTTTGAACAAAAGCGAGGCTGGAGTTGACCTTGCTTTGACACAACCCTCATTTCTTTTCCTATATTGTAATGCTAACGAGTTTCTATTTACATAAGAAAAGCAGTGACTTTTGAAGCAAAATAAGGATAACTCCAGCCTCGCTTTTAATCAAAGGCCTGGTAACTGCACACACAGAACTGTAAAATAGTCAATTTTTGGTTTCCCTGTCACACAATCGTCACGCAAGAAAAACAAAATTTCCACCAACCATTCAATTGACAAATTCAAACTGTGATAGAAACGGAGATACTATTGATGAATAACAAATAAGCACCGTGTCCAAGTCCGACAGCTGCCCAATATCCTGTGGGCTGGTTATGGAGCAAAATGTATCTGCAAAATTGGTTACAAGGGTATTATCATTTTCGGAGTGAAAGGACCCTCTTTACATCGACAGATACTGAATGGCAAGCTATTCTCAGGCTTAATGGAACATTCTGATTGGCTGGTTTCGGTCGGGATTTTATGATTTTATAGTACGGAGCATTTCGATGGAAACGGTCCGTTTTCCACCCGGGAAATTCAAGTTGAGCGAAAATCAAAGTTTTCAAAAAGCGGAATTTAAATTTGCTTGGTTTACACACGAGCCTAAAGGCTAGTGTGTATACCAAGAAAATACAAGTGACTTATGGGATATTCCACGATATACCACTCGAAAGCGTTGCATAACTAGTTAACAATTAGACCAGAAGCCCGCAAGGGCTACGGGTCAATAGCCCATGAGGCGAAGCCGAATGGGCTATTGACCCGTGGCCTTGAGGGCGAAGGGTCTAATTGTGTTAGTACCACCCAACTAGTCGGACAGAAAAGGCAATAACAAAGTTAGCAAATCCAAGTTGAAGAAACATTTATTTGGGAATAACACGAAAGAAAGTGTCACGGTTTTCGCTACTCGAGGACTATTACTAATAGTCCTCTAGTAGCGTAGCCAATCAAAATGCAGGATTTGCATTAGTCCACTAGTTGGGCGATACTAATATATATTATTAAAAACTGGATCATTGGATAATGCAATTCGAGAGTTTTGATTGGCTAAGCCATCATGGGTTATGAGCCATTATACCATGATCTACAAACACGGCAAGCATATGCGTGATTATTTGGGTCTTTTTCTTTTTATTGTAGTCTAGTTTTCTATATTTTGGGGGCGTTTTTAATAAAACAATTATTCCACTCGCGCTTGTTGGATATGAGATGATTAGCGGTTTTAATACGTTTACACATGAAGTTTTTTTAGTCTGTGACGATCGTGTTGCACGTGATGAAACATAAATTATCAGTTTCACAAAATGTGCTACAATTAAAAATATATAATTATCTTAGAAGACAAGAATATCAACGTAAAAACGAATTCTACCCAAAAATAGTTCTGGAGGTTACTTGGTACGAATCGTTTTCCCGCAAAAACAGTCTAAGTTTTCTGTTTATCAGTGACAGACGTTTCAGCCTGTTCACGAGAATTCCACTACGCATAAGGCCATTCTTGTCTCACGAAGCTCAGATCTTTTCTAAGCGCACACATCGAGACTGGAGCTGTGGAGTTTGTAGTTTGCGCATGCGTAAATGCGGTGTCTGTGTGAGTTTCCTGGACGATCTAAAACAAAAACCTTGTGGCTCAGCTTGGCCTTGCACAAGGTGAACACAAATAACCCGAAGATTGAAAAAATCATTCCCATAAGCTAAGGTTCCCCACAAAACTTAGATTCGCTATTTGGACATTTTCCGACGCTTGCAGGAGAGAGCAATGCATTTTACTATTAGTGAAATGCACTGTGGCCTCTTCCTTACTGTGACCGCTTTAAATTCTATTCCTAACTACATCCACCCCCAACCCCCGCCAAAAATAGGAACCTTTTGCAATGACGACGTTAACCAAAATTAGACCGTCGTCGTGAACCTCATTACGATGATTTGACATTATTCCACCCGGTTCCAGTGTAGAATGCGTGCCAACTGTCCAACGATTTAACTGGCATAAACGACGTTTGTTTGAAGCGAATAAAGCTCAAATTGTAGTCGTACAGTTCAACTTGGACAATTCAAATATCGATCCAACGGATTTCACTTCGAGTTCAGGTTTTGGATTGCACGGTCCAACATTACTACTGCCCTGCAGGGCCCCGAGAAGGCTGAGTTGTGGGGAGAATGACGTTAAAGACGCGATCGATTCAGAATGCAGCAATAGTCTGAAAATCTGAAACTCCATTGTTGTATGCTAAATCAGTCTTGAACAGACGACTCAATCTCAGGCGGTTGAGCGTCTGACGTCATTTTCTCCTTCTCCTACTACTACTGCTACTGCTACTGCTGCTGCTGCTACTGCTGCTGCTACTGCTGCTGCTACTGCTACTGCTACTGCTGCTGCTACTGCTACTACTACTGCTACTGCTACTGCTACTACTACTACTGCTACTGCTACTGCTACTACTACTGCTACTGCTACTACTACTGCTACTGCTACTGCTACTGCTACTACTACTACTGCTACTGCTACTACTGCTGCTACTGCTACTGCTACTGCTACTACTACTACTGCTACTGCTAATATCAAAAACATGTGTAAAGCGTGCAGTGACATTATTTTTTTCGCTTATTCGTTCTAGTCTTGATCAACATCGTCCTAGCTAAGGTCCCAAAACATTAAAGAAACACGACAAGGTTATTTTTATTTCATTGTTTTATTGAATTTCTAGGGCGAGATATGGTTGCAAAATGCAAAAAATGAATTTTGACGTTGAGCATTTCACATTTACTAACTAAAGTCTTATGAATTTTGTAAATTAATTGATGTTTCCGTCTATTTCTAGCGATGTATTCGGTTGTACGGGGTAAAAATTTGAACTTGGATTCCATCAAAAAGACAGGAGTCACGTCAAAGTTTTTGCAAGGGATTGCGGTCAGGTTCACAATTTTTTTTTAAAAAGTATGCAATGGTTATTCCTCAACTGTCTGCTAAGTAGCCTGGCCTTAAGGTCGAAGCGAGGCTGGAATTGGCTTCATTACACAGCATCACTACTTTATGAAAAATGCATTTGTACAAACATTCACAAAATAACTTTGTAGAAGTGGAACCGACTGAAAAAAACGAGAAAATAGTTAAAAATGCGAACTAATCATACTTCAATACCTAATCACGTTCTCGCCAAGTGTTAACAGCAACGGTCCCTATTGTCGTTGGCCTACAGAAAAAAAATATCGTCCCCACCACTGGCCTGATCAAACGGCCACGGTATACGAGGATCTATCTATATTTAAAAGGCCTATCGAGTTGCCTCTTTTTCAACAATACCGTGACGCCATTTTCGAAATATCAAATATTCAGCTTGATAGTGAGGACAAAAACAATAGAAACACGCTGGAAAAAATGTGAAAAATATTTACATATCATCCACTTTCCTTTGTCTTCGTCCTCACTGCCTCACTATCAAGCTGAATTTTAATACATCGAAAAAAGGCCTATTAACCTATTCTTAGAACTGACATTTAACATTTTGGGATGTGACATCTGTACCAGCGGTGAAGGTGTGATATGCAACATAGTCCAAACAAAAAAGATAATAGGAATACAATTTGTGAGTTCTGATACTTTTCGAAACAAATCTTTAATTGCTGGTGAAAGCGACACTGAAATTCCCAGACAATTTTCGATTTATTAGAGAGATTTAGCATCGTGTTTCCTTGAAACGGCAAACGTGAAACGACAAACGGGAAACGGCAGGCTGTTGCTTGTCACACAAGCATGAAAATTCTCTTATTCTAATTTGTTTTTCTCTTTTTTCCCCGAAAAGTTTCTCGATATCTGGAGCTAACAGACAAGAAATCAGTGAAGTAATGTCAAACGAGTTTCTTCCATTCTTGGCAAAACGCAAATTTCAGTCTTGAATGCTAAATCTCTCTATTTACTCACCATGGCAACAATAGGCGTTAGACGATCGATTGCCTTTAATGGTTAAGATGTATTTATCAGCTCTCTCGTCTCTTGTCTGGCCTGTCGGATGCCATCAGACTTCCTAAAATCCACTTCTGCGTATGCGCACTTCACAGGTGCCGATCTCGGCCCAGGATTCGCCCCGTAGCACGAGCTCAAATCAATGTCAGATGGCCGTCGACGAGAAGGCGATGCTGAAGAGCTAGTTCGGTCTCTGTTTAAGTCAAGTATAGCGTAATGCAGTTCTTCAGTTTCTTTATCTTCTTGAGTTGCTGCAAGCGTTGTATTTGCCATACACTTAAAATGTTCAAGTTTGGCTGGTTCGCTATCTCTTCTACGAGATCGAGGCGACTTTTGCCATCTGTCACGGGGCGGTGGGCACATATAGCCATTCGACTCTTGTTTCGTGCTTTCTTCTGATCGACTGGCTGTTTCGCAACTGTTATTATTCCCGCTTCTTTCAACAATTCTTCCCGGAATAAAATTAATGTATTCTGGCATGTCTAGTGTGCTTTTGCTCTTTGTGATACCGCTGAAATCAATGTTCACATACTCAGGACCTTGCTCTGAAAGCGCAGATTCCAAACTATGCTTCCTAAAACCTTCGACCGAAGTCTTTTTGTCTTGAAATTGGACAGAGCTAATATTGACATATCTGTGCATCTCTTCGTATGAAGACGACTCGACCATGCCATCAACGCCGTTTTGTGGGCTGTGAGGATCAAGTTGATCGCCTTCTTTCAGAATCTTCTTCCGGCCAGCGATAACATTCACATAAAGTGGTTGGTCTTGGGAATCAGTGCTCGGAGAAAACTCGTTCAAATTTGGAGTCGGCACAAAATTTACGTACAAGCTCGGTATGTCCTTTGGCTTCATGTCAGTATAATCTTGATTTGGATTCCGGCGAGCTACCTCCGGAGATTTCTTAAGGGAGACAAACTCGCGAATGTCGAGTTTATTCGGCAAAGCGCTCTCATTTGTCCGCCGTTGCCTAGGCGACGGTGACCTTTTGGGTTTAACACATTCACTGCGCACGCCTGAACTTTCAAAATTCCTGTGCTGTTTTTCAGCCTCTTGTCTTAATGATGTCATATCCGGGTCCCCTTCCTGGGGGGTAGTCTGCGTCGTTTTTGTTCCGAGTCCTTGCATGTCTTGGAGCTTGGGAGGTTGCATGTCCATGTAAGAATCACTGGTTCGTCGCTACAAAAAAGTCATCATGAAATGAGTAGAAGGACTAGAAACAAATATTAAGAATCGTTTAGCTATCTTACTACCTTGCTCTCACTCTAGGTTGACTTAATTACCGGTTACATAGTTAATTGGGTGTCTGTTTATCAGACGATCTTTGAGCTTAAAATGTGGCAAAAGTATCACTATGGCACTGATGTTGTTAAAGGAGAATAAAGCGTACTCTATGGGATGATTTCAGTTGCTGACATTGTTAACATCAACTATGAAGTTTCCCCTGAACACTTGATAGTAACTTATCATGGAAGAATTTGTTGAGTATAGTTGATGCGGGCCCTAAGCAACGACACTATAAGCGATCACATATATATCATATATCATATATCATATATCTTTCTTTACCCTCGGATTTTAAAGTAGCTTGGTGTAGCTAATATCTCCGAGCATTTACCCTCCCAACCATGATACACCACAGAAGACAGACCACAACACCGAGAACTACATGCCCTACTCTTTGCGACAAGTGTGCGGGTTCTTTTACGTCCCACAGGATTATGAACATTGAAGGGTTATGAGACGGGACCTCCGGCTTATCGTCCTTATCCGAGAGGACTAGAGAGTCTAACCATTTGCAGATGTAATTACAAAGGCAGCACTTTCTCCTCAGTTATTTAAAGACCCTGAGCGTTGGTCCGGCCGGAGTTGAACTCACGACCGCCCGCGTGACAGCCCGGTGCTCAACCAACTGTGCCACCGATCACAGATTTAAGATGGCTCCGAATCTGCTGTTCCGAATTTTTTAAACTTTGCAGAAAGTTTCATCTTGGTCATCTGATCACTTTCCAGCAATAAAAAAAATGAGGTTCACCGAGTTGTTTTTGAAATATTAGAAACTAAAGCCAAAATATAGGGTGTTTTTGGCCAGGCTTTCGCGTTACCAAGGTAACTTACTATGTCACAATAATGACCGCACTTTGTTCAGCAATAATTTGTGTTTCTTATGGTACCATAACATTGCTAATACAGCGTTGTAGTGCAAAACGTTTAATAAGAATGTTAATAGAAAGCTTTGAAACTGGCTTGAACTACCTTAGATGTAAGTCAACCGATGATGATCACGAAGGTCCTTATACGTAAGTGAAGTTTACAGATTACTTTTATGTGACCGGAGAAGGAAGGCAAGAAGGGTGACTGGTATTCTTTCCATTAGCTTCATGAATGCAAAATGCTCAATCCTTTGCGACTTTGGTTTGCCATGATAAATTAGATTTTTCCTTAATTTAAGATGTTGAGATTAATTTATGCCAATGCAAACAGAGATCTACCCATACATGTAAAGAACGCTTAATTCTCTGTTTCTTTTTCTTGTGGTCTTCAGATTTTTCTAGAATTCCTTACCCGGTTTAAAAGCATCTTCATATAATCTTCTGTGTTGTCTGCCAGTGATGCTATCTTCCCATTTGGTCCAACGTTCACATATTCTATACAACCGAACAAAAGTACATTCTTACATGTGCCTCAAAAGTATAGAGCACAACAACAACAAAAACAGACAATTAAAACGTAGTAAAACAGAAAACAAAAACATACCCTAATGCTCCCCTGAATAAGACGAGGCTCACTTTGTGGATACCACATTCAAGATTTCACAACTCGTGTCCCCTAACACCTTTCGACACTAGAAAGCTAAGCAGGGATGGCGTAGTGGTGAGAGCACTCGCCTGCCACCAATGTGGCCTGGGTTCGATTCCCAGAATTGGCACTCACACGTGGATTGAGTTTGTCAGTTCTCTACTCTGCTCCGAGATGATTTTTTTGGACACTTCAATAAAGTTCAAAGTTCACTACCGGTATTTTTGGTGCTTCAAAAATGGAAAAATTATGGCCACAAAAGTGTTAACAATTAGCCATAAAATGGCAAAATCAATATGTTATGGCTAAGAGTTAACCCAATCCACAAAACGTACTGAGCTGTATGTCTTTTTTTTATTACTGTTTTGAAATTTGGGGCTAACTTTCTGTGGGGCAAATAGGACATTTTCGAAATATCAAATGTTCAGCTTGATAGTGAGGCAGTGAGGACAAAACCAATAGAAACACGTTAGAATAAATGTGAAAAATATTTGCATATTATCCACTTTCCTTTGTCTTTGTCCTCTAAACCTCTCTTTTAAGCTGAATTTTAATATGTTGAAAAAGGCATACTGTCCTGATACTGGAGAAAAATCTAAGGGTGCCAGTAAGGAGATTGAACCATCAAAACCTACATGCAGATTTATTACTTTACAACCTGGAATTCAGGGGTTTTAATATTTTTTTTCATAAGCGTCTGACGATGGTGGAATACGAGAGTCTGCTAGTACTTAGAAAGGGGCCCTAATGCCAGCGGTAGACCTCTGGCAATCGGCTTTTATTGAATCTCCCGTGAATTGGGGTGGGGGGGGGGGGGGAAGGGTAGCTGGGACCCCTGCCGACTGGGGGGCTTACAAACGGTACAGACGACTACTTCACTTGATCTCTAACCTGGTTGAGAACTCGTTGGCAGTAAAGAGGGAGAACTGATGGCAGATGGAGGACTCATCAACACCTTGTCACTATAAACTGAACTCCTGTCCTCTTGGCTTCCACATGAACTGTCCAAGCTACTTGTGCCAGAACCTGGAAAGTGAACAAGAGCATTTAAGAGTTTGAGCTGTTTACAAGCACAAACTTAAAGTGCCCCTAACCCTTCAAGTTGTTTTTTTTGGGTAGATTTTCAAATCTTTCAAGAAGTCATTTTCGGATTTTTTTTTTTTTTTTTTTAATATTGAATCCTAACTTTTTTACGAGCGCTAAAAGTGAAGGCAGTCGCGACTACTTTTTCACCTATCGTTCGCATTAGTCCCCCACTGGCCAAATGTGTCAATTTATCGAGCGTGATGTAAGAAAAGGGCATCGTGCAAGCTTGAGTTGCTGGAATGTCCTTTTCTTACATCACAGATGAAAAAGTGTCAAATATCAGATGCTTTTCATTGGCTCGTTCCTAATGAGCCCTCGAGACAATAATTTGTCCAGCGTGGCTTATAGTGCGCAAAAATTAAAAAATTCAGCAACTTCAAGCACTCGTAAGAAAATCAGGATGCAATATAAATAAAAAAAAATTGCAAAAATGACTTCTTGAAAGATATGAAAATCTACCAAAAACATAACAAGTTGAAGGGTTTGGGGCACTTTAATGTTTACCATTAGGGTATTAATTTTTGCTCAGTTTAACACTTTCGCTCAGCATCCAATCATGGGACAACAGCAAATGGCAATCCAATTGTGTGGTAAACCAGCCAACAGCAAAGCTAATCAAATAAAATAACGATAAATATTAATTGCATAAAGACAGAAATTAATTATTATGGCAAGGTACAATATGTAGATCAGATCAAAGTGCCATGAACCTTCCACCCCTCACTTGGCAAACAGTATCAACACCCAAAAGGTTAGTTGTAGCAGGAACACTTGCTACCCAAACCAAAAATAAAAGACTTTAGAAACAACAGGAGCAGCTGCAATACAGTACCAAAGGACAGCAAGCTCATGAAACCTGCCACAGTACCCTCCAAGAGAGTTAGTTAATGGGGCCCTTGTTCACTTCAGTTTACTGGTTTCTTCCTTTCTTCTTTCTGACTGTAGGACATTAATGACTATTGGGATTAAGGCTTAATAGATTTTACTCCGTCTACTAGACATTGAACTCATCAACTGGGAGAGGGGAGTGGGGGGTTATGGGGGGGGGGGGTTAGGAGTCCTCTTTGACCCATTGACTCCTAGGAGTAAGTCTCTCAAAATAAACAACTGGTTTCTTGCCACCGCTGTCCAGACGGTCGGCACAAACTCCAATCCTAACCTTTCTGATCAATCCATCATCGTCGGGGTAGGGTTCCTCAAAACGGGATAGCTTCCAGCAATTCCTTGGAAGACTGTCATCCCCTAACATGACGATGTTGCCCACTGGAAGATTACAACGGGGTCTGAGCCGCTTCTGAAGGCTCACGAGGGATTGCTGGTACATGTACACGTACCTCTTCCCTTCTCTTTGCCAAAATTCATTGGGCAGATGTTTATGGTTATAAACCCCATGATGTAGGATGTGCCAGATCTGACTATTCTCAAGAGCCAACTCTTCAGCTGGGACACGCTTTTTTTTGGGGGGGGGGGGGGTGGGGATGGTTATAAACCCCATGATGTAGGATGTGCCAGATTTGACTATTCTCAAGAGCCAACTCTTCAGCAGGGGCACGCTCAGCATAACCTTTATCTATGACTTCCTTCATGAAGGCCTGATAATCCTTGCCATATGCCTCATTGCTCTCAAGTCTTCCTATGAGCTTGTCAAGTCGGCTCACAGTCAGGGACAATTCCTTGTTGCTGGGTGGCTGAATCATTGCATCCTTCAGGAGAAGGGGCAACTCATATGTCTGTTTTCTCTTTGGTGAATTCTCTCTATAGACCGATTGCATAAATGGCGGCCAAAAATGTATTATTTTGTTTATGTACTAATTGGACTCACTAGCCTCGCTCTCGAACGACCTTTCTATTGTATTTTGTCCATGCAAACGAGGCTAGTGAGTCTAATTAGCACATAAACAAAAGAATACGTTTTTGGCGGCCATTTATGAAATCGGTCTATGGACTTCTGAATAAACGTTCTGTCATCATAGGAGAGAGCTTGCTGATCTCCTCTAAACATGGCCTTTCGGCCCAATGAGCCTTGGTTATTCTTTAAGAACAACTCGTCATGAAGCAGAGTAGCGTGTGGGCCATTGCAGATATTACAGTTCTTATTTCGGCAGTCCGCAAGCAAAACATCCATGGCAAAGCCCTCTTGCGTGAACAATCTGCATTCTTTCTTGGAGTGAGATCTTTGCAAACTCTTTCCACACATCAAGTCTGTGTGCTCTCTTAACGACGTCACAGAATTCGTTCCTCGTTCCCTCTTCTTTCCTTGTTCATGTGCACTTGACTCTGCCACGAGGCACTTCATCCTTTGAAATTTATTGCTGCTCCTGCTCGCTCCTTTTATCTCTCTTTTAATCTCCTCTTCCCTTGCCAGCTTGTTGGCTATCACAGGGTTGAAGGCTATTCTTGTTTCTCTTTTCATGAAGTCGCAAAATGCTGACAAGAGTGGGTAAAGTGCTTCATGTGCACTATTTCTACTAAAGCAGTCGCCTGCACTTTGCCCTTCGGATCCTTGGCTCAACCATCGGTCTACTTCTCATTCCAATGTTCTACCAAGTACCGGGGGATTTTCACAGCATTTTCTGATTTTTATCTAGGTCGTCGAGGCCCTTGAAATGTGTGATCAGTTTGGCAGTGAAGGACGAAATCAGCGAACTTGGATTTTGGGTCGTTCGTTGATTCTTTTGCCGTTTCTGCTCAGTCTCAATTGTGTGACTTACTAAATGCCAAGGCGATTACGTTTACATTTTCCTTGATCAAGTTTCAGTTATCTACTGTAACTTAAAGTATTAAAGTGCTCAACAAAATTATTTGTCTCTTACCATCCTTCGATTTTCGGCGTGGCACAAGGTGATTCAGCAACGCCGACTTAACGCTCTTGGGGCTTTCAGTTGAGGTCAAATCTCTTGTTGATCTTGAAGCGTAGGAATGATTAGGCATCAGTGACAAATTAGGCTCTGTTCCACAGCGCCCACGCCCCATCGGATTGATAACGGCTGAAATGGGACGTGGCCGACTCTTTGGCCTTTTTGTTTCACTTGCACACCTGCGTCGCACATTTGGAAGATCACCAGATATGGAAATATTATGCATTGAGCTGCAAAGGAATGCAAAAGAGGCACAGCTGTGAATTCAACCCACAGAACAATGTATTAAACTAATTACACACAATATAGCTCATCATTATACAAAACAAATTATTAAACATTAAGAATTTTATATCATTGACATAAAAACTCATTCAGAAGCTAAGTTTCTAAAGTCTAAAAATGACGGGATTCTTATATGACTTCAGGCTTGGATCAAGCAGGATTTCCCATTTCCCAGCTATGAGAGCAGTCTCAATTATAATGCTGGTCGGAAATAGTGAAAGCTCCTGGATGTCTTAAGGCACCCAAAATCCACTTACTCATGTAGCAATGAGCTTACTAATGGGGACATAGTTTTTGAGTGAATCTAGCTGTTGTTAATGGGGACATAGTTTTTGAGTGAATCTAGCTGTTGTTAACCCTTTCACCCACGTGGGGTTCCCCATTGACGAGTAATTTCGTCTGGCGTTAGACAGAGTAAAATCTATAAGTGGCACTCTTGGGAGTGAAAGGGTTAAGGTCAGCAACTTGGCACTTGAAGACAGGACGTTTTTAACTTTTGCAAATCTTGCTAACATCTTTTAACTTGCAAGTAACCCCAGAGGACGCAAACAGCCGCATTTTATGGAGAAGGGAAATGGCCATGCAACATCAGACTTGCGGTTCAGTGGATAACTGACGTCACAAAGGATAGTGAGTGTGTGTGTGTGTGTGTATGTGTGAAGTACTACAGTGCATGTGCATGACTTAATTGTATCCATTAGGATCTTCGCAAGATCTTCATAAGAGCCTTTAAAGCTTTTGGAAGACCTTTATGTATGTCTTTGAAGATTTCAAATGAGATCTCGAAGGTCTTTGAACTCAGAAGATAATTTTGTATCCTAGCTTCCAAAAGGCTCAGAATGAAATACATGAAAGCTCCCAGGGCAGTTCTGATTTCATTACACAAAACAGCACTCACCTTAAGATGGTCTCATGCATGTTCTGTGCAATTATCTGATCTTCAACTTGAATCCATAATTCTCCAGCTCCTGTTGCTGCACCTCGACCAAGTTCCATAAAGAAAAAACAGTCTGCCTGACCAGTGCGTCTGATGCTGACAAGTGAAACTTCCATTACCAAATCTCTGGTGTCTTTTGTGACCAGTGATAACGTACGATTTGACAATTGCAAGTCGTAGTGGCCTACCAAATTCTTACTTGTTCCCAGTCCCCTGGGTTTGATTGTGACAGGCCAAGTGGACACTAAGACAAAAAGAAAGATAAGACACAATTAAAGGGCTTCAAGAAATGCAATACGTAGATTTTGTGGTTTTTTTGTGTGAATTTATAAGTCAACAAAAAGTAAAGAACTGCTTAGCTTTAATAATAGTGTCCATAATAGTGTCCAAACAAACAAACTACATTTGTATATATAACTGGGCTTCTGATAGGATGTGGAAAAAAATTAAAGATTATGCGGAAAATTTTGGCCATATTATGCATAAATATGCGTTGATTATGCATAAATTACACCAGATTATGCGGAAATTTAAATAATTATAAATTAATAATTAGGCCTGTCCAATGTATTTACATGCTTACATGTATGGTAAATCAGGACTCGAAAATTGCGACCTTTCCCTTATGGTTTGCAATTAAAATATCTGGAGGAGTCGCCAATTTGCGACCAGCTTTTATCGTTTAAATAAAAGGGTTAGCAGTTGCCATTTTGTTGCAACCTTTCCTAAAGTAAGAAAAACGATGAAAAATCATTTCCTTTCTCGTCGTGAATTTTGTTTCACCTTGGAGATAAAGAGCAAAATTGTAAATGTGCTTGGACCGTGATCAATTTCCTGGATCAATTACCATTTTCAGTGGTTTCTTACACATATACAGTGTATTGCGGGCTCCTATCACAAAACTGGTGTCCAGGCTCATAATTTGCCGAAAAATGTATGAACACTGCTCACGAAGTTTAACCTTTGGAACGAAATGGCGTGTTTTCTTCGATGTTTAGGAAAATAGGTGTTTCAAAATAGTCAATCTCTTTGGCATTTATGTTTGTAAGAATGGTGGTAAGCAGCTGCACATTACCACTAATATCAGGCATTTCTTCAGTTTTATGCAGAAAATATCATTATGTGGAGGACGTGGATTTTAGTGAATTATGCAGATCTGCATTGCCGCATCCTGTCAGATGCCCTGATATAATATTCATGGCATCTGACAGGATGCGGCGATGCACTTTAAGGCAGCACTTCCTCCTCACTTATTTATAATAAAGACCCTGAGTGTTGGTGCGGTTGGAGATTTGATCCCATGACTTCCCGCACAGTATTCTGATTCTCAACCAAACTGAGCCAAAAGGGTAATGACTTTTACCCAAAGCTATCAAAAAAATTGACTATTACATTAGGATGCTTTCCATTAGACAAAACTGACAGGCCAGACTGGGCATTTGGAAAGAGGAACTCTACAATGCCTTTAATTAAATTAATACAAATGTACACTTCGAGGATGATAAATTAATATACTCCTCCAAAAGAATAAGAGGGATTATCATGCATTCGCCAAGTGTTCCTCCAAATTGTCTGGCCAGCCAGTTCTGACAAAAGGAAAGTGCCCTAATCTTGACAATAGACCTTTTTAGCTTGTACAGTACGTTTTGTTTTCCCATTTCAGAACATGTGACGGTACTACAGAAAACAGTTTCTTTCAAATGTCATCTTCTGCATGTGGGGTGCAGGGATGACGCAAAGGTG
>OX421453.1:35416586-35426586 GCA_949126865.1 Montipora capitata | reverse complement strand
TTAATTAACGTAGCGTACACATGACATCGGGGGCTTTAATTATTATCGAGACGAGAATCGAGCGAAATAAGGGCGATCTTCCTTGCACTGGTACTGATGTTGGCATTTGAAGGCGTGACAATGGTTAGCGAAGGGAATAAAGCTAGAGAGGTGGGGTCGCTGACGTCTTGAGAGGTTCGGTGTGTATTTAATAATATATCGAGTGGTGCCGATGAGGAGTCGGTACCAACTCAAGAAAAATTTACAGGATGATTAAATTAAAATGGACTTAATGTATGCAACTTGCAATTGAGATGTGATTGTCAACGATTCACCGTGCGATTCACCAGATACTTTAGCTCGATATGTAAGGGGGGAAAGAGTTTCCGGGCATAAGAACCACCGTATCCCGAGGTTGTAATCTAAACTAGTTTGTAAACGTGAAATAAAAAAATCCCATAACATTTCCTGCTATTGCGGCACGGTTCACCATGGTGAATCGTTTGTTTAAAGAAATGAACTGTTTATCTTTCAGCTCACCGACGGTTCACCATGGTGAACCGTAGAGATTCACAATTCGAAGCCATGTCATCACAGACCTGTGATTGCAAAAATCTAATTCCGTTGTCATATTTTTATGCCTATACATTTCTTCCTTATAACAAGCATTAGAGGGGCAGAATTTGCAAAGCATTCATTGAGTTATTTCACCATTGTGCATACATAAATTAACCTAATTAACAAGGGTAAACAGTGGTATGGTCAAAAGTCGGGTATGACAAACAATGGACTCGTTTTGCACTTTAACAGGGAAAATAACAGCAGACTTGTCGTTTTTCATTAATTAATAACAGGTGTTGTTTTCATTAGCTATACATTTTCAGGGTTTCAGCCTGAGTTTTTCAAAAGCGGAGCACCAAGCATTGCCGACGAACTGTTCTTTTCCTACAACAGATTTAGTCAGTCCTATCGCAGAAAGAAACGTCTTCAGGGGCTGTAATATATTTGCATAGCTATTCTGACTCCTTGGTATATAAAATATGTCAATCAACGCCGACCGTTGCACTTGATAATCGTGTCAGTCCGTCTGGGAATAGAACCTATTAAAGTGTTCAGAGGACAAAATGTACTTATCACACGAGTTTGGAACTGTTGGAATATTGCATGGCGTATATTGCATCGCACGGCTTCATACCAACGCACACCAGTACTCAGACAATACTGGACATATTTCAATAGTTGGAACACTTAGCGAATGGTCCAGAATCATCGTGTTACAAGATCGTAGCTTATACCACATCCCCCTCCCCCCAATTCAATGTTGTGTGAGAATTTTTCGGGCTACTAGTAGTTGTGGAAATCAACATTGGAGGAAGGGGGAAATGGGGATGGGTGTTCTAACAAATGTGACGAGTATTGTAGGAAAACACTCAACTACCCCTACATGTTGTGTTTACCCCACACGTCTTTTGTGCTGATATCGGCTTCCTGCATACTTTATAACAGAAAAGGTCACAGGCTTTTATACTTCATGATAGACTCTTCTCCAAAATGGTGGCCAAAAATTCAAATAAGTTAAAATTGAAAAATAAAAAAATTTACAGACGTTTGTATGATTGCGGGAGTATGCCATATCCCCAATTACACAAACGTCAGTAAATTTGTCAAATTTCAGCTTACATTTTCTCAGCTGATCATGGCTGATATAACACCTAATACTCTGAAACTTTGCAGGTTTACTGAATGAAGTAAATGTGCTCTTTCTTATTTCTGGTATCAGTTTTTCATTCAGTTCAATTTCAACTCATTCAAATCTGTTGCCGTCATTTTGGAGACAGGTCTATTTGAATTTCAAGTAGAGTAAATGAAATGGATCACTTACGAATCAACAAGAAATTATTACTTATTGTGATTTTTTTAAAAAAATCTTTCTTGTACAAATTACATGTAAGGTCGTGTTGAGTATCCAGTTTTGGTAATATTGGCAACATCCGCATTCACTGATGTCAGAGAAGGCATTTATTACGGCACTGTCTGATCAATATTCGACTCACTTCGACAAAACAATAAAGCGAATTTTATGGACAATAAAAAGAATTATTTTCCTCATAATCAGTCAAATTAAAGCCCTCAAGTAATTTCACAGTCTGAAATTAAGAGCATTCCAGTTGGATGATACAAAAAAGCACAGGGGTTTAATAACAAACTGAAGGAGTGTATTTTCAAAACACTCGATTGAGTTAAAAGAAATTTCAGCTGAGCAGTCAAGGAGAAAATTGACGACAAAGATCTGACCCTTGAATGGCTTTATGCATTTGCTACACGGGTGCTCATTTATTAAGATCGAACGCTATAGAAAAAGTGGTTGCTCGATCTTTACAAAACAAATCATTATCAAAATTCTGACAGGCTTCAAAGAGGGTGGCCATTAACGAAAGTGATGCTGTAAAAGAGCAAATTAATAACGATAAACAATAAACTACCACTCAGAAGAATAAAAGCCATGAAAACAGAAAATTAATGTATACAGTACCAGCGGCATGCTAGTACGTAAGCTTAATTATTTTAAACAAGCTCAATACCGCGTGAAAATTTCTTTGTGAGAAAAAAAAATAAGATTGGAAATCAGAAAATTTGTAAATAATCTCAAAGCTGATCGAAGCGGTTTAGATGTGAGCAAAAATATTAATATTAACTTTACTAGAGGGCAATATTAAGCTAACTTGTCGAAGCAATTTACATTAGCGACGGACTTTCGAAAGAATACAACTGGCCTTTTGTGGCAGATTTTACAACTATTTTACCTTAAGCCTCTTCAGATGTCCTTCTTTGACAATTTCTCCATCATTCATGATCTTTAGTGGCTTGAGAACCATAGAAAAGCGGAAAAGCAGATATCCCAAATAAAGCTTCAGAATGATAAAAGCCCGATTGTCGAGCAAGCCGTACCGTCTGAGTTTGTTGTGAAAGCAAACGCCTTTTGACGGTCAGATTTCACCAAAACGGTTCACTAGTTTGATTTACCCACATGGATGCTCGAAATATTGGAAGCTTTAATCCTTTTCGACGGTTTTTCAAGATGTAAATCCGCACCACAGTGCAGTTCACCATAAACGCTCTTTAACCACAGTACTTGTTGTTTCGGTGCCAGTCTCCAGAATACACGCCGCACGCGAAAAAATATCGGGATCACGCGAGATAACGTCGTGTGCGTTTCGAAGACAAAAAGGTGATTTTTGGATTGAACAAAGACCGATAACTGAAAGATTTCCGTTTTTTTGTTATTCTACAGTAATCTTCTGGAAACTTCTCTCAGTTTGGTATTCATGAAAGACAAAATTTTCTGTTACCGGTTTGAAGGACTAATTGACTCAAAGCGGCAATTAGCCAGACGGATGCAACATCGATCCCTTTGTCTTTGTTTTTCAGTTTACCGAGTTCTTTGTCTTTTTAACTTACCGTTAACTACAAAGACTCTTTTTAGAAACCATTTGTTTGTTTCTTGAAAATTTTTGATAAAATAAGTACTCAATTGTTTTATATTTTTCTAGAAAGTACTTATCGCAAATTCAATCGATATTCCCTTGACACTATCTAATTGAATTATCGATGGTCTATACAACTCGAGTAAAATAATTTTACTAATGAAAGGACACACTGAAGGACTCACGTATCATTGTCGCATTTTGTGAGGTTGCCCATTATTCTGAAGAACTCCTTGAAATTTCAGTTTATTTGAACAAGGTAACCTCCTCTGCTGAAAAAAGCAGTACTTTTTCGTCCTCCATGCAGATTTGCCTCAGGGGTTATTTATATAAGTTCGTTATCTGAGTGTTTTGATATTTTGACAGAGTTTTAGGGCCTAATTCAATTCGGACATCTGAGTTGAAACAATATTAATATTCTTGCGTCGAAGACAAAGCAAACCACGTAACATCCCTAGCCTAGTAAAACGATGTCCTTGCAAAATTCTCGTTTGTATAACTTTTGGCTACTTTTAAAGGTAGCTCGGCACTTTTATGAGATCGATTTCAGTCGGACTGATGAGGTTTTCGAGCGAAAGGCTGATCAACGGGTAATAATAAATTTGCAATGGTTAATTGAAAAAGGAAAAAAGTTATATGCCTTAAAGTTTCCGGATATCGGGTGCCAAATCAGATTGATAGCGAGTGCTCGATTTCTAGCACCGTCTATGAACCTCAAGAACTGTTCGGTTTTTGGGAGTGTTTGAAAGGGAACCTCCACTAAAACAACAAAATAACTTAAAACCACAGAAAACACGGTTAACAATTTAAATTTCCAATGAAAGCGTTTGTATCCGAAAAAAAAAAGAATTCAAAAACGCTTGTTTTGGCTTTCAAATTTCCCATGCGCCGCCCTCTTGAATAATTGTGACGTGTCGTGGTTTCCCTTTTGTTCTGACACAAAGAGCGTTTGTTCTGAAACAAAGATGTTGCATGTTGCAACAGGAAACCAAGGAAGCACTTTCTGTGGTTTTTTAAACAAAAGTCCGTGTTATTGAGGATATGAGGTGTTGGAGCCACTCCCTGTAATTGGCCCTATTCCGATGGAAATTATTTAAAATATTATTAGTTCCCTTTCATACTGCGTGGTTATTTCAAAGACACACATCATTGGTCCGTTGGTGTGAAAGTGAATCGCGTCGCCATGGTAACAACAGATTAAAATAACCTTCGAAGCACCGAGGTGATCGCAAAATAGAGTATTTTCACATGACGTCACGGCGACCATGTTGATGTTCCAAAACAAAGGAATGGCAGCCATGATGGTGTATCAAACTAATCCTCGGGAATTGAACTCTCTCTTTATGCAAATACTTTCTTTTGTTTCCGTAATCCAATATGGTTGCTGGTCACGTGAGTAAAAACGCTCCATAGGACTTTTTGCAACCCAGTCGCTCAGGTAACAAGAAAAGATAGAGACTGGGAACAAGCTTTGTTTCCCATTACCAGGCTTCTCGAGTTTTTTCCTTCCTCATGTGTCAGAGAAAGCCAACAGCGAATTCTGTTCGACGAAAAATTCCGCTTCAAATGGGAACCAGTGTGCTCCGGTTTTACTCGTCAACCTGATTGGACTGGGGCGACTCAGCCAGCCCTAATAATAATAATAATAATAATAATAAGAAGAAGAAGAAGAAGAAGAAGAAGAAGAAGAAGAAGAAGAAGAAGAAGAAGAAGAAGAAGAAGAAGAAGAAGTGTGAAATTGCTTTGGGACATGAACATTCAATGTGACAACATTATTGAAGCAAGAAGACTTGACATTGTACTTGTTGACAAAAGGGAGAAAAAGTGTTCAATTATTGATATTGCTGTGCCGACAGATGTTAGATGTAGCGAAAAGGAAATTGAAAAAGTTGAGAAATATCAGAACCTGCGAAGAAATCGGTAGGATCTGACAGATGAGATCGGTAAATGTGGTTCCGGTTGTGAAAATTGAAAAAGTAGAGAAATATCATGACCTGAAAAGAGAAATCGGTAGGATCTGACAGATGATCGTTAAATGTGGTTCCGGTTGTGAAATTGGTGCGCTTGGCTTTGTGACAAAAAAGTTTGAAAAATGATGTAAATATCGGTGTAGAGCAAAAAATTACCTTGTTGGGAACAGCGCGGGTATCCTAAGGACAGTTTTAGAACAATAAGACAAAGAAGTATAACCTACTGGCTCTTGGTAATTTGTTATGGCCCACCCAATATAGCGTTGATTTTATATTCGGCACTGACAGCCTGAGCCTGAGCAATATGCTTTTTCTTCAGATAACAATAACAATAACAATAACAATGATAATGCCTAAGTCCAAGTGTGGTAGTGGCCAATGGATTTATTTGGCTTGAAAATGTTATATGTCAATGCTTCTTTCCTTTTTAAAGAAGCTTTATCAATAACATATCACAATATTCTTTGCTTTGCTTCGCCCATCGGCTGTTGCATCCCAGGCTTCTCGCCACGCGACAAATCCATACGGTGACGAAAGTTGCGGGCTTCTTTCTGAAACTGCAGATAACGTGTATTGTAGGAATTGTTTAATTTTTGTTTAATTAAACAATATTTGAATACATTAGTCTCAAAAGCTCTAGGGCGCATGTAAATGGTATATACGTACAATAGTATTACATAGCCTTGAGGGCGAGAAAGTTAATATATATATTTATTATATGACTAGCTCAGTGAGCGGGCAAGATGAACCAAATCGCGCGCTGTGATTGGCTACCCGAGCGGGCAAGATGGAGCTATCTTGCCCGCTCGGGATTTCTCGCTTGGTCCCGCAAGATCAAAGATCATTTTTTAGTGTTTTAAGTCATATAAGAAATCCTTTATTGGCCAAGCTTGTTCGGTCAAGATGACTGGATATTGGCCTCGCTCTCTCAGTCCATGTATGACCTTGGAGTCCAGCCGTTACAGCCAGGGCTGGAATCAGCTGTATGCTGGTTTTTGCTGAGGGGGGAAAACTAGAGAACCCGGAGAAAAACCTTCGAGCAGAGAAGAGGACCAACACAAACTCAATCGAACCTGGGCCACATTACACTAACACAACTCGCACGAGTTGGCCAAGAAGTAAAAATCCATTTACAGATGCTGACTAGAGGACACTGGGAAACAACAAGAACAACAACAACAACATCAACAACACCAACAACAACAATAGCAACAGCAACCACAAATCATACATTATTATTAATACGCGCGGCCAAATGACAAACTTCCCCTCTGTAAAACGCGCCTTTTTGCGGGCCAAACGGGAAATGCCCGGGCTGAAAATGCATTTTCCTCCCTGATTCTGATTGGCTGCAGAGATGTCAAACAATTTCGGTCGGCCAATGAGATCCTGAAGGTACCATTTCAATGCCAGAGTTGGCGCGAAATTTTCCTAAATTTTTGCTCTCGTTTAGCTGATCGTATTGTAGGAACAACTTTCCATGCCATAGTTTCACGCTACATCTCCGTGAAACCCTTTTCTTCATGTGTGAAGTTGAGGTTTGAAAACCTATAGCTAGTTTCCATAATCCGTGGACGATAAGTCTTGCAAGCGTTGGATCAGAGAAGATCCATACACATATTATGAAGTAATTAAAGAAGATTTCAAATGATATCGTAACATGATATAGCTAATGTATAAACAAACCAAAATTTCAAAAGAATATAAAAATGCCGTTGAAACATTATATAGTAAAGGCGAGATCATTTGAACTTCCCTCAACCTCTTCGGATAAAATAGCCTGTGAACGCAGACCGTATTTTCGACGGTCGTTTCTCTCCCTCGAAACGACCGCCCGAAATACGTCTACGTTCGCAGACAAGGGATAAAACAAACGTGACGGATATTAATCACATCACCTTTATCGGACATATGGATGGATGGATGGATGACCTTTATTTAAACACGATAAAAATTAAAGCTACAAGCTTGTGGGGTCGTAGCCTCATTTGCCTCGTAGCATCATTTGCACCCTCGCTCCGCTCGAGCGCAAATGGTGCTACTCGGGCCACAAATGAAGTACGTATATGCCCTACAATGTAATTGTCCTATTTAGGAGAATGTCACCTTCCGATAAATTCAGTCCATAAGTCTCTGAAGTGTTTTTGTGCAACGGCGTTTCACAGACCGAGTCGTTTTTAGATTGATTTTCCCGAGAAGCCACAAACCTTTCCAGCCAATCACAAGCCTTGCATGCCAAATTATTACCCATGGGATTGACAATGGTCACTTGTGCAAGCCAACTCGTATAGGCACTTTACGCTTTTGAATGGATCATGGGTAATCAGGACAACATGGCGGGAAATTCGAAAGTTTGTATGGCAAAATTTAAGGCACAATAAGTTGTCCATGACTCTACTTTTCTAGACTTTCGCCTTCAAAAACCAAACATATAAGTCCAAGTTCACAACCGATATGATTTGGACTCGGTATCTATTCTTTGGAATTCCTATATTTTGTCGCTTTTTTTCGATACATTTTCTGTAATTTTGCGCCTTCGGAATTAAGGGAAATGGATGGTAGCAACTTTGTTTAATAAAATAATTCCTACCATAGCTATTTTATCCAACTTCATTCAGCCCGACGTTTACGCGCAAATGTTCTGTTTTGTAATATAAAGGCCGTGTTTTCACGACAGGCGTTGTCTCGCTTTACATTCCTGAAAGTGGTTTGTTTGCAGACTTCGTTATGCGACTTTAAATGATACGTGTTTTCACGGGTAAGATTAAATGAAGAGAGAGCACGTGCCAATGCAATAATAAAAATAATAAGAATAGCACGCCTGTTGTATTCCCAATTTGAATATCCGCAAGCGACTCGTCATTGGCCGAAAGTAATTGCCAACTTGCTTATGCTACATGGTTTGGTGGCTTAAATTGAATGAGAATTCTACTGAAATTTGCCGACTCGCGTAAGTTTAAGCGAGTTGAAAAGGGAACTGTTTTCACGGAAGTTGCGGTTGTCACTCGCTAAGCGACCTGAAAAACCGCTATTGAAAACACGGCCAAAAGCACCCAAAATTACGTATCATGAGTTCTTGTTATCGTCACGGTTTTGAACTTCCATACAAACCTTTTCATTTCCCGCCATGTTGTCCTGATTTACCCACGATGCAATCAAAAGCGTAAAGGGGTCTATAAGAAGTCGTCTAATTAAAAGAAGCTTGATCTGTGAAAATGCCGTTACATAGTGCAAGGTAGCCTGCGAACGCAGACGTGACCGCCGGAAATACGTCTGCGTACGCAGGCTAAGTCCAAGGCTCCTGGTTTAGGGTATTATATATTTAGAATACAGCTGCCGCCAAATGAGTCCGATCAGATTTAGAACGATGACCACAACGCTTCTGATTAGTGCCAAACTAGCCGCACAAGGGATTGTTCGTGTTCAATGTACCATTGTGCAGTTGTGTGCTTAGTTACACCTGACCTATGAATGAAAGTGAGGCTGTTGACCTTGTTTTGATAGAAACCTCACTGCTTTTCTTATAATAATAATAATAATAATAATAATAATAATAATAATAATAATAATAATAATAATAACAACAACAACAACAACAACAACAACATAGGTTCTTATTAAACGCATTTCTATATCCCAATGCGCATTACATCATGATAAGAAAAATAGCCTATGCGACACATACATTAAACGTAAGCATAAAAATCAATAGAAAGATTTTCCTATAGGAAATGGTTTGAGTTTTGTCTTAAATGAAACACCACTGTCTGCATTTTTGACATATTCTGGAATAGCGTTCCATAATTGAAGTGCTGCAGTAGAAAATGCAAAAATTCCAACTACTTGGCATCAGAACAACATCGTTAACATAAGAAAAGGAGGGAGGTATGTATCATAACAAGGTCAACTCCAGCCTCAATTTCGATTCATTTAAAGGCCAGGTAACTGTAAAATAACAGTAGTCACGTTCTCTTGCTATATGCAAAGAGGCAGTAGTCTTTCTAAAAATACATAATACCGTAAACTACCGTAAGCTGATAAATACGTCGGGGTTACGGACTTCTGGTCTTAGCTAGCAGCTATATTGAACAGTATTCTTTCAAATTGTTCTTTGATAGGGAACTCACAATACAACTGAAATTAACTAAAGTGTTCTTGATGTGGCATCAAAGCTCTCACTCGATCCTAGATCTGCCTTCATTGCTTAAATTTTCACAAATATCAAGGAAGTGGCAACAATGAAAATTCCCTTTAGAGGCGAAAAATAAGAAAACCATCGGGTTTCAAACCTTTCTTTGCAGTTTGATTCTCGTCTTCAGTCGACTTCCACGAAAGGCCTTGATAATCAAAGCTGCGATCACGATGACCAAAACAACAAGGGCAACAGTTCTGATCTTCATTATAGACATGAGTAAAAGCTGTGGAAAGTGATCAAACTCAGAGTTGGACAAAGATCTTTTTTCGATTTATAGAAAATGTTAAAATCTTCCTGTTATCCTGTAAGAAGAGATACGGTATTATTTGTGCTGGTAGCGAAAAAAATCACAATCAAGAGACCTTATTCAC
>OX421453.1:35409086-35411586 GCA_949126865.1 Montipora capitata | reverse complement strand
CCAAATATTCATTTTTCGGACCATCTCTCAGTGGCAGACATTATCAACCGACATACCAGCCGCCAGAAGGGGTTTATTTCTCGTGCACACTGGTTAATGAGAAAAGAGTTTTGCGTAAACGGCGGCCAAAATAAGATTAGAAAGGAGCATCAAACTTGCCGACAGCCGGTCATTTGGCTGAATTTGTCGATAATTTTTCCGTTTTACATATTCCCTTTTACAAAAGACCAATTTGTCATGATCACATACCGGCATCTGCCTTCGAAGAGTGACAAGAGCTAGTCAAAAAAGCACTTACTTTCACCTACGTATTCTAAACGCCCAAGAATAATCCAGCAAATTAACCAATTTCATCATGAAACGCTCTAAAAAGATCTGCAAAAAGCTCGAAAAGATTTCTCGGTTTTATCGATCTCATTATGTGGAAGAAAGTGGGCAATATTAGCAAGAATAACGAGGAATAAACAAATAACGAATAAAGATAACGATGGTGGATTTTTCGTTTTAAGTGCGTGTAAAACATAGCGTAATTATAAAAAACTTAATAGATGGTGTTAACGTTGTAGAAATAGCAAAAATAAAAGCTCCCATAACTAAACATCTGCCTGTTCTCAAGGAACTTCATCGTTTTCTTTCTTGTAAATTTCTATCGTCTTCCTTAATCTTTCTCTTAGATGGTTTGGCTTATCGTTCTTTGCAACTATAGTACTTTTTAGCCTTCTCGAAAAAAAGGTGATGGCGCATTCGTCTCATATTAATACGTTTTCCCCAAAGTACGGTGGAACGGTAGAGTCCCAGAGATCAATTCTCTCGTTTTCCTCAATCTTTCTCTACGTTTGCTTGGCTGATCTTTCTTCGTAAGAACTAAAGTACTTAACCCTAACCAGCAAGTCCGGTTTTTCTTATCGTGTGAAAATTAACAAATCGAAAGTGGTTCAGCGTTGTCTGTACTCTTATCGACAACGATATTCGTCATCACAGTGGTCAAAATGTTGTGGACTCACGAGGCGCAGCCGAGTGAGTCCACAACAGGCGCGTAGCGTGGTCATTTTTTCAAGTACGCACAAGTACATATGATCTAGAAACCTAAGTAAACTGAGCGAAAAATACTGCGTTCTTTATTTCTTGTCGAAATAGTTGTGGGAATACAAGCAAAGAACAAAGCGTCTTGCCCTTATTTTGAGCAAACTTGGCGCAGACAAAACATTGTTTTGGTTGTGTTAGCGTGACTGGAATTGTCAAGAATGTTCTCGGAACGTTGCTCCTTTGTCAAGAACGTTCTTGGAACGTCGCTCCTTTGCAACCTCGCCTTTTTGTTGCACGCTGGCCAAACAACACTGCATTGTTGGAACAAAAAAAAGTACAATGCAAAACTAAAACACGGTATAGCTTGTGTTTTAAATTTTAGAATTTAATCAAAGTGGTGCTTTCATCACGAAATCTTGGTTGCGTTCAAGTAAAATGTTAAAAAATAGAAACAATTGCTAAAAAATTCAAAATTTTCTGGTCACTTCAAGTACGCACGTGCGTATATGCGTATAGGACGCTACGCGCCTGCACAACAAATTTGACATTGCGTGACAAATTGACGCGAGCATGACGCGTACAGCGTTGTCTAGACTCTTATCGACAACTGCAAATTAGCCAAACAGATTACGAGATTACAAGCAATTGTGGTAAAATAAGTCCTTGATTGATTGATTGATTGATTGATACTCAATTCAGATGCTATCCTATACCGCTGGGCAATATGAGACTTTCATACGTAGGAGCTAAGACATTAACTACTGATCAAGTTACAATTACTCAGTCGTAATGCAGGCACTGAAATGTCTATAACTGCTAGCAGATTTCAATTATAGTATAGGACAGAGGATATCTTTTGTCAACTCGGAAAAAAGTATAACTTAAAAAAAAAAAGAAGACATTTGGCGAATTAGACCTAATTGTACACGAACAAATATATTATCCAACATTCTCTTCTGCGCGTGGGATAATTGTTTTGCCTTATGATATTTGATTTTTTTTTTTTTGAAAACGAAAGTAGCTCTGTGCTGTTAGCAAGTTGTTTAAAGTTGTAACCCAGATTGTATTTCACATTAAAAATCAGCTTGTTGGAGTGGTTTGAAATTGAGTGTTGTGAAACCACACTGACAAACAACGTCATCATTTGCTTAAGAATAACAGAGGCAAAGATACAAAGGGCAAACCATTGCATCGGCAAACCACTGCATCAGGAGCAAGGCGCGCGAAAACGCCTGTCTATCATTGACTGAGAATGCGGCGAGAGAATTTGACCAGATGACGAAATGCGAAACTATAGCAATCATTCCATTGTTTTCGATAATTGTAGTAGACCGGGTACGATCGATTAGAGTGAGTTAAAGAAGGATTAAATGACACCAAACGTAAAACAGGAAGATTTTTAAAAAGGCGACAACTGGCAAACAAGCTCATAGTTGCTCAACGCACTCGCGATCGGACAATTTCATTCCCTGGC
>OX421453.1:35371586-35404086 GCA_949126865.1 Montipora capitata | reverse complement strand
TAGATCATCCGACAACATCTGTCAAGCGGCTAGAAGCCTTGGATGCTTGAGACTGGATCACACTGTCAATGACAAAATGAAACAGTACGAAGAACGATGATGGAGACGATGACGAAAACAGTGGAATCAACGAAAAAAAAAAAAGCAATATGTTATGTATTTTGACTCTAACAAATATAAGTAAAAGTTGATTTGTTGAAAATAAAGCTAAAATACTCACGTTGAAGTTGTCCCTGCTCTTTTATAGTTACTTAGTAGTGGATAAAGCTTGCATACACTTCATTTGTTGCGTTCGACGAAGGAGAACGCGTCGTCATCATCGGAAGTGCATCGTGATCGATGACGACTGTGAGTAACGCTCAAAGGGCTTGACGTTCTGCAGAAGCGTCCGCAGGTGCAGACGAAGTTGTCGCGATCAGAAATTGAATGTCTATGCCCGGTGCCGTTGATATTCTTCTCTCCTGGTATCCTCCACTTTGTTCTCAACACTTTTCACCAATCCACTCCACACTGATATTCACTGAGTACTTTTCCATGTGGTGTTTGAGTACGTCTTTGAAGCGAAGAAGAAGAAGATAACACTAATTACGTCGTTTGTCGAAATCAGACACGCGGGGATCGATCGTTGCCCTTCCAGTTCACATTGATGCCATTATGTTGTGACATCTATCTATATATCTCCGTGTCGCACTTCACCTCAATCCAACGCGAATCTAAATGAAGACTTGTAGTTCTTGGAACGAGTGCATGCCCAATTGCGAGCTTCAGTCTATTTCATGTTGGCTATTTCATTTTGGCCGTGGTTGGCCACGTGATGTGGCCAAGATGGACGGAAGTGTGTTGAGTGCTCTGCGTAATATCTTCCACCTTTCGTAAATTTCTGATGTTTAATTGTTTCCTTCGCTTTTATCTATTTGTTTCGGTCTCTTGTTTCGTGTGTCACATTATGCCTGAGTCTATTGTCAACCTAAGGAAAGAAAATAACGATCTTAAATCTAAAGTTTCTGCATTATCGGAGGAGATTTCAAGACTAAAAGATTTAATTCAACAACAAAACAGCAGTGCCGCCCCTTCTACTCAAGAAGTATCTCACAGTCTTGAGTTCCTTAGCAAGGAATATGATGACCTTATTCGCTTCAAAACCACTGCCAGCAAAGAGTTGCAACGACTCAGTTCACAACTCACTGAGGTCAAGATCAGGGTGGACGCCATTGCTAACGCCATTGATGAATTCCAAGAATATAGCTTCCAATATAATGTTAAAATAGTCGGTGTACCTGAGGTGTGTTCGAACGAAGCGGCTTCAACAACAAGTAAGCTTTGTGTAAAATTGTTTAAAGAAATGGGAGAGAATATTTCAAGCGAAAATATTGACACTGCCCATCGTGTCCCGCAAAGAAACAACGCCGGAAATCCAAAGCCTATAGTCTGCAGATTCGTGAGACGGCTGGTAAAGGAATCTCTGATGTCTTAATTGATGATAATCGACCTTCTAGAAAATCGCTAGATTCTTTCAGTAGTCTCTACGACCTTAGTGTATTCCAGCAAAACTCTCTTGATAGAGATATTGATCCTGATATAAATTTTACTTCCGATAGGATTCGCTCAAAATATTATTCTCCACACAGCTTTGCGCAGTTCATTGACAGCAAACAGTTGCAATCAAAAATTTCCTTTTTGCATACAAATATACGTAGCTTAAAAAATTTCGAAGAATCTCAACAACACGTTTTAAGTGAATTGAATTTCCGTTTTACCATTATTGGTGTAACAGAAACTCGTATATGCGATCGTGAATGTAGTTTTAATTTTGTCCCAGAATTACCAGGTTACTGTTTTGAATCAGTCCCGACACCTTTATCTGCCGGTGGTGTTGGCCTGTTCATTGATCAGAATTGTAAATACCGCGTCCTTGAATGAGTCTCCAATTCTTGTTATCAAGCCCTTTGGATTGAACTTCATTTGCCTAACAATAAGAAATCTGTATGTGGTGTTACTTATAGGCAACACAATAACGCTAATGAGTTTCTAGAATATTTGTCAGATTTTCTTGAGCGTCAATGCCGTCAAAATCTGAATATCTATCTCATGGGAGACTTCAACATAGATCGGTTAAAATATGAAACTTGTGGTTACACACAAACTTTACTGCAAACGATGCAAAGTTTTTCCATGGTTCCAGTGGTTGATAAACCGACTAGAGTCTATGGTAATTCAGCAACTTTAATTGACAATATTTTCCTAAATAATCCTGAGAATAATATAGTTTGCGGCAATATCGTGTCCGATACAACAGATCACTTCTCTCAGATGTGTATATTAACGTCGCAATGTAAAACATTCTTTTCAAATGACAAAACAAAGGTTCGTGATTACTCAGCCTTCAATGCAAAATCTTTTATTAACGACTTGCAGAATATTAATTAGAATAATATTTCCGAACTTACTGATGCTAATCAATCGTTCTCCTGGTTTTACAAATGCGTCAATAACACAATTAATAAACACGCCCCTTTAAGAAGTATATCCAATCGTAAACAAAAATTCCTTGCTAAACCATGGCTGACTGCGGGTTTAAGAAAATCAATCAGGGTAAAGAATGCCCTCTTCTATACCTCAGATTGGGACAAATACAAATTTTACAGAAATAAAATCACCTCCCTTACGAGATTAAGTAAAGTGAACTATTATCAACGTTTCTTTGATCTCAACATACGTAATATGCGCCAAACTTGGAAAGGAATTAACGAACTAATTGGAAGCTATAAAAAGAAAAATAAGCATAATCCAACTAACTTTATTGGACCAAATCCGAATGAGGCTCCAACTAGTGACTCGAAGGAAATAAGCAATATTCTTAACAAATATTTCGCCACTGTTGGGAGCAAATTGGCTTCTAAAATTCCTAAGACTTTAAATACATTCTTTGATTATCTATATCCACCACTTAATCGCACTTTCTTCTTTGAACCTATTATTCCGGAAGATATTAACTTTGAAATTTCAATTTTACAAGATAACAAGGCCCATGGTCTTTACTCATCTCCGGTTAGGTTGTTAAAATTGGCAAAAAGTGTCATATCTGTACCTCTTGCCACGATTTTTAATCAGTCTATTTGCTCAGGGATATTTCCATCTAAATTAAAACGTGCTAAGATTATCCCGATATTTAAGGACGAAGATGACTCAATGCCCGAAAACTATCGACCTATTTCACTGCTCTCGATTTATAGCAGGATTTTTGAAAAACTTATGTACTCCAGACTTACCAAGTTTGTCAAAGATTGCCACATTCTCTATGATCAGCAATATGGTTTTCGTAGTAAACACAGTACTCAGCATGCTATACTTGATATTGTTAACACAATTCTCCAAAATATGGACAACGGTAAATTTTCGTGCGGTGTTTTCATCGATCTCAAGAAAGCTTTTGACACTGTTAATCATGAGATTTTGTTAGCTAAACTTGAAAATTATGGTGTTAGAGGTGTAATTAACTCCTGGTTCAGATCATATCTAACTGATCGAAAGCAAAACACGGAAGTTAATAATGTTGTGTCTGAGGTTGAGACGACCTTGTGCGGCGTGCCACAAGGCTCAGTCCTCGGACCACTCTTGTTCCTTCTGTACATCAATGATATTTACAAGTCCTCTTCGTTATTTTCCTTTTATCTATTCGCTGACGACACCAGTATAATACTTTCAAATAACAACTTAAAGGAACTCGAGTCTCTTGTTAATCGCGAGCTTGGCAACGTCAACGAATGGCTTAAAGCCAACAAACTGTCTCTGAACATAAAGAAATCAAACTTTGTCATCTTTCGTCCCCGGCAAAAGAATATGCCCTTCACACCTAGGATTAGAATTCTTGACTCCGTAACTAACACCTACGCAAACCTTGAAATGAAAGATTATGTAAAATACCTTGGCTTGATGATTGATTCAAATCTTTCATGGAAATATCACATAGAATCTATCTGCCACAAAATCAGCAAGTCGATAGGAATTATAGCCAAGAATCGACATAACTTATGGTATTTGTGCTTGGGATAATTGTCCCTTGACATTTCAAAGAAAGATTGTAACTTTACAAAAACGGGCCTTACGTCTTATTTACTTCAGTCTGTAAGTCTAAAGAACACACCGTACCCTTCTTTCTCAAATCAAATTGCCTTCCCCTACCTAGCCTATTTTTTAGAGATTGTAGCTATTTACTGTATGATATAAACAGACAGTCAGCACCAGCTAGTATACTCAATCAGTTTGTTAAAACAAGTCAGATTCACAATTACAGAACTAGATCTGTCTCTAGCGACTCGTTTTATTTTAAGTTCTCTAGAACTAATAAAATGTATTCCTTTTTCTGGAGAATTGGTGCCCAAATTTGGAACTCTATTCCTTACTCGATTAAACTACTTAAACGCTCGTTCTTTCGTAAAAGGATAAAGGAATTATTACTAAATTTCTTGCGGTCAGAAGATGATTATGTCGAAGTCTCCCGTCTTATTAAGCTATTTAATACTTTAAGTTAGCCTCTTGTCATAATCTTAATGTACTTGTTTTGTTTTAGGTTAGTTCATTCTATTTACTGTGTGACTGTATAGTAATGTCTTTACTGTTATTTCGTCCATCTATAGATAACCTTGGAACCTTGTACTTGTAGTATGTCCTCAGTTCTCCCCGCCTCGATTAGTTTATAAGCTATTTGCGGGGAGAAAGAAATGTAATTATTTATTTCTAATTTTCAATAAATTTTGTCGTTGTCGTTGTCGTTGTCGTTGTCGTTGTCGTTGTCGTTGTCATGTGCTCTTCGTTTTCGTGCTGGACTGGCCTGTTCCACAATCATATTTTCACACAATTGCAATGTTTTGGTAGCATATGAAACGGCAGGGATGTGCTCATTATTGCGGCGTAACAGCTCACCATAGCAACAGGAAAGTAGCCTAAAAACAACCTATATTTTGTATGGAAACCCCTGGAAAACGTGCGTGAACTACTGTTAACGATTTTCCCAAAATTCCACCTCGTTTAGTTTGTGAAATGAAGTGTGGACCACGGCTGTCCACGAATTGAATGGCATAAACGGCGTTGATATTAAATAGCAAGGAAAGCAACCCCTAAACATCAACGTTTGTGTGAAAATGCTGTATTATTCCACCAAGCTGAGCGTGCATTAAAATCAAGATCGACCATGGTTTTAACTTTCCACTGATGGCTGTTAAAAAAGCTTTTACCCCAAAAGAACATCTGTGAACATCTGTTACGAGGAACTGCCAGAGATGAGTTTTGAGGTCGGTAAAAAATAAAAATTATGAATTTATCTTAAAAATCGCAGACATAACTAGAACGGAAGAAACAAACGGATTACAGGGAGTCGAATCTTATTGCTGCAACACTTCTACCTAAGGGGTCTCCCATAGGATACATAGCGTGTTACCAATTGCGTGGGCGCCTAGAAAACGCGCGTTGAATTCAACTGTTAAGTAACCTTTGTACTTGATTTTGATTTTGGGACATTTAAGTGCGCCATCTGTTGTACCGTGACCCTGTTCTACTATTTCAGCACGTGTGATTTCAGGTTGGAAAAAATATGGAATCATATTCCTTATAAAAATCTAAAGAAAATGTTTAAGATGATCTGCTAAGTAAACCGTCATTACATCCTGATTTTTGTTTCGTAAGGTAATTCGAAGATTGTTCTGTATATTTTGTTTTAAAGTTTCACTATACATTTACACTACCAAATATTTTTCTCTTTGAATGTGACAATGTGCCTTCTTTCTTTATGATTTATTTGCTACATGAAGTTTAAGTTGTGGTTTTAGATAGGTTAGGTAAATAGTTTAGGCAGTCGATTGTACTATGGTTGTGTTTCGTTGTGTGTTACTCATGTGTCCGACCTGTCTTAAAATAATCTTTTTTAGTTTGGCTTCCTAATTTCGTTAGCTTTCATAGTCATTAATCTTCTATTAATTCATTTCCTTCATTGTAATTTCGTCTACGATCATCATCCGAACAGATCAAATTCTTCTAGCTGATAAGCAAATCTCTTTAAAACGTCTTCAGTTATCCTATGGCATAGGAGGAAAAGCTGAGGGTCTATGGTCCTCTAAGGCGGTTACTAGGGTTATTTCTTTGAGTGCCAGTTGACAATTCGTGAGTTTTTCCCGTGCCCGCTTGCAAGCGATATTGATCCTTGTGTTTACCCGTATTTCTCGGTGTCTTGATTAACCATCACTGCCTTGCCCATCTACGTCAACATCTGCACGTATAATATGTTAAATTATTAAATATCTACGAATATTAGGTATGGCTAATTTGTTCACTCTGTGATAAATGATTATATAATATGTGGGCATGCAAATCATCATCACATCTTATTTACCCTCACATTTTTAGAGTAGCTTGGTGTAGCTAAGGCCCGTTTTAAACGTCGCATTTTACATGTGCCGAATCTAATGTAACTGAGCGAAAACAATAGATTTTTCTCATTTGCATTTACCAAACCAACAATGATACAATACAGAGGACAGAACAGTAAGACTGAATTACACTGCAACTCAAATGTTAGTAACTGTATCCCATCCTTTTATCACAAGAAAACTTGCAAGATCTCAGCTTGCTCCAAAGTAGATTCTATTTCAAGGCAAAATGGATGAAATCGAACATCAAAGAAGCTAATGGACTTGGTTCAGTAATTAGATATCAAATAACGGATGTCCAAGAGTCTTGAAACCCACGCAAAATAAGTGTATAAAACACGAAAATTGAAACACAGGCAAAAAGACAGTAACCTTTGCCAAGAAAGCGCATAGCTCAGCACTCTTGATCAAGCGACTTGGAGTCATTCAGTGTTAAGATGAAGAGCAGAGCTGTAACGTTTCTTGTTGCTGTAGTTGTTATTGCAGCATTGGCTATGGAAACCGACTGTTGGCATTTAACCGGCAAAAAAAGAACAACTGAGTTAAAAGAAAAGGTTTGACATCTGATAATTCTCTTCAAAGATAAGTCACACGTGGCGTTCGCTTGTCTTCTTGTGGGTTCCCATGCATTGGATGGTCCCACCTCACAGATCTTGAATTCTCTCTAAAAGAAAACTTGCACGGATCTTTCAAGTAAGAGTGGGCGAGTAGGAGGGGGTGGGGGAGATTTATCTAAGAAGAAGCAGAAACGAAAAGAAAAGAAGTTCACCTCTTGAAGGGAGTTAGACAGTAAAGATAGGGAAAAATTAAGAAACATCGTCTAACTGGACAGGTGCCAGAGAGGATGCTCGCTTTGAAGGTATTTCACGTCCTACTATGATCAAAAAATCATTTTCTTTTTTCTTCAGATTTTGAAAGCGTGTTCGCTTAACACCTGACTGGAAAAATTTTTATCCAAAGGCTGTTTATTTTGAGTGTAAGGTTTGGATTTCAAGGTCCGCCATTCCTCACGTTCAAAACTGACCGATTGGACCTCAGAAGGTTGGATCTAGGGAAAGTGACGTCATTTACTCACTAACTTAAAATTTCAGCGCGTAAACGCAACTTATTATATATGCAAAACACGAGTTTAAAAGTCTGCATGAAAGCCCGAAACTCCCGTGCTGCATGTTAATTCAGCCGCGTACACACGCATTGCATTCTTAAACCAGTGAGTCTTTGACGTCATTTTCTCCTCGACCCATGCAGCTTTCTCAAGATTTTAAAGTTAGTAATGGTGGACCAATAAATAAAACTCCAGTTAAAATAAACAGGTTTCTTTTTAAAAGCAGAATTTAAAACTTGGGCCACTTAGTGTTTCGTGAACATAGTTCTGAAATCGAAAGAAAAAGAAGAATTATTTTTTGGTCGTAAATGAATTCCTTGCGATTGATTGGTGGTCAGAAATCGCCCGTTCTTTGATACTTTTTACATTTCAAATGTAATTAAAGAGGGTATATCACCGGGGTGTTTGGGGGAAATCTTTACCAGAGTTTATTCCGAGTTCAAAACTCGAAAATGGTAACTAATGTGGAATTTCTTTACTGATAAAATTATCGTTACATCACATTCTGAACAAAAACGACGTTTACCCGAGCGATTTACCATAAACTTGAAAAACTTCGGGCCGACTTTGATCAAGATTACAAAAATGCAATCCGTTTCAATCTTGTCCATTTGTGTCCATCCATACTTCTCTTTCCTTTTGTTGTATTTCTTTTATGTTATTTTGCGTGATATCGTTGTCATTGTTGTTACACGCGTACATCCAGCACGAGTTTAGCCAAAGCCAGAAGCTTACATGGGCTATGGTCAGCAGGGAAAGAAACAATAATTTACTAACATAACGGCAAGAAGTTAGACACACCAACTACACATATACAAACACACACGCTCGTAACGCAAATTGATCCGGGAGGTGGTTGCAAATATTAAGATAATCAGTGTCCTAAGCAACTTAACGTCCAAATTTCAACAGTCAAGGTTCAGAGACCCAAGTATTAAGATTTAAATCTCTATTTAAAATCACTGATTATAAGGCTGTTACGTAGAGTAAGAGGAATGTCATTACAAACATTAGGCGCTTGAAAACCGATTGCAAGTTGGTACCTTAAAGAATATTGTACATCATTCTCAAATTCGCTCACTCGGGTGGTTGGTTGGCCGCATCTCTGCGAGATGCAGTTATGAACTATGCTGTCAGTCGTTGTTTGTCTCTCTAGCTGCGTGATGCAGCTCGAGTCAAAGACCCACCTTCACCCTTGCTCACCATAGCGTCTCTAGAAGCTCAGTGGTTAGAACATCCGTACTAGATCACGGAGGGTCGTGGGTTCGAATCCCATCTGGGGCTCGGATTTTTCCGAGTTCCCAGTGGGTTCAATTGTTACACCTTTCATTTAATATGTGTTAAAAACATTCTCTCACATTCGCTCACTTTGGTGGTTGGTTGGCCGCATCGTTCAATGATGCTCTCAATGTGACTGCGCGATGCAGTTATAAGCTATGCTGTCAGTCGATATTTGACTCTGTGGCTGCGTGATGCAGCTCGAGTCAAATACCCACATTTCACCCTTGCTCACCATAGCGTCTCCAGTAGCTCAGTGGTTGGAGCATTTGACTAGATCACGGACGGTAGTGGGTTCGATTGAATTCCATCTGGGGCTCGGATTTTTCCGATTTCCCAATGGGTTCAATTGTCAACATTTCATTTAATATGGGTACATCATTTTCACATTCACTCACCAAAGAAGATTCATGTGAGTTAAAGTGACAACGACTTTGTAATCATGGTAGTCACCATTACCTAAACCATCTTTCTTTTAGTCTAAGGTTTATTCAATTCAAACCCACTGGGAAATTGGACAGGGAAAGAAACAGATCACGCGCAAAAGCCATTTTAAACACCACATGTTTTAAACAGTTTCAGAGAGAAGTCGACAGCATTTGTCACGTGGCGAGAAGCATTGGATGCGACGTATTTCGTCGAAGTGTTGAAGAGGAGAAAGACGAAAACAGAGAGGAATGATGGCCAGCTGATGACAATGTGACACAACTACCGACCGACCGACCGACCGACCAACCTAACCGTCATGATATGTTACAACAGCTGATATTTACTTAAATTCAAGCGTTAACTGTTAAAACTAAAATTTATGGTGATTTGAGCATGCTGTAAATCTTCATGAATGCATTAAATTCTATGAAAGAACTTGGGTTCGCGTATTGTAGTGGTAAAGGGGCCTTGTGCAATTGAGACACAACCCTGGACTAAACATGATGTGAGCTTCGCCATTTTTCGCACTTTTGGGTCCTAACACAAAAGCAAGCAAATAAGGGGCCCTCCCCAAGCCCACCCGACCCCACCCCACACAACACAATGGACATCACCCAACGACGTTGTCGAAAAGATCGTCGAGCAAGCCACCAGAAAAATACATTTTTAAAAATTATTGCTGCGATTTTATTATTATTCCGACTTGTCCAGCTCTTATAATACGAACCAACTGTCCCAGAAATGTCCTGGCATAGACGGTGACTAGTTAGGTGAATTTCATAGGATTCATTTCAGAGGATCCCGGACTTTGAAGAAACGTACCATATTGTGAAAAGCATGAACCGAGCGAAAAAAGGGAGTTTATTACCCACAATTAAATTTTCATGCTAGGGTATTGCCTTTGTAGCGTTTTGACTCATTGGCTAACTTAGTCTCGGTTATTGAGCTCATATACCATCTAGCCGTATTTTTTTTGCGCTGGTCGTTTTTGTAAAACTAAAACAACTTCATGTTTTGTATCGTAGATACTTTTCCTCTTTGACCAACGAAGCTTCGTTAGAAATAGAAGTCAAACTACTTTGACAAACATGGGACTAAACAAGCGAATAACTGAAATAAATTCTTAGGGACTTAGATTTGTATGTCTCAACATACATCTTCAAAAGTGAAATATATAATTGTAATTTGAGTAGCTTGTGAGGTAATACTTTACAAAGATATCCAAAAAAACAATGAAACAAAAGAGAAAATACCGGTATATGCACTGAAAATGTATATACCTAATACAAATGAAGTGAACTTATTAACAAAGAATGATACAGCTTTTTGCTGCTAACGTATCCATTTAAAGATGGGTGAAGACCAGGAATAAAAAGAGTTTCTTTTATGGTACAATGTCGGTCGGACCTGCCAGTGGCTAGATTTTCAAAGCGGTCCCATTGCTTGATTTCATACCGTGGAAGCCTGGCACCAGTTATTGGTTTTGCCGGACGGAAGTGCACTTCAGTTTCCAGATGGCGCGAGAGATGGCGACTTGTGCGAAAAATTAGCATCGGAATTGTGCCAGTTCTTTGTGTACGAATAGTTAAAGAAATAACGTAATGAACTTTTCCCAGTGATCCTGAGCTTTAAAAAGGATATAGGAAGGTTCTTATGAACAAAAATATTAACTGCATGGAGAAAACATGTTATATGCAGCGGTCACTGGAGCTCGGGAAAACCAGAGGGTAGTAACGAAAACGAAGACCGAAGACGGAAGACCTAGAAAACGAAGACCTCGAAAACGAAGACCCACTCGAAAAACGTACAATTTAGGTTAACTCAAATGTTATTTTTGAAGAGTTAGTCCTAAGCAGATCTAAGGGCCAGGCTGGCCCGGTTAGCCGAGATCCCGGCACGTCTGAGAAACACACCAAAAGTCAAGGTTGCGATTACATTCAAAAATCTCAGCCCGATTAGCCGACATCCCGGCATTACGATGCCGGGATCCCCGCTAACCGGGCTGAGACTTTTTCATGTAATCGCGTTCACCGGGACAGCCCGGCTAGCCGGGCCAGCGAAAATGGCCAGGTCCAAAATGGCCCACGGAATAGTTGTTTTTTATGTTTAAATAAAGGATCCATGAGATAACAAACCATAAGGCTTCTTTAAATTGCAGAATGGTGAATTTTAATAACAATTTAGCGAGACAACGTCTGTCCACTTGTTGTTGTTATCTTTTTTCACATGACATATTATAAATTTAGTCCAAGCCGGGCTGGCTCTGGCCCCGGCCCCTTAGGGGCCGATTACATGAGCCAGGCCAGCCAGCCGGGTTTGCCGGGATGGGTTTCAGCCGGGTATTACATGAGATGAGCCATCCCGGCTTGGGTTAAATTTAGAACAGTCAGTATAAAACGAGGACTAGTTATAAAACACGGACTGCGGACCGGTTATAAAATGCGGACTGAATACAAAACACTGTCAAAAGGCACGGAGCAACGAAATAGCGATAGGCTGACGACATGAATTGAAGTCCGACATGAGAATGGTGGAAAACGCTTTTTGCGCCCGGCATAATTATCAACCATAGCGTTAAACTGGATATTTTTTGGCTTCTCAAACGACGATTAATAGCTCACTGAAGGTTTTAGTTGAAATTGCAAAACGTTCGTACTTTGTATGTATCAGAGGTAAGACACGAAAGTAATTTATGAAATCCTTCGCGGGTCACCAGCTTTATGTTTAACGGAAATCGAGAAATTCAAAGGACCTCAGTGGGAGATGCTAATTTCCTTTCCTTTTCCTTTTTAAATTCGTGGCTTAAAGTACAATTTTGTGATAAATCTCAAATCTCTACTCTTACTTTCTCTAGCCCAGTCGATGTTGTAACTGAGCATTTCTGTGTACGTGACAATATTTTGACACGGAAAAAGAGTACTCAAGGGCTTTTTCAAAATCTGTAACTGGTCCAGTACAAACCTAGTTTTGTTCTATACTCCGTTTTTGAAACCTCAGTCCTTGTTTCATACCTAGTCCTCAGTCCGCGTTTTGTACCTGGTTCTCGTTTTATACCCAGTCCGGACTCCGGACTCCAGACTCCGGACTCCGGACTCCGCAGTCCGCAGTCCGCAGTCCGCAGTCCGCTGTCCGCAGTCCACAGTCCACAGTCCACAGTCCACAGTCCACAGTCCACAGTCCACAGTCCACAGTCCACAGTCCTTATTTGTGCTGACCGAATTTAGAATATGTCGTGTGGAAAAAGATAACAACAACAAAAAGAAGTGGAGGGAAGTTTGTCTCGCGAAATTGTTATTAAAATCAAAAGCTTCTAAAAGCCAAATTATAACAGCAGGAAAATTCCGTTATAGCAAACCTTGTCTTGTTTTGTACAGCAATCCGGCAGTAGTTTGCATATTACGTGCGCATCCACCAAATTATCGAGTTCGTAAAAATGGCTCCTAACAAGCAAAAAAGAAAAACAATAATAGAGTAATAAACGACCACTTACAAGCCGTTTGTGGGTTCCTAACTAACAGGTAAACAGTAAAGCGATCTCTCGAAAAATCTATGGAGCACGAAGTAACTCGGAGAACCTTGGAAGCTTCTTACTGCAATGGGCCTTAATTTGAATGTTCGCTTAAATGTTCGTGGTCATGGCCGCCATGTTGGATGACAGAAACATTATCTCTTGTTGGCTTCTTTCGTCATTCATCATCTGTACCTTTCGTCCTTGCTTCTGCATGTCTATATAGATATTAGTTGCAAACCATTTATTGTAAGCCAACTTGTACCATTCACCGTCGAACGAACTTTGAGGAAAATGTTGTATGTTTTAGGAAGCAACTTTACTTACCCAATACCGAAATGGCAGAACCTTCCTTTGCTGAACACGAAGGCTGACCGTGATTAAGGGCGACAGCAACTAGCCAGCGTTGCTCGCAACTCCATACCATGGTGTCGCTTCCGCTTTCGTTTATGCAGCCTGGTGTAGTGGAGATAAGAAAAACCTTTATCGCACACGCCGCCAACCAATGTGGCCCGGTGGGTTCCGAGCTCAGACTATATGTGGGCTAAGTTTGGTTTGTTGCGAGAGGTTTTTCTCCGGGTTCTCCGGTTTTCTGGAGATGCAGGTCCTCCCTGAAAACCACTTGTGTGAGTAGAGCTTCCTGGGTAAGTCTCGAAATGCACAAAAAAATGCACTATGCCATGGGACTTGCATATGAAAGGCGCGGGGATGCTCTTTGTCTCGCTTAGGGGTGTAAACTTCGGATTTTGGTCTCCCGGTCATCATATGTAGCGGTGAAGGTCTCATTTAGGGTTGCACGCGAAGAAATGTTTTAAATACTGATGAGGCCCAAAAGGCCGAAACAGCTGTCCATGGCTGCTAACTGACCGGGTGAAATGGTTGTGCGCATGCGTGATGTGTTGGCCACACCGGGTTGATGTTAGCGTGTGTCACCTTGCTTTTATTGCTGTTTTTAATTTACGTGACACACCGATCTCTTAATGTGATCCACCTTCCCACACGCTTGTCGTGGGAGAACAGTTTTGCTGTTCCCAACCCAGCTTACCACATGTTTGGCATGTGAAGCTGCCACTTAAAGGGGTGCTAAATACATCTGACTGGTATGTTAGCTACTCCATGCTGATGAGGCCCAAAATGCCGAAACAGCTGTCCATAGCTGCTAATTGACCGGGTGAAATGGTTGTGCGCATGCGTGTTGTGTTGGCCACACCGGGTTGGTGTTAGCGTGTGTCACCTTACTTTTATTGCTGTTTTAAATACTGTCTCTTAGTGGTAACAAAAAGCCTGGGCCACGCCCACATTGGTTTCCTTTACGGGTTGAATTCAAAATTTCCCTTTATATGCAAAGTCCCTTCCCCCGCGGGTCTGTTCTGTCGCACTTTGTAATACCTGTCGCAGTTTGTAATAAAACTGTCACACTTTGTAATACCTGCCGCACTTTGTAATAACACTTGTTGCACTTTGTAACAAAATAGCTGTTGCTCTTTGTAATAAACGAAGCTGTCACACTATGTAATAACAAGTTGTCACACTTTGTAATACCTGTCGCACTTTGTAATAAAACTGTCACACTTTGTAATACCTGTCGCACTTTGTAATAACACTTGTTGCACTTTGTAACAAAATAGCTGTCGCACTTTGTAATAACAAATTGTCGCACTTTGTTATGAAACGAAGCTGTCACAATATGTAATAACAAGTTGTCGCACTTTGTAATAAGAAATTATAAGACTTCACTACTTCCCCAGGGCACAAATACTTTCTTCCTTGATATTTCCCTCTGCATACTAAACTGAGGGGAGGAAAAGTGTTATTTCAAAGTGCGACAGGTATTACAAAGTGTGACAGTTTTATTACGAAGTGCGACAGGTATTACAAAGTGCGACAGAACGTCATCCATACGTCATATGTGGGTTGAGTTTGTTGGTTCTCTTCTCTTCGCTGAGAGGTTTTTCTCCGGGTACTCCGTTTTTCCCCTCTCCTCAAAAACCAAAATTTGATTTGATTTGCGTTAACTTGTTAATTTTCAATTTACAGTGTCCCCCATTAGTGCTCTACGGCGGTAGAAGATTAGACACTTAAATTATAATAAGTTCCTTTCCTTTCCTTTCGTGGCATTTAAAAATCATTGCTCCAACGCAAATGTTTATCTTCATCACTAACCTAAATTCCTCTATGTTATTTTCCAGCTGCCGTTCTAAAATTGCTTGTTTCCCTGATATTTTCCCCATCCTTTAACAGACGTTTTTCCGTGAAAACTCATTTCGAACAGTCCTTAAAAAGCAATTATGTTTGCACATACGAACCATTGAGGCGGCCATTTTTATATGACGCTGGTCACATTGGCATACACGGAGGGGTGGAAGTACGTACCGACGGTCGATGACGTCATGGCTATAAAACCAAAATTTCTCGCGTCGATGGGTTACCATATTTTCTTAATCATGGTGCTCCGAGCACGTGCCTTCGGCGCGAAATCAGCCAACGCGGGTATCGATCGTTGCCATTCCAGTTCACATTGATGCCACCATTTTGGGATATATCTATCTATCCATGTATCCCAGTGGCACACTTCAGCTCAATCCAATGCGTATCCAATGAAGACTTGTAGCTCTTGGAATGAATATATGCGCAATTAGGGGCATTTATTCCATGTTTTCGTGCTGGACTGGCCTGTTCCAGAGTACGACTGATTTCGCTGTGATTCTTTTCAATCCCTTGAACCGGAACAACTGAAAGACCAAATAAAGAGTTGACAAAAGTGGCTGTTTGTCGAACGCACTTCATTAATGTGTGATTAATTCTAGTTTAAAATAATAAGCAGCGCTGTCGTTAGGTCTCTTAGCCTAGATTGCAAAAAAGACATACAGATTTAAAGAACTGGCATAGTCTAAATCTTCGCTTTCTCTTACAACTCGCAACAAAAGAGTGTTGGGGTGCTTAAAGTTTCAGCCTGGAAACAACACATTCACAACACACACAGTCACACATACCAAGAAATTCCTCCGTACCCATTGTTGTCCAACTTTGATCGGGAGAAGGGAGAAAAAACAGCTTACAAAGTGTGGATAAAATGCGAGAATACCTTAGAGACAGGTTGCAGATTGAAAATGGAGCGTTGCATTTCCGGTTGTGCGCAGTCTGACTCTTCGATAGAAGCAAACACTTCCTCTGAAACGAAAGAATTGTGGCTAGGATAAGCTTCAGGTGTCAATAGAGATTTGCAATCTCGACCCTAGAGCTCATCTCTTGACTGAGGGAGAAGAGAGCTCTGGGGAACCCTGAAACAAAGTGTCTTCTCATTGGTTTTCGTGAAGAACAATCAAAAGCGTCTCTAATTGGTGCATTCGTCCTGGTACGAGGAGTAAGCAAGCGCCGCAAGGTTCAAATAGCCAATTTTTGGCTATAAGAACACTACGGCGCATGTTCGATTCTCCTACATAGAGTCTCCCAGAGCCTTGGGTCGATCCGAGGCTCTGGTGACGAGAATGCAAAGATCTATCGTTGCGAACTCCCCACGATCGGATTGGACACTTAACGACAAATACATGACCAAAACTGATCATGAAGGCTTCACAAAAATACAAGCACAAGTTGAAAAAGAAAAATGCTTTTCTTGTTTGAGGTGGCGCAAACCAGTTTCAACAATTTCAAGTTGATTACAAGTATTGACTCTGCAACACTTTTTCACATAACGGCAATGTTGTGGCATTATATGAAACGGCAGGGATGCACTCATTATTACGGCGTAATAGCTGACAATAGCCTCAAAACAACCTATATTTTATATAGCAACGCCTGGAAAACGTGGTTTGAACTAGTGCAACCATTTTCCCGTAATTCCACCTCGTTTAGCTTGTCAGTGAAACGAAGTGTGTGGCAACTGCCCACGAACAGAATGGCATAAACAGCGTTGATATTAATTAGAGATGAAAAGCAACTCCAAAACATCTAAATTTGTGTGACAATGCTTTATATTACACCAAGCTGGGCGTGCATTAAAATCAAGATCGACCCTGGTTTTAACTTTCCATGGTTGTTAAAAAGCTTTTTCCCCAAATGAGCATCTGTGAACACCTGTTAGCAAGCAACAGCCCGAGATGAGTTTTAAGGTCGGTGAAAACAAAATGATCAATTGACCTTTAATAAGGCAGAAATCAGTACAACAAAATAAAAAAACGTGAGGCTTGAACATATCTACCTGAGGGGTCTCCTCTACGATACAAAACGTGTTACTAATTGCGTGGGCACCTTGAAAACGAGGGCGCCACGCGCGTTGTGTTCAACTGTTAAAAAAAGTCTACTTGCTTTTGATTTAAGACATTTAAGTGCTTTTACTCCACACATCTTTGTCTTTTTGTTATTTTAAGAGCCATCTGTTGCACCATGACCGACTTCTAATACTTCAGTAAGTGTGATTTCACTGTTTGGAAAAAAATATGAAATCTTGTTCCTTAAAAGGGGGCTATGTCACTGAAAATTATGAATTTCACGACACCCAAAATGCCAAAAAAGTAGAATGAAACATTGCAATAACCACTTAAAACCGTCGAACAACATAAAAGAAATACAACAAAAGGACGTTTTTCAAGTTTATGGCAAATCGCCTGGATAAAGATCGTTTTTGCTCAGAATTATCTTGCTTGTAATGTAACGATAATTTTATCGCTAAAGCGATTCCACTTTACCATTTTTGAGTTTTCAATTGGTGATTAACTAACACTCTAAAATAACGTGACATAGCCCCTTTAAATTTGACGATTTATTGAGACCGTAAATTCCTTTCTTCGGGAGCACACAAACAAAAAACAAGCTCAGGCACTTTTGCATCTATCTCAGGAGCTTCATCACAAAATTTGTGTACCACGGATCCTTATTTACCCTTGAAAACAAGTGTTCCTTTCGGGTCAGTGACAAAAGATGATTCAAGACCGCTGGAAGGCGTATCCGCCATCCCTGGCGGTTTCCTTCTGATAAATATTGCATCTTTAACTTGACAATTTATGCCTACTGATTCCTTTAGCCTTTTCGAGGTTTGTCAAAAACAAAGTCATTAAACATCATCAAAAGAAAATAAAGGGGGAAAAGAGCATCCCCCATCCATGCCTTTTTCCATAGGTAATAGGTCTCAAGTTATTTTTGGATCCAAACCACGTTGCACAGATCCCAAGGAGGTTAGGCAACAGGCAATAATATGGCTGGAATGTGTTTCGCGTTTCACGCTCAATACAATACATACGTAATTGACCGCTCCCCATAGGGGCTTTTCAGGGCCAATGAAACACAACGAAACGACAGAACAGAACAACAACAACAACTGTTAAGAATCCCAACTGGCCGAAGGCAAACTAGTTGGCTATTTACAAGTGCAGGTGGGAAGTTGAACCAGGGACTACAAGGATCAAATTCAACGAGTGGTCAGAGCGGGTCTTGAACCCGGAATCCCCAGATCTCAAGGCAAGCGCCCTAACCACTGGGCCACACTGCCCCAGTTAAGAAGCATATAGTTCAATTTAGATTTGGAGATTTTGGAGGAGCAAGGATGGCACAGTCGGTTAGTGCGCGGCTTTGGAGCAAGAGGTACTGAGTTCGATTCCCGGATCTCACATCCTTGTTTCGACTTCTTTCCTTTTCGTGTAACTAAGTAGCTTTAAATACCCGTAAAACGGAGCACTCATGGAGAGCGGGGAGTAAAATGAGAACACCGTTGACCTCAGGTTTGTCAGTAATTAAACTGTTACGAATTATCAACATTAAATATGGTCGCTTTACTTTTTACTTTACTTTTCTTTTTTAGATAACACATTCCGGCAGTATGATTGGCTGTTGCCTAATCCCCTTGGGATCTGCACAGCGTGGGAGTTCATCTAAAAATAACTTGAGCCATATTACCTATGGAAAAGGGCATGTATGGGGGATGCCCTCTGTGCCCCCTTTGTTTGCTCTTGACATCACCTAAACTATTCACGACTAAGCAAAATTGTCTCCGTTTCTTTTTGCAAAACTTCAACTATTGATCTCTTTTGTTCTTGCAAATTTTTGGCACTCAACAAGATCAGCAAGGATTTACGATATGCAAATAGTTCGTTAAGACGTTTAGTTCATGGAAAGCAATTTTCAGAAGATTTAATTTTGCGCGCTTTAAATTTTATATACGATCATCATCCGAACAGATAAAATTCTCCTAGCTGATGAGAAAATCTCTTCAAAAAGTCTTCAGTTATCCTATGGCATAGGAAGGAAAAGTGAAATTAAATATTCCTCTAAGGCTGTTACTAGGGTTATTTCTTTTAGTGCCAGTTGACATTTTGTGAGTTTTATGTAAATAGGTTTGTGGAAGACGGCGCGTGCCCGCTTGCAAGCGATATAGATCCTTGTGTTTACCCGTATTTATCCGTGTCTTGATTGACTATCACCACCTTGCCCGTCTACGTCAACATCTGCACGTATAATATGTCAAACGATTTAATATCTATGGATATTAGATATGGCTAATTTGTTCTCTCTGTGATAAATGATTATACAATATGTGGGCATGCTTTTTTAGAGTAGGTTGGTGTAGCTAATATCTCCCAGCATTTACTAAACCAACCATGATAGAATACAGAGAACAGACCAGTTAGACTGAATTATACTACAACTTACATGTTAGTAACTGTATCCCATCCTTTTATCACAATAAAACTTGCAAGATCTCAGCTTGCTCCAAAGTAGATTCTGTTTCACTGCAAAATGGATGAAATCGAACATCAAAGAAGCTAATGGACTTGGTTCAGTAATTTAGATATCAATTAACGGATGTCCAAGAGTCTTGAAACCCACGCAAAATAAGTGTATAAAACACGAAAATTGAAACACAGGCAACAAGACAGTAACCGTTGCCAAGAAAGCACAGCGTTAAGCACTCTTGATCAAGCGACTTGGAGTCATTCAGTGTTAAGATGAAGAACAGAGCTATCACGTTTCTTGTTGCTGTAGTTGTTATTGCAGCATTGGCTATGGAAACCGACTGTTGGCATTTACCATTAAAGGGCAGAAAAAGAACAACTGAGTTAAAAGAAAAGGTTTGACATCTGATAATTCTCTTTAAAGATAAGTCAAAGGTGGTTCGAGTTCGCTTGTCTTTTTATGGGTTCCCATGCAATCGATGGTCCCACCTTACTGAATCTTCGATTCTCTCTTAAAGACAACTTGCAAGGACCGCGGCTTTCAAGTAAGAGTGAGGCGAGTAGGGGCTGGGAGAGATTTATCCCACACGAAGCAGAAACAAAAAGAACAGAAGTTCATTTTCTGAAGGGGGTTAGACACAAAAGCTACGGAAAATTAAGAAACACCGCCCACTATGATGCCAGAGAGGAAGCTCGCGTTGCAGGCATTTCGTGTGTCCTTAAACTTGTTTTTGAGAAAATGAATCTCAATCGATTCATTGGTGGTTGGTAATCACCCCTTCTTTAACACTTTTTACATTTCACGTTGTCGCTGTAGTTGTTACGCAATTAAAAACAAGAAAGAAACGTAGCTATTATTCTAATTCCGTAATTCGTTTATGATTATTTTCACGCACGTAAAGATAATTTACACGAGTAGAACGAAAGCCAGAAGCCAGGCTAGGGGCTTAAATAGCTTTATGGTCAGCAGGGAAGATAATTTACTTAAAATAATGATCAGAATTTTAATAGGCACACCAACTACACATACACAAGATGATCACTGTCCATAGATAATGCATGGAGAAGTTAACTTCCTTTGTTTCATGTTTTTGTCCGTATTCTTGGCCTTGACCCTGCGCAAAACACACCTTTTTTCGAGAAGATAACCAATCAAATCGGCCTTCGGTTAAATTATGCGCAACTAATTTGTAAACCTGAAGCAAAGACACTGAAAAGATTGTGCAGGGTCACGGTCAATCCAACATCGTATTGCAGTGTGGGGAAAATAGTTAATGGCGTTCACACCCACGCGTTTTAACACCCAAACCAATCTCCCGCTCGTATTTTATCAACTACTTTTTAAACACTTATCGTTATGAACAGTTTCAGAGAGAAGCCGAAAGCATTTGTCACGCGGCGAGAAGCATTGGATGCGACGTATTTCGGCGAAGTGTTGAAGAGGAGAAAAACGAAAACAGAAAAGGAATGATGGCCAGCTGATGACAATGTGACACAACTACCGACCGGCCGACCTAACCGTCATATGCTACAACACCTGATATTTACTTAAATGCAAGCTTTAACTGTTAAAACTAAAATTTATGGTGATTTGAACATGCTGTAAATCTTCATGAATGCATTAAATTGTATGAAAGAACTTAGGCTCGCGTATTGCAGTGTTAAAGGAGCCTTGTGTTATTGAAACACAACTATATATGGACTAAACACGATGTGAGCTTCGCCATTTTTCGCACCTCTGGGTCATAACACAAAAGAAAGCAAATAAGGGGCCCTCCCCAAGCCCACCCCACCCCACCCCACACAACACAATGGACACCACGCAAAGACGTTGAAGAGGAGATCGTCGAGCAAGCCAGCAGAAAAAATGCATTTTTTTTCATTATTGCCGCGATTTTATTATTATTCCAACTTGTCCAGCTCTTATAATGCGAATCAACTGTCCCAGAAATGTCCTGGCATAGAAGGAGTCGAATTAGGTGAATTTTATAATTTCACCTTGTTCTTGGAAGGGGACCCCAGACTTTTAAGAAATGTATTAAAATGTGAAGAGCACGAACTGAGCGAAAAAAGCCAGTGTTATAGCCCATTATTATATTTTCATGCTCGGGTATTGCGTTTGTAGCTTTCATTCTCGCTTATGGAGTTCACATACTTAATGACCCTATATGGGTACTTTATGCGCTAGTCATAACCATTTCATGTCGTTTTGTATCAATGAAAATGGTCAGAGCTTAATTAAACAATTATTCCCTTCGCGCTTCTAACGTTGGATCGAAGGTTCGTTGGAGCTTCGTTGCCTATTTACCATACCATCTCCAACGTACGTTGCTCAAGGGAAAATCAAATAAACCTACGATCGATGTTGCTCAGGATAAGTAATATTATTAAAAAACTGAACTACGGATATCATATTTCCAGCATTTTCATTGGCCCGCTGGACACAGGCTTCCAGTTCATATACTGCCGTGTCTAATATGGTCAAGGAACGCGTCAGCAATAAAGCGAGCTAAAAACATTTTTGCAGCTTTGAGAAAAAAAAATAGACCAAAGCCGTTTTGGACCGGAATTGACCGATGCAAAAATTGATGCTTTAGTGGAAGAGTTGTTAATCCTGGAGTTTTTTATAAAACAATTAGTCTACTCGGGCTTTGTGGATATAAAATGATTATCACTTCATATCCAGCGCGCCCTCGTAGAATAATTGTTAAATAACCCAGCTGGGACTTACGATTGTCTTTGGGAGGAAGAGAGGCGGAAGAGAGTGGCGCAGTAATGCCAAGATTTACTTCGTGAAAAATCAAAAGCTCCTAAAAGCCAAATCATAAAAGCACAAAAATCCCGCTGTAACAAACCTTGTCTAGTCTTGGACGGCCATCCGGCTGTAGTTTGCATATCACGTGTGCAACAACCAAATCAACGTACAAATATTCCCTAATAAGCAAAAAACAAGAAAATTTAAAGTAATAAACGACCACTTACAAGCAGTGCACGGGTTTTAACAGGTGAGTAAAGAAGAACTAGACGCTCCATACGCGTAAACTGGGTTGCCTTTTGTACGGGGTATTACGGGAAAGAAAGCCGAGAAAACTTACCGCTAGTCAGAAACAGACACAACACAACAACAACAAGAACAAGGTTTGTTTGTACTGTAAAGGTGACAAGCTAGCTAAATAACAAATATCTCAATTAAAAATACAAACAGTAGCTGGTCTCCCAAAAGAACTAAAAAGCTAAACTAGTTGGGAGACTACCATTTATTAATTGAAAATATGTATATAGTCGGGAAAAGGGCATTGCTGTATCTAACTGAATTATTTACTTTTAGTTACCCTATTAAGGAAGAAGATTGACACGCTGCAATGTTGTGTGACAGAAAAAAAAATGACATTCGTCGATGTTTACTTACTGGCACGGAAACTAAACATAGGGTCTCCCGAAGAACGAGAAACTCAGTCATTAACCCTTTGGTTGTAACCACTAAAAATGTGATGCACGAATTACTTTGTTAGTACACATTTGTTATTCTACTTCCAGGATCAAAGGAAGTTCGCAATTTAGGCGTTCGTCACGCAAACTATAAACTGATGCCGCAGATGGTCAATCTTATTAGGGAGTTTTAGCAAAGACGACGGCTACAGCAACGAAAACGTTAGTCCAAAATATAACTAAGCGCTATCGCAAGTATTTCACGATTAATACGTCTTGTTCACATTGTACGATACAGGCGAACTATCCTGTAAATGGGTGGGTACGAACGGTTTTAAAGTCAAAACTGAAAATGACTTTTTCATTGTTATATGCTCACGTTGTAGTCAAAACCTAAAATTTGGTGATTTCACGTTGTTGTTTTGTGGAGTACGGCAAAGAAATGCACGGAAATTCGTGTTGCACGTGCAGCACGAGCATTTTTCCTTTTTCAACCAATAATATTCTTGCTTTGTGGCATTGCCGTAGCCTACCCGTCGTCTTTGCTAAAACTCCCTATTATTATGTCTGATACGGGACTGAAATAGTTTTTCATGTATGGCATAAGTGATTTCTGTAAGTTTTTCCGCATTTGCCTCACGACCTAACAAATTATCAGTCCGGAAACGAAACACTATTTATTTTTAAAACAGCTTCTTGTTTGCAAATAATTGTTGTATGCATAAATTAAATTTGGTCAAGAACGTAAAAATTCACTTAGATTAGCAGTAGATAAGCTTTTAGAGAAATATTGTTGGCTTCCCAAATTAACTTCATTTTACACCAGAATGACTAAACAGCAACAATTCCCGTCATTGCTATGAAAACTGCTCCCAAATCAAATTTCAACCCACGTATGCAAATTAGTTCATATTTACACAACACGATGAATCCACACAGGCAGAAAAATCCCACTTATCTTTTCCAGCATAAAATTTTATTTCAACTAATAACCTATTCGCTATTAGAGGCGAAAAAAACTTTCCTATTTCATTCCGTGCGTGCAAACAAGCAACACACTGTGTCAAAAATCATATAGTACGCAATTAAATATATTACTCACTGGAGTTCACGCTCAAACCCTTCAATTCTCTGAAGAACCTTTTCTTTGAAAAATAGAGCATAAAATAGGCAACAAGCCTTTTTTCAAATAATTCTTGACTGTCAAGAATCAGTCAAATTTCCAATTTTTTTTGTTTTTCCCGCAAAAATGACGCTAGTTTCCGCACGGTCACTGTTATTGTAGAAGAAAATCTCGTACTCGTTGTCGCTGTCGTCCTAGAATCTAAAACTCTCTATTATCAAATCGTGAAACGACTTTTGACAAAATAGGTACACAAATCTTGGCATCACAGATGAGGTTCAGCTTCCCGCATTCCTTTTCTTTGGAAAAATGGTAGTTTAAAATGGCATCTAGTGGGTGAAGGCATGTGGTGTTTGGTTCATTGTGACAAATCAAATCAACGACCAGTCTTAGTGTTTTGTTTTAGGCATGTGCCGCAAAGCTCTCCCAAGTCGAGGTGGCAGTTGGTTTGAAAAATGCAATTAAGCGGAAGGGCAAAGTGGGAGATTTTTCTTAGTGACCAAGATTAAATAATGTTTAATTCGTCTATTCAGGAAAATACGAAGACCTTTTAGGCAAAGACAACCACAGACTTTTGCCACCACACGGTAACATACTATTGAGATTACACAAGCTGAAAATGAATCATCATTTCTCTTCGCATCGACATTTTGAAAGACAAACATGTCAGCAATTCCTGCAATGTTTTGGTCAACAATATACACAGTTCACAATATACATGGATATACATGTCTGAACATGGTATACTTCGATGTAATTGGGTATACCTGGCTACACATGGCTGTACTTGGCTATTAATTAACAATGATTCCATGAGCGCGCGTTGGATATGAGATGGTAAATAGCCAACGAGGCGATACAAGACGACGACAGTGATCCGGATATTATTGAGGTTAATGCTATGTCGAAGGCCGAGCAGAAAGTTAAATCACTGAAAGAAGGCTGTTGCAATGCTGGAGGACGTGGCTGAATATCTTTCCAGTGAAACCTAACAGAAACTGCAAATGACCTTTCAAAGGTTCTTTCTAATATTCAGTCTACCTGGTTTAGATGAAAACTAAAGGGGTCAGTACAAAGTAAAGTCACGGACTAATTCAAAGGATCCCATTGTCGTGCTTCAAGAACAATACATAATTTTAGTCTGAGAATATGATAAATGATCCTGAGGTTTCTTTAAGATAAACTTGTTACAGTTACGTTAATTCAGATAAGAATATAAAAACGTTTTCTGGAAAAAATGTCTGCTTTACTCTTTATGAAAGATGAAATGATATATGAAATGGATCATATATGAACTGCGGATATGAAATCAAGTGAAGCTATGATCCTCGTAGTTATGAACGCAATTTTTGCAATTGCGTAAAGAAGCCTGAAAAATTCAGGACTTCAACGGGGTTTGAACCCGTTACCTCGCGATACCGGTGCGACGCTCTAACTAACTGAGCTATGAAGCCACTGACTTTGGGAGCTGGTCATTTGTGGGTTCCAATGTTCCCGTGATGAATGAATGAATGAACGATGAAATGATATATGAAATGGATCATATATGAACTGCGGATATGAAATAAAGTGAAGCTATGAGGGATCAAACCCCGGTAGAAGTGTTCAAAACCCGTTGAAGTCCTGAATTTTTCAGGCTTCTTTACGCAATTGAAAAAATTCCGTTCATAATTGCGAGGATCATAGCTTCACTTGATTTACTCTTTATATCGATAAAACGAGAGTCGGTCGTGCTTGTTTCTGAGAGCCTGCTTAATACACCTGGATAATACGGACACTATGGCATGTCCCCTTGGTTTCCGAACCGTGAACCATTACAAATCCTTTAAGGTCTGACGATTGTCAATAGCGAGAATATCTCTCAAAAAGCACTTCTACCGAGATTATTTTCGTGAAGTATGACGATCAAATCAAGCTATAACGGCAGTAAACGAAATTTGTAATTTTCATATAAACCCTTGTAAACAAAATTATGCAAATTCCCGCGAAATTTGAAGCAACATGAGATTTCTAATATCCAATTTTCAGACTTTGTGCCTTCTGCAATGATCTAATTTTCCGTTGAGTGAGTGATATTAATAAAACGACTTGAATTCGGCCAAGATCCCATACATTCACTTTAATTTAAAGGCCAACCTTCAACCGACATGCATTGCGTGCCGCGGAGCAATTTTCATATATGAAAATCCTGCCAAAGCTGAAATTCATCCAATCAGATCGCTACGATAAGCAATGCCAATTTCCATAACAAAAACAAACGGTCGAAAAGCCCGTCCGGTTGAAGGTGGGTCTTTAAGCCGCGTTTGCCTCTCAACCAAGATGACGTCAGAAACCGTGAAAACGTCTATTCTTGTTCCTTACTATTTCACATTAATTGAGAAAACCTGAAGCACTGGGTTTCAGTGTCACAATATTCTGTTAAAGAGAGGTTGAGTTGCATAAGACAAACAACCCCTTACTCAGCAAAGTCGGTAATGGATAAAAGAACTAGTCATGCAGATGTGGGGTCTGTTATTTTGGTGGCTTGTTTGGCTCGGCACGGTTCGTATATACAACAGTCTCTAGAATTCTGTAGTGTCAGTATTGTAACAATCATTCTTAAGTACTCTTGGTTTTCACGTGACGTCATCCAAAACTAAAAAATAAGGAATTATCAATCCTTTTGAGACTATAGTCTAGTTAGTTATTAGAACAGCTGAAGGCCTATCTTTTCACAAATTTTCAATTTGATAGGGTTTTTCGTCTTGTGATAAAGCAAGGTTGAAGTTCTAAGCTTTTGCGTGACACGATATTAAAATTGCGGTCGAGAATGCTATCACGTACTAGGTTAAAAAAGTGACTTATCCGCTGAGATTTTGCAATCTGAACAGTCCTTGTATGAGAATAAGTACTCATATAGATGTTTATGAGCCCTCAGAAGACGACTACTGGCTTTTTATAGCAAAACTCGATGACATATGTTTTTGTTAGGTTCCGGCCGCCATATTTGTGTCCCTCAGAGGGACACAAACATACAACGATTTGAGTAAAATATTTCTTCGAATATCTCCCGCACGAAACATCGCACAGATCTGAAGCTTTGCGAGACTGTTTGAATATATTCATCTTCTTTTATTTCTTTGATTCTTGCTTTTATTTGTTGAATGGTTTTGATGATGGTGTGACAGTGAAAACCAGCAATAAGCTGACGCTCTAGAGGTATAGAAGACACTAAAGAAAGCTATACTCAACGCTTTCTTCCAAGCTTGAATCAAACGCGACCATCCTTCCCTTATAGCTAGAAGTCTAAAGTGGCAATTAACTCACATTTGGTATGCTTCAAAGTGATCGAAGTGTTCGAAGGCTCGTGATCACATTGCAAGCAAAGCTTACGAAAACGCATTTTATGAATTCCGTTCATTCTCCGTGGAAAAACGCATGAATGTGAGAAACGTATGATTGCGGGCTCCTTTTGGTCGCCCGCAATAATCTTTACCAAAAAAAGAACACTTCCTCTTCATTAATTAATTTAAGGCGATCTCGAAGTTCTTTTGGCTAAAAGTTTAAAGGCCGGGATTCAGATGATACCACGAACGTGAGAAAAACACCAAATACACCTTAAATGTTTAGAACTATGCATGTCCTTAAAAGGAAAATTACCATTAAGCACGGATTTCGTGCAGCTAGTATAAATATTATTTTTAGACAAAAAAATTAACAATACCATTGTATCCTTTAGAGCCTGATAACTTTGACGGCACCACTTAAGTCAAAGCTTGTGCTTTCAAGGATTGCGTGACCATTAGTTTTGTAACTTAGATATACAAATCTTATTATCACGGTCGAGTTACAGTTTCGCTGTTGTTTCTTCCCGAGTCGTTTGTGAACAATGACAAATACACTGACAAATAGAATCGGACAAAAGCCGAAAAAAGGTAGTTCGCTATAAGGAAGGCCCTATGAGGCCAGACTGTATCAATATTATTTTTAGACAGAATATCAAGGTTGAGAATGATAACCATGACACTGAGCATGAGCTTCCACTAATCACTAGATCTTACGGTTGAACGGATACTGTAAACAACTTGACCAATTGTGACTACAATTGCTAAGCCATTGTTTATATGGACACAACTTCCATTGGGCGTAAACGTAGAATAAATTAACACGTTGCTAAAATCCAGTCATGCACAGTATTCAGTGACTTTCAATAAAAAGTACTGTTTGCAGTCCCTCGATCAGTGGCAGAGCATAACACGCAGGTAAGTTGCAAGAATTGTCGAGATCTAACTGAACAACTATGCAACAGTCTCTAGCAATTACACCGGAAAAGTAACTTCGAGTTTTGCTGACAGATGTGAACAAAATTTTCAAAGACTGTACAACACAACTCAGTCTCCAGTTCCCAAGTTATGGTCATGACGTTTAACTGATTTCCCATTTTAACTTCATCTCCTTGTTAGCGGTATCCAGATCTAATGGATTAATAGAACTTCTCGCGGTTTTCGCCGGCATTTATGATGTGTGGGGCAAACACAGATGAAACTACAGTAAATGTATGGTTTTGTAGCGGAATTTAAGCTTAATTCAGTCTATAACTTTCCTATAAATGTGACCTCAGTTTCCCAATTTTTCACACAACTACATATCTTATTTACCCAACGGAAAGTTAGACCATTAGAAAAGGCCAAACAAACGAAAACTCGATGTGAAAGAATCCCTATATGGCAAAATAGATAGAAACATGGCTATTTTGCATAGTCAAATTGGCAAGCGTACTTTGCATTTTGAAATACAAACGTTAGTTTAAAAACACATAACGGCATGGTTGAATGAAGTGATACATAACTTTTCTATTTTAACCAAACGACCTCGGAATCCTACTTTCTATCGATTTCGCAGCTTTCAAAGGTTATCAAATCGAAACAAGAGTTTTTTAACTTAGATACACAGACCTTGGTACGTATTACGGATAAGTTATAGTTTCCGAAGTTGTTTTTTAGTATAAAATGGCATCCAGTGGGTGCAGGCATGTGGTTTTCGTTTCATTATGATTAATGAAATCATTGACCAGCTTTGCTCTCCCAAAACAGTGATCATGACGAGGTGGCAGTTGTTTTGAAACAGACAATTAAGCGAAAGGGAAAAGTGGGAGATTTTGCTTAGTGAGCAAGATCAAATAATATTTAATGATGTTTAATTTGTCCATTCAGGAAAACAGGAAGACCTTTTAGACACAGACAACAACAGACTTTTGCCACCACACAGTAACATACTATTGAGATTACACAAGCTTAAGATGAACAAAATAGCTCTTGTCATTCTTGTTGCTGTCTTTGTACTCGCCGCTTTGGTTGTGGAGACTGAAAGCCAACATGGAGGTTTCGGAGGTTTCGTGAAAAGAATACAGTTTAAGGAAAAGGTTTGACATCTCAAAAGTACCTTGCAAATTGGTTGTGTTGCTTTTGCTGGATGGGGCTTGACTTGACTTCTTGAAGTTTGGGAGAACAGAAGTGTTGGAGCCACATTGATACTATAATGAATCACCATTTTCTCCTTCACGTTAACAGAGCTGAAAAACGACTGAGCATGCACCAGATAAGGCGGGCAATTCGTGCAAATTAACGCGAGTGTGTGCCTGTGTCACTTTATAACTCTTGACGGGGTGAATTTTGGAACTGAGTTCATGGTGATTTCATATTTGTTTCTTTGAAGCATGATTGCAGTACAATGTCCAGGCCCTGCTTCCGTTAATCCTACGATTTATTGACTGAAAAATATTGCTTGAAAATGGTCAGAAAGTGGCACCTGAGCGACTTAATTGTAGTCTAGGTTCTAGTCTAAATAATGATAATTTATTATTATTATTATTATTATTATTATTATTATTATTATTATTATTATTATTATTATTATTATTATTATTATTATTATTATTATTATTATTGTAATAATTCAACACACTTGGTGTCAACATCAAAACTTGGAAGATGGTACTTTGCTTTCCCCCTTGACTGGCCATTATTTCAAATCTATGTTCAACCCAACGTCTAAGGCAAAATTATGAAAGACCCAAATCTAAGAACATGCGTTTAGGAAAACAGTTGAGGGTCATTGGTTGTATTTGTGGTTTTAGAGAATGTTTATCTCATCACGTTTTCTGTGTCTTGGTTGTGTAATAAGAATGACTTTTGGTACTAATTTTCAGCAGTTTCCTGTGACTAGGAAAATAATAATTATTATCATATTGTAGATTGTAGCATTGTAATATGCATCTCATGGACAATAACATTAATTTTAATTTTTTATCCCTAAGGAGATGGATCCACCTGGTATTATTTGTGGCAGTTTTGTGAAATATTAACTCTAAAAGGATCGAGAAGAAATTCAGCGGGTTTTTTTTTTTTCAGCAATAAACTACAATAATGCTATTGGGTTCACTTTCTCCGTGTTGGTAGTGTGGAACAAAAGACTGGATAAAGTCACTGAAAATCCAGACAATGCTGTTGAGTAACAGTTAGCAGTGTCTTTAATACTCTTCACATTGTCAAACTTTTCAGTGTTCCTTCTTAGAACTGAATGCCAGTCCTAAACTTTTTTTCAGTTATGAACTTTTTGGACCAGCACAGAACTTTAGGATACCAATTCTTTAAATGTTGTACTGATAAAACAAAATGGGGACAACAGATTCAAACAAAAAGATCACAAATGCATGTTGCATTTGTTTGCACGACACAAACTTTGCGAATATACTTTTGACTGATGAGTTGCCAACCCAATAATGCTTCAGATACACATAGTGAAGACTAAAATGGTTTTGGTTCACATGCCAGAACACTTCCAAACACATTCAACAACAATTTATCAAAGAAATATTCAAAATTCAAAAAGATCTTCTTAAGCTTTGAGACCCACACGGAATAGCCCTTGCTGTGGTATTATACTGATGACTGGATTCCATCCACTTACACAATCATCTTTTTAGGATAATACCACCTAGGCCAGTCGGCAGATAGTGGTAGAGTGAACTTCTTCATGCTATACAGCTAAAAATATTAATTTTGTGGAATTCCCCTTTCAGGGGTGTTTCATATATAGTTGTCTATGCTTTTAAAGATTTTGTTCAAACTCATCAAGAAGCATGCATGTGTGAAATGTCTCAAGATCGGTTTTGCAATATGGACTGTTGTCTGAACAGAGCCTTTTAAAATTTTTGTAGTTTCTTTCCAATTGTTAAATCTGATTAAAAGGCAAGCAAATCAAGGGGCAAATTAATTTTCTCTGAGTTATTTAATGTCATTAGTTATAAGATGGCTTTCCATGGTGAAACACTTTTTTGCCTGCTCTCTGTACATCATATAATTTGTTCACTGATTTCTCTCAGTTCTGTTGGGGCCGGCTTTCATCGCTCCTCTGTAAACTTAACAAAGTGTGTAAAGAGCAAAAGATGCATTTTGCTTTTATGATAATTGTAAATTCGTATTGAAATTTGGGGAAAGGTGGAGCTCAATTTGCCTTCTTGTGTCTTTGCCGCATACTCCATTATCACGTCAACTTCCTCGCAAAACATATGAATCTCTTTTGTAAGCGTGTCACCACTCACCATCCGGTCCATAATTCACAAGTTGTCTTCCTTTGTTGTTCAGAATATTATACAGAGTATCTGAAATGTCATAAGGTTTTTGAGTGTGTTTTAAGCAACACGGACAAACAGGCATTGTCCTGTATCGCAACCACTTGCAATTGGCGAACTAATCTTCATCGATAAGTTCGAAGCTCTCGCCAATTCCACCGACTGAACATCCGATTCGCCAAAACAGGCTTACTGGGAATTTCTGGTCCTCCCAGCAAACCAACAACTTGCAAAAATGTATGAGAAACTTGCGACAAAAAGCCAGCAATGTCAAAAACGTAAACATTAACGATTAAACAATATATGAAATGGATCATAAAGTGTCAAACTTGATTTTCGTAAAACAGTGCTCAATACACAGAAGTAGAGCGTAGTATATATGGAAGAAAAAGACAAATAAACTACAAGTTCATCCCTACAAGCCTGTTTCGTGGTCGCCCACTCATCAGGGGATTTTGGAGAAACATCAAAACTCGTCAAAGTTTGTAACAAAATTTAATCAACGCCTGTTATCTTCCGGCGAACAAATAGTCTTTTTGAATGAGCGCGCCCTTGAGCCTGCGTTTATTGCCGCGGATCAGTGACTTGCGCAGTAGTTTTTCAGCTCTGTCCTTCACATTTTTAAAGACAAACATGTCAGTAGTTTCTGCGATATTTTGGTCAGGGGTGTACACAGCTCACAACTGGTAAAGCCAGCGACAGAAAAAGGCTCAGACTGAAGATTAGCAGCTAGCGCGCTTTCCCTGACATTATTTCTGAAAAAGAAATAATGTCGCACAATTTTTGCATAAAAAGGAATCCATTCCCAAGAGGCTTGACTTCCCTCTTCCACATTACTGTATAGGGACGCAAAGCTGGCCGAAGTGCCGACAGTTCGAAATTTGCATGTAAGCAGTAATGTCATGTTGACAAAGTTGATCAGGAAA
>OX421453.1:35334086-35356586 GCA_949126865.1 Montipora capitata | reverse complement strand
GGACGGCATTTTTCTATTAAGCACTGGCCATTGAAGCAGATTCAACCAAACCTTCACCTGTTGGGCAAGATAGTCCAAAATGCGCGCGGGGCTTCTTTTTTCTAGTGCAAACAGGGACAATCTGAATTATGTTGATTTCTCTTCAGCTGACTAAACATAACACTGTATCCAATCAATGTAACATGGAGACAATTTGGCATGTAACAGGGTTCCTCATGCACGAGCCCAAGTATTGAGGCCTGTCGAAGAATAGGTTATTGGCTAACTGCAGCTCTTCTGACCTTATGATTTACCAGTTAAATAATTTAATTATATACTGGCCTAAAACAGCGATTTGAAAGTTAATTTAACCCTTTGATGCCCAAACCGGCCTAAACTGGCCAGACTTATTTTACTCTGTCTACTGCCAGACGATTTTACTCGTCAATGGGGAACCCCTGGGAGTCAATGGGTTAACTGATAGGCACCCAATTTACTGTGGCCATAACAATCCTTTGAAAACTGAGAACCCAAAAGTTGTTTTTACTTCAAGCTCTCCTCTCGATTAGAAACTATCCAGAAGATGCAGGTTATCAAGATCACTTGAGATTTAAACTGGGCAGGGATTTATCCATTTTTTGGATAGCACCAACCCCCCCCCCCCCCCCCCCTCCTTCCCCCTTATATCCCTACTTTTCATCAGGGGCTGTAGTCCCAGGAACCACCAGGGGTTGCTCTCAACTGAAGTCTTTTGTATCAAGCTTAGTGGTATGATTTTTTATAACTAATGCAAACTGGACATGAAAGGAATCAACTTCCAACTTTAATGCAATATAGACCTAATCGGCTAACTCAATGTTGTACCCAATTCAAATCTCCCGGGATTAAGAATCTTTGTGTGTTGTATTTGCATAATAATGAACCATTCATATTTAAATGATATGGAAATACCTGGAACAAAACGTTTTATTCCCAAAGGGTTTGAATTGGGTACAACATTGAGTTAGCCGATTAGGTCTATTGCACAAAGAAAATATACTTACAAAATTCATTATTGCAGTAAGAGAGTGTATCAAAAAAGTGTGCAATAACTAGCTATTGGCTTAATCTTTTCTTCCTCGCCACGGCCGCATTCCAAATCGCTACGGAGTCAAGCTTTTAAGGCTATGCGTTGTTAAACACACGCGAACAATAATTGGGCCATTCCATTTAATGGACGCACCCCCTCCCCCCTATTGAGGGTAGGATATTAAAGATCAAAGTGCCGACACATCCCCCCTTCAGAAAAAGGGCGGTTAAGGAGAAAGATCAAAGAAACCGACTGGGTTACCCCATCAGATGGATGGGGTAACCCAGTTGCAAGTACGGCAAACAGAAAACAGTATCCCTTCGGCCATTCTCTTCCGCTTAGCCGGTTAGGGTTTTATTGTTGCCATCTGACCAATCAGTGACGAGAACGGATTGGAACCCTCCAGAGCTTTCCAGAGCTCTCGATCCGCGGCGCTGGCCAAGAGGATCGCAGCTCTGGGAACGCGAGAATGAGAGTTTCCCAGAGCCTCGAATCATGCTCAGATATAAGATCTGGGCCTGTGGTGTCAAGAACGGGTTATAAGCTCATGGCGCTTTCGTGTTGACAGTATGAATATTATTTTTGGACAAAAACAATAGTGCATTGTATCCTTAAGAGCCTTATAACAAACAACGACACCATTTAAGTCAAAGGGTGTAGTTTCAAGGATCAAGTGACTACTTGTTTTGTCACTTTGATACACAAATCTTAGTAACATGGTTTAGTAGCACTTTTCGCTTTTTGCCTTTGTTTTGGTTTTGTTTTTGAGCAATGACAACAATAGAATCGAATCACTATCGTGGGGTCCCTTATTCCTTAACGAGGAGTTTAACATGTGGAAGAGCCTGAGAAAAAATTGACTGTATGGATTTTGAACCATGTTTCAAGGTCCATAACTTGGTCTCTGTTCACCCTAAAAGCATCATACTTGGCCAAATGACCAATCTCAACATGATCTTTCATGTGGTAGTGCCAGTTTTGTACGCCTACAAAAATTAGAAACTAAGCCGCGTGCTTTCAAGAATCACTTGACCATCAAGAACTGATCAGCAGATAAACTCTCGTGATTCATTACTAGATTGAACGATTACATAACTTGTCGAAGCCGTGACAAAGAAACCATTGTTTATTTGACACGGGTCTTCTCCATTGGGCGTTAAGCAGCATTAGCTTCGAATAAATTAACGCGTTCTTTAAACTCCAGCCATGCATACTCGAATAAAAAATACCATGCAACTGGTTGCTACGGCAGTGGATCCGATATTACTTGTTAACGTTGTTTTTATAGCTTAGGGAAAATGAAATTGCATTGTATCTTTATGAGCCTGATAACCATAGAAGTTTAAACTGATGGCATCCAGTGGGTGCACTGAGGCATGTGGTTTTTGCTTCATTAAGATATATCGATTTATCCATAGAGGATTAATTGTGATCTTCTTCCAGAACACTCGCACATTCTTCGTGTGCGTACACCTTTTAATTCTCACGCTACGCCCCTGAAGCTACGAATAAATTAACGCGTTCTTTAAACTCCAGCCATGCATATAGTCGAATAAAAAATACCATGCAACTGGTTGCTACGGCATCTTTACATAGGATTTTTCCCCTCCGTAGCCGCAGCCTCCAGATGGGATTCTGATTTCCTATCAGTGGATCCGATATTACTTGTTAACGTTGTTTTTATAACTTAGGGAAAATGAAATTGCATTGTATCTTTATGAGCCTGATAACCATAGACGTTTAAACTGATGGCATCCAGTGGGTGCACTGAGGCATGTGGTTCTTGCTTCATTAAAATATATCGATTGATCCATAGAGGATTAATTGTGATCTTGTTCCAGAACACTCACACTGAAAAGGGAATTTTTTGCTTAATGTCGTAAGTAACTGAAACGTAATCGAACAGGAGCAGGAGTAGTTTTTTAGGCCCGAAAAACACGACCTGTGAGTTTATTGAACGGCTTCAAAAACATTCCACAAGAATAGACCTTTTTACCGATACGGCGACCATTTTGATTTCTATTATTTCGAAAGACATTATGGGATGCTCAGGGGCCACATTAATGTGTATTTGCCCCCTGGGCATCCCATAATAGCTATTCGAAACAATAGAAATCAAACTTGAATGGGAGCCGTATCGGTAAAAAGGTCTATTGTGTCCCTCTGCAGTCCGATCAAAGGTTCAAACATTAGCATACGAGAAAAACAAGATAAGCCTGATCAGCACGTGATGTGTTTTTTCAGTCTGGTGCCTTCTAAAAAGGTCACATCAACTTTTAAGAGCTTCACAAGAAGTGCTGCATGAAAATAGGTAAGGTACGTAGTTACAGGTAAGTTACAAGTACTGTCGAGATCTAATTGAACAACTATAGAGTTTCGCTGACAAAAGCGAATCACATTCCAAGATTGTGGGATTCCGATTAAAGGTTCAAATGTTCAAATCGTGAGAGGAACAAATTAGCATACGAAAAAAACAAGATAAGCCTGACCAGTATACTTTATAAAGATAACATTCTTAAAGGTCATGCACGTGATGTTTTTCTTTTTTTCCGGTGACCTGATTGGCTGTTTCGTTTTAGAAGTTTTCAGAGCTTCAAAAGAAGTGACATTTTTACGCCCCGCTCAGTGAACTGATTGCTAGCTCAAATTAAAGATATCACGCAGGTAAGTTCCAAGTATTGTCGAGATCTAACTGAATAACTATTCAGTCTCTATCACTTAAATTGGAAAAGTAACTTCGAGTTTGCTGTGTTTAATTAATAATTTTTGTCCATTTAGGAAAACAGTTCCGACGCAGACAACAGACGTTTGCCACATCACAGTAACGGACTATAGATTACACAAGCTAGAGATGAACAAAAAAGCTCTTGTCATTCTTGTTGCTGTCTTTGTACTCGCCACTTTGGTTGTAGAGACTGAGTGCGAAGCAGCTCGAGAGAAACCGTTTTGTGGACGTCTTGTAAAAAGAATGTTTAAAGAAAAGGTTTGAAATGTGATAAGTACCTTAGATGTGTTGCTTTTGTTAGAAGTTGGTTGACTTGACTTTTAAGTCTTAAGTTCCGGGGAAACGGAAGTGTCAGGGGAGGGATGACACCATAACGAATCACCATATATTTTCCTTTCGCCTTCACATTTTGAAAGACAAGCATATCAGCCAATTTTGGTCAGTGTTATAGTTTACACAGTTCACAAAAGCTAGGTATCAGAAGCTTAACGGCTTTCCTTGTCGCTGGACATAAGGGTGATGTTTCTTGTGTCTCAAACATGCAGAAGAAAACAATAGTACAGTTTTTACCTTCACGGACGCATGCATGCTCAATTGACCACTCCCAATAGGGGCTTTTCAGGGCTAATGAAACATAATCATGACCGAACAGAACATTCAACACCAACTTTGTTAAGAATCCCTGCAACTGGCCGGAGGCAAGCTAGTGGGCTATAGAATTTAAAACTTTGTAGTCACGAAATAATCTTTAAAAAGCGTTTAAGGAACAAACTTGATATATTGATAAGTAGTTATGTAATTGATAGTGATGGGTAGTTATTTTAATCTTGTAAATAATTTAAATAATTATGCAAATTATTATTTTATAATTATTATTGTTTCTGAAAAGCCTCTTTGGGGAGGTTCAATAAAGTATGTATGTATGTATGTATATGCAAGTGCAGCTGAAAAGTTGAACCAAGGACTACGAGGAACAAATTCAACTAGTGGCCAGGACGTGCCTTGAGCCCGGATCCCCGGCTCTCAAGTCAAGCATTAAAAATAAATTAATTCCCAAGAAGCTGGAACTTTTCTGCTTCCAGATTACCGTTTAGGTACGCGAACCTGGTTGAAGTGGCGACAGCTTGAAACCTGTTATGTCATGTTGGCAAAGTTGATCAGGGTAACACAAGTTTTAACATTTATCTTATCTGAAATTTCAGAGAGAAGCACGCAGCATCAATCCGTTGTTTCCACTTGGTGAGAAGCCTGGAATGGGACAGCGCAGGGCAAAAAGAAGTCCAGAAGAATGTAAATGATCATTGGTTACCGCGATAACGCAACTGCGGCACCTTACTCGCGATAACATTAATTTCTTCTTTACAATGATAAAATAGCTTTAAACGGTTAAGAGGAGGATCGTTCACTTGTAACCCAATAATAGCCATCACTGTTGTTTTGGATCAGTATATCTAAGGATTCGCGAAAAATAAAAAAAATCTCTCGAGATGCCTTGTTTCGTCATCGATCGGTTGTAGAACATTACAAGATAAGAAATTTGTTCTTTTTGACGTCACCAAGGAAGCGTGACTTATTATGCCAAATTAAATTTCAACGAGTAATGGCATGCATAAACCTCTGTGCACTTGTGGTTTTACCTTTTGGGATTCTGTAAATCCCGTTATAAATATGTGCCTGTTATTGCAGTTCGATAGACAAGCATTAACTTTCCAGGAAAAGCAAATTCAGAATGAATCGTCTTATTCAAGAACTTAATCACTGAGAATCAGTTCTCCTTCGTTATTATTTAACATTAATTGACAAAACCCGAATCACTGGATTTCAATTTCACAATATCGTGTTAAAGAGAGCTTGAGTTGAAATGAGTACACAACCCTTCAGTACACAAGAGGGACAATACATGTAAGAACGAAATGATTCACACTAAGCTAAACTGAAAATTATCACAGCAATTTACGTAGATTAAGTAAGGTCCGTTTTAAACGTCGCCTTTCACATGCACCGAATCACATGCAAATGAGAAAACTTATATTTTTCGCTCATTTGCATTAGATTCGGCACATGTGAAATGCGACGTTTAAACAAGTCCAAGGCCTTCAGTTTGTCTTTGCCATTGAAGAACTCCTATGGCGATGAACGGATATCAGAGAAACAAATTTTCAATTGCGCGTTGCGACGACTCATAGCGAGACTGATTATATCAGTTGAGAGGGAACGAGTGCTAAGGAAAAAATAGGTCCGCAATGCGTACATGTGTGGCTTACGGTATTTAGCTGCTTCGACGGGAAGCTGACAAAGGGCACTTTCTATTCAACAAAAATCGCTGGTACAAATTTTCAGAATTTTCGCTGGTCGAATGTAACACGTCTGACCACATCCCAGAATGCGAAGCCATGTGTATTGATATGTTCTTTGTTTTTTCGCTTGTCCATATGAGCTCTCGTTCGGTAGGGAGACTAAAAACCGACATCTCTCGTAAATGGTACACGAAAGTTCCGGTAATTCTAGAAAGTAGTATAGGAGTTGGGGGTACGAGCACATTTTGAAAAATGTGCTCATACCGCCCAACTCCATACTACTTTCCATATAATGGCTTCGTATTTTTGGTCTCGTATTTTTGATCTTGTATTTTTGATCTCGTATTTTGAAAATCTATATGTTATTTAAAATGCGTGGCTTTCTTAGAAAAATCATTAGCATGGAATTCTCGGAAATAAAGAAAGGGGGTTTTCCCGTATTTTGCGGTTTTATACCTAAGAAAAGCATTTTAGAAATTATGTGTAATACAATAGTATAATGAGTTGTAAAGAACTTCATGAAGAGTTAATTAATATGGAAGAAGTAATTTGTCCATTTTGTGATAAACAAATAAGCAAGCAATAAAAAAAAACAGATCAATGTTGTGATCAGCCAGAGATAGTGAAAGATAACACTATAGTTTGCAAAAAATGCGGAACAGTTCAAGGTTATACACCTTTAATAGAATATGTTGATTTTTATCAGAATAAACACAGATTCCATCGTAAAAGTGTTTACCAAAGAAAATATCATATAAAAAACATAATGAATAATATAGCTGTAAAAAATGGTTTTCAGATAACCGTGAAAAATAGAGATAAGATATTGAGAATTTTTGATGAAATTGGTAAGGCTGTAAAATCTGTGAATATAGACAGAAAGCGTATGATTAACATAAATTTCATTTTGAAACAAATATTTAAAATGCTTGATCTTCCTTTTGAAAAGGTCAAGACGAGTAAATCCAGAAAGACACTTCAATCATATGAACTATTTTGGAAAGACATCCTGTCATTGACATTTGATAAAATCGATGTAATAGTTAAGGAATGAATTTGTTATTATATTTAGTGTAGAACTTATCAACACTAGGACAAACATCAGTCACAAAATCATCTACATTTTTTAATTCTGTGTGAAACGATGGTTGAAAATCACCGCTTCTCAACATGTCTTTTATTGAATTCAAAAGATGCTGATAACTTTGGTATGCGTATGTACAATTTTGTATTTTGAGATCCAGTGATTGGAAATCCATGTAAGACTTGATTAACAAAGCACAAGTGCTTATTGCTACTAGGGCTATACCGCCAGTTACAACAGCACTAATAATTCCACCAGTACCAGTTATGACAGAAATAGTATTACCAAGAAGTTTGAATTTTTTGAAGCGTTTAACAGCCTGTTTGTAAGCCCAACACTTTCTATGGTATGCCTTATAATAGCTCTTTAGTTCGTCAACCTGATCTTCTGTCAATCTGTCTGAAATATGGTTCCAGCTGAATATTATCTTTTTTCGATCTGCCATATATATAGTTTAGATTGTTAATCGTTTGAACGCACAATAAATGAGTCCTGTCAAATGACCAAATAACGGACTTTTTTTGACGAAATCAGGCACATGCCTATCAATGCAATATGTGTAACCATTGCCGTCATGGAATCTAGTGTAAAACCTACCAAATGCATCATGAAGTATAGCGTGATTGGAAAATACATTAGACCAGCCGAACATGAATTCCAATAAACGAGTTAGTCTGCCGCTTCCTGGTCCGATAAGACCCAAAGAATCAGAACCCTCGATTTCAAGAATTTCATATATGGATATGTCTCTCTCAAGATAATAAAAATGCACATATCGGTAAACAATCGCTGATTTCAATGTTTTGTCATTTATATCTGGAAATTGTTCTTTTGTACTTTTGAAATTGTATCTCACATATTCGAGTAATAATCTGATAAACATTTATATAATTACGTTATATTGTATCTTTGCATGAGAACAGTGTGATGATCTAGAATTGTCCTTTCATCTAACATGAAATCCAGATACACACAGAAAAAAGCTATATTTCCATTCAAAGGAGCTACGTCGGTTGTAGGATCTAATCCACCAAAAACTGTTTTGTTATTTCCTGTTCTATTGTCAGCGGTAAAATCACCCATATGCTTTCTGTTCCAATATATCTTGCTTTTTTCTGTCTTAGGAGACGATTTATTGTCCCAGTGAACTGACAAGCAATGCCATTTATTCAATTCACCAAGATCATTCTCAGTGTAATCATCCAATTGCATAAAAGTGTCTAAACTTGCAGAATTTCCGATATAAACACAATTATGAGGACTTGCAGCTCCAGAAATAACCAAATTTGACTGTCTGTGAGCTACAAATTTGTCATATCCTGTGTTATCATGGCCAAACAATCCATTATTCCAAAAAACATTAGGTGAGATCCTAGAAGTCATTTTGTAAACGATGAAAACATTGACACAATCATTATTCAAATTAACTTGTGACACCATTTTTTGTGAGCCACTGAATTTTAAGAAATATCTTCCATTATGTTTTTCAGCTTTTGTACATACTGTGGGTCTCTTTGATGCATCAGTTTGTGTAGCATCACTTTCTTCATTGCTTTTGTCATATATTGTTTCTACTTTTCTGCTCAAATCCATTTCAACAGTCTGGCCATCTGCTCTGTCCATTTGATAAGTGCAACTAGAATACATTCTGAGATATTCACTAACCCAGAGATCCAGAAATGCATCTCTCACTATGTCACTAACCTGTGATTTTATTACTACGTGGTTATCATTTGTAGCTGGTTTTACTATGAGATTTCTGTCAGTTTCAGCATGGCCATCTTTATTTAAAAAAAGTTTGAGGTCGTGATTGAATAAAATGTCCTCAACGGTGTATTCTATTTTTTTACCATTTTCGTCAATGAAATCAGTCCCATCTTCATTCAATGCGTACAATGACATATATATCATATGCTACATAACTTTAAGCACCTGGATTGAATTCTATGTCTCCATGGAAATGTATAACATAACTACTGCGTTGATCAGGTGGGGTTCTGATGCTCATTTCTGTGACATTAACAAAAGTTCTGTTGATCGAAATGTAATTGGAACCTGTACTTTTGTAGGGGAATCGGAAAAAAGTGGTTTGTCCTGTTCCAAAAGATATTGCCAATCTATAAGTTCCTTGCGGTATAGCATGGTATGAAATGGCGACTGCATTTATGTGAATTTTAGGAAATTGCAAATTTTGTCCTCGATCATTTAAATGTCCGTATTTCATCGTCCATTTGCTTCCTGAGTTTCTGGTTGTGACATATGTGATACGGGGTTGTATGAGATTGTCGATGAAGAATTTTTTGCTTATAGCATCAGTGTCTTTTGTAGCAGGTGCCAACCCTGTGATTTTGTGGCCATTCATATTCACAGGAACATGAAATTGAAAATTATTATCCACAACTTCAGTAGCTTTTTCGTAATCATATATTGTCATGTCAAGATCCGATTTAGCTTCGCCTTTAATGCCATATATCAAAACAGAAACTGGCAATAGATTTGGGCTATCATTGTCAAAATTGCTTTTGAAATTTACATATAATCGTCTTTGAATCGATGGAGAAGTACCATCAGGACTGAGATTCAGGATCGTTCTGAGATATTTGTATTCTGAATTCACTTTTATGGTTGTTCCTAAATCAATGTTCATGTTTAGTTTTTCGAATCCAAGTAATGTACTTTCAAATTCATAACCGTGAAAAGGAGATTTTTGAAAATATGTTTCAACGCAAACTGTGTATTTGTCAGATTTGTTGTCTCTGTACATTTTGAAAAGGTTGAAATCGAAACGACCTTTATATTCATTGGAACCATCGGTAGTTCTCCGAACCTTCATTGAAAACGCTTTTTTGTTCGTTTTATGAGGCATGTCATCAAAATCGATTAAAGTGACATCTTGGATACCAAAATCTTCTGTAAATTCTCCATCATCCATTGCATAGCTTAACACATTTTTTCGGTTTGTATGTGTGCTTATACGACTCTCTAATATTTTTTGGTCTGTATATTTATTATTTTCGGTAGAAACAGTTGCAATACCGTCATTCACTTGCTTCAAAGTTATGGCATCTTGATTATGTGTGGCGTTTCCGAGATTTATTATTCGTTGATTGTTCATGTCTAGAACAGAAGTCATTACACCGCTTCCATCCAATTTCAATGTTTTTCCAACCTCGGAATCGACATAAGCTTTGTTAGTCACATCTCTGGCACCGGTTGGTTGTCCGCAATTTATTATTTTATTCAAAGACATATCCAAATTTCCAGTCATTTTAGAGGATCCGTCTAAACGAAGTGCATCTAAAAATAATCGATCAACGTAACCTTTCCCAGTGGCATCATTTCTACCGGTCGGATCAGCAAGATTGACAATCTTTTTTTGTGACATATTCAAATTTCCAGTCATGTCCTGCGAACCATCACGGAGCACAACCTGATTTGTATTGGGTTTGGTTGATAAACCAGTTTGTAATTGGTGTTTTGTGACAGCGTCAGAATTGCCAGTGCCTTCAGCAAGATTGCTGATTTTATTGTTTCCAAAGTCAAAATCACTAGTTACGGAAATACTTCCATCTTTTTTCAAATAATTAGCCAGCTCTGTTTTATCGGCTTTGAAATTCAAAGAGCTGTCAACGTAAAATTTATTGGAAGCGTCTGAATGTAATGTTGGATCTTTTACTCCTGAGATTTGTTGATTTTTCATATCAATAGGATTTTGGGCTTCTATTTTACCGTCATTCGTATTTAAATCGAATAAAAAGGTATTTATATATAAACTGCTGACGGCATCGCTAAACCCGTGTCTCGCAGGGGCTAAATTTTCTACTCGCCGGTTATCCATATTGAGGGCTCCTAACATCTTATTACTACCGTCAACTAGTAATGCCTTATTATCGACATAACTCTTAGTGGTTACATCGTTATTTGTTTCTGGTGAAGCAACATTCCTTAGTTTTTTATTTTGAATATCATAATCACCATCATCAGTAAGTTTAAAACCAACACCAGGCAATCCGTTTACTATTTCAATAATTTTGCCATGCGATATTGTTTCTTCAGGTAATTTACCATTTGAGTAACTCATATACAATTGAGTTATACAATTCATTTATATTTTTTCATCAAAATTCTTCTTCACTTCAGGGTCTCTAGTTGCTTTCTCGTATAATTGTTTTGAGACATTGTTTTCACGACATATGAGACTTTTTTCATTAGTACTCGGAAAATCATAAATGGCAAAATGCGAGCAGTTTAATCTAATATCTTTTGGTGTCTTATAGTAGCTTTGGCTCAAATATATAACACAGCAGTTTTTATGTCTCCCCTGTATAAAATAGTCAACTAATGGTTTTTGGTTTCTATCACATACAAAATCGTCGAATATTACAATTTTTTGATTATCACTACCAAGATCATTCACAGGAATAATTTGATCATTGCTTGCTTCAATAACATCATAACCAGCTTCATCACTCATTGGTTCGAACTTATCCATGAGATCCTGATACTTTGACTGCTCTAAGTTTTTTGCATAAAGGTATATTTTATCAAAGTACAATAAATTGTAAATCATATGCATCAGTGTATTTGTTTTTCCCGAACCAGAAGGTCCGCAAATGAGCATTCGGAAGCATCGATCAGGCATAAAATCATATAATTGTTTGAAATTGGATGTGACTTTATCGTCAGTATCATAATTCGGTATTTTCATTTTTATATTATATGGGTATATTGTTTCAATAACATGGTGTTCAACATGGTGTTCAACACGGTGTAAAACGTTATTTTTTATATATGAATTTCCATTTTTATGTAACGTAACAATATAACAATAAATGAGTTTACTTAAGTGGAAAAAACTCGCAAAGAGTAAATCTGAATTAGGGAACAAGATCAATTATGTCCATAATGCAATTACAAAACATGATATTGGTCAGCAGACCAGTCAACAGGGATTTTCAAAAGTATTCAAACCAATTACAAGTAAATTAGATGATGTTATTGATAGTAATCAGGTTTTAAGGATGCCAAGGAAAAAACGACCACTGAAGAAAGGAGAAGTTCCTGATTACGGCATTGATATAGAGGATGAAGTTCCAGATATGAATATTGGTGAATTATTTGAACAACCTGTTTTGCCACAGCAAGAAAAACAACTGGTGCCAAAACCGCCAACATATGAAGAATCTTTACAAGATATTCTGGAAGGAAAAAAAGAGATTTATGTTGATCCTCAGTACTTTCCTCAGGAACCACAATTACCACCAGAATTTGATGACGACGATGAGATAGATTATGGATTAGATGATGAAGACATGGACAATGAGATATTAGGTGATCTTGGTCTTCAAAATTATGATTCTGTTGAAAAGGTAATTAATCAACAAGAAATGACTCAACGAAAGAACAAAAAATATCTCAATAAGATCATCAATGCAGCTAAAACAAAAAGAAATCAATTAAAAGGTTACAAATCTCATATCACAAAACAATATAAATCAGGGGAAATTTCAGATGCAGAAAGGCAAGTGCTAAACAAAAGAATGGACAACGCAAGAGCTACTTTAAATGAATACATAAATCATTATGAAAATAAAATCAAAACAATGAAAGGTTCTGGTATGAAAAAACAAAAAGGTGGTAATGTTATATTTTTCAACAAACCGAAAGAACTTATAAAAAAATTAGATTTAATTGTTGGTGAGATATCAGCAGGTAATACCAGCATTGACATGCGAAATATGGGTGTTTCTATATTGGACACATTATTAAAAATGTCGTCAATTAACAAATCACAATATGGTAAATTATACAAACAATATTTCAAAATTTAATGTAACTTCATTATATAATGCAACGAGAGATAGTTTTATCATCTTATAGTGTAAAAAATCAAGGGGACAACAAACCAGAAGATTTCACAACAAATTTTACCAGACCCATAATTCTAGAAAATAATAAGCAATATGTCATTGGTCTTAATAGAGTCATCAACATGTCATTTACTTGGTTTAATGTTAATGCTGGATACAAAAATCAATTAATTAAATACAGCTCAGATAATGGTTCAACTTTTAAAAACATTACATTTCCAGCCGGTGTATGGAACTATACAGATTTCAACAAATACATAACAAATCTAACAAAAACTGGTGATACGTATCCGATAACTCTTGAATTCGATGATACAACATTCAGGGTCACGGTTACATTAGCTGAAAATTACCAACTTGATTTAAGAGCAAGCAATTTCAATGAACTAATCGGTTTCGACAAAAAGATATTAGCAAGTGGAACGCATATTGGACTAAGAGTGCCAAATCTCAGTCAAGACACAGACATACTCAATATTCATTGTGATTTAATTAACAAATCGCTTGTAGACGGTAAAGAAACAGACATCATTTATTCATTCTCAACCAGTGTACTAACTCCAAGTTACTCCTTCACCCTCGAACCACGACGAGTCACATTTAATCCAATTAATAAAATTACAATTTCATCAATCAGAATCTGGATAACCGATGGAAAAAGAAGATTAGTGGATCTAAATGGGGCGGAGACAGCTTTTTCACTAATTTTAAAAAGCATGGAATAATATAACATAAAAGTATAAATGAAACCGTATGAATTCAAGAGGTTTTATCATCCAAAACTTGGTAGATTTGTTTTTCGACATAAGGGGTCTGGACTTATCGTTGATAATATTTTTAAACCGTTAAAGAGTGTGGCATCATCTGTTTTCAAGAAATTTGCTAAGCCAATGGCAAAGAAGGCATTAGAATCAGGGGTTTCACATGCAGGTGATCGTCTGGGCAAGGCGGCGGCAGAAAAGTCAGGAGACCTGATAATGAAAAAATTGGCAAATTTGAGAAAAGGAGCTACAACACAAGGGGCAATTGTTCCATCCTTACCCATTGAACAGAAACAGCAAGATGAAAGCACCGATATGATCCTCAATAGATTGATATCAGGATCAGGTATAAAAAGAAGGCGTAGAGTCTTCGAATAAATAACATGATAGCAAAATTATATAATATAATAGTATAAATGGCTTTTAGAACAAGTGAATTTTTACAAAGAAATGAGTTGGTGCGTTTCCAACTTGATGATGTAATTAGGGCCCCAGCCAATGGCCAACATCAGGAGAAAAATGGATATACATTTACGATCAATGATCGATCGAGTTTTTATGATTGGTACAATGCTTATTTCGAGGTACAGTTCCAGGTACAAAAATTGGCTGATGGTGCAGCCTATGGTGGAGATCGTATAACAGTCATTAATGGATCTCATTCATTGATTTCTCATATGATGATTAAAAGCGCTGGTAAAATTGTGTACGATACTGATAATTTACACAAGGTTGTTTTTGTGAAGAATTTACTGGAATATTCTGATGATTACTCAAGAAGTGTGGCCAAGAATAGTCTTTGGTATTTAGATACAAATCATCTCATAGCTAATGCTAATCAGAATGCAGGATTTGAGGCTAGACGACTTTTAACGACCGGGAATTCTGATGTCAATAGAATCATACCTCTTAATCGTTACAGTTTTTTTGAAGAGTTAGAGGGTAAGATGCTGGTACCAATGCAGCTTGAATTTACTTTAAAGCTACCGGATGACAGAGAACTACTTGAAAAACTTGATGCAGTTGATGATGGAAGGGTTGTCATCAACAGATTTCTACTATGGGTTCCAAAACTGACTCCAAAAGGCAGTCTATATGACAAGTTCGTCAGTTCTTTTTTAAAACAAGATAAATGGACGTATCTCAGAGAAATGTATCAAATGTCAAGTCCGAGGAATGGTAGTGGATTCTTCCAGATTTCTTCTAGTATCGACAATGTTAAAGCAATTTTTGTATACCTACAACGAGCTAAAACAAGGAATGAAGCGGCAAATCCATATGAATTTGACACCTTTAATATAAATGCCGATCGTGCAAATGGCAGTTATTTGACAACATGCAGATTAGAATATGGAAATGGTGTCTTTTATCCCGAAGCTGAATATGATTCTGAAAGCAAAGTAAGAATCTTCAACGATTTAATGTCTTATGCAATGAGAAAAAATGATTACAACACCGGAACCCAGCTCAATCTAGCTAATTACAACTCTCTTTATCCTCTAATCTATTTCGATCTATCATATCAGGCAGAAAAAGTAACAAGAGATCCTAAACAGTTGATTTTTAGGTATAAACTAAATGCTAATAGTGCTGGAGACAGTGCTTTCAGCGTACATGCTATCGTTTTATATGAAGAAACAGTCGTAATTGACAAGATCGGAAATGAACTGGTTATAGTGTAAGCCCACAAATGAAATGATTCCTATTTATTTGTATATGTTTTGCAACTGGAATTATATAACATATATTATATGACTGAACTTTACGAAATCAACGTAAGACTTTCAGATAATCAGAAAAAGAATCTGAGTAATGCTTACCATAAAAGGGAAACAATTGTTCTAAGACTGACAAATGATTCTCTTAATGGAAACGACACTCTTTATGTTCCAGCAATGGTAAAAAAAAGATTACAAAAAAATCGCAAATTGAACAAAGGAATGGACATCAAATTAGCAAAAACGAATATCAGGAAACAAGTTGGCGGAAGTCTTTTGAGTACCGTATTGTCACTTGGTATGAGAGCATTACCAGCAATTGGTAAAACCCTTGGGTTGAGTGCTCTTGGCGGTTTAGCAGAAGCCGGAGCTAAAAAATTGATTGGATCTGGTCAAAAAGGCGGTGCTTTACCATTACCCATGATGATACCTTTCAATGCAATCAATCAACTAATGCCATATGTGAACATGTTTACAACAAAACAGCAAAGAGACATATTGAATGCAGCTCAAACAGGATCTGGCGTTAAAATAACACCGACTAAAACACAATCAGGTGGATTTTTAGGCACTCTGTTAGCTAGCATTGGAATTCCTTTGGCTTTGGATCTTGTGAAAAAGATGACTGGAAAAGGAGCACCGAGGGTAGGTAGACCACCTTGGACGAAAAATGGTACAGAAGCACCTAGAATGGGAATGCCCCCTCCATTTTTTAGTTATCCACCATATGTGACTGGTTATGGTAAAAAAAAAAAACCTCGACCAAAAAAGGAAAGGGACTACTATTGGGAAAAAACAGTCCATTCAATGGCATACCCATTTTGGGGGCAATATTGTGAAACCAAAATTTCACAAAAACATACCTATGTCCAATCACGATCTAATAAAATGGTGTAAATATTTGAATATACCAATCAATGATGTTCTGTCAAGGAATGAAAATGTTCCACATAACCATAAACAGGCGTTATTCATCTACAATCTTGAACCAGCTTATATGTCAGGATCTCACTGGGTAGCCACTTATGTTAAGGATAATGTAATCAATTATTTTGATAGTTTTGGTATGCCTCCGTTTCAAGAAATGGTCAATCATGCCAAAAAGAAAAATTTAACTCTATTGCACCAAAACAATCAGATACAAAACATACAAACAACAACTTGTGGGTATTTCTGTTTATACTTTCTAAATGAAATGAATAATGGTAATTCGTATTATGATTTATTACAAGTGTTCGACATAAATGATACAATGAAAAATGAGAGATTCATCGAACATTATTTCAGAAATATCTAACTTATATATATTATGAAATCATATTGTGTTAAACAAAAGAAAGTGACTGAATGTGTTGAACCTTCAGGTTACAAAACAGCCAAAAATGGCAGACTAATGTTCTTTTGCACATGTGCTGAATGCGGCATCACTAAAACTCGATTCGTTAAAAAAAGGGAAACTAAACAGCCCGTTGGGAGCGGGCTTACTCAGTGATATTGCTAATACAGGAACTGAATTGTTCCTAACAAAAGGAGTACCTTATCTTGGCAAAAAAGCAGTTGAAATGGGTAGATATTATGGTTCCGAATTAATGAGAGATCCAAAGTTGCAGAAAAAAGCAATCGATTATGGTTTGAGAAAAATGAATCCTCTACTTCATAAAGTTGGATCAGAAGCTCTCGATCAATTGTCAACGAAAATAAGACCGAATAAAAAATACACAACAAACAGAAAAGATCTAGACGGTGGTGCTCTTGATATTCACAAAGCTATTGGTAAACTGCCAAAACCAAAAGGCGGATGGACACTACCCGGTCATAAATACACAGGACCTTATAATGATTTGGAAAATCAACTGAGGTATGACCCAAAAACTGGTCAAATATTGGAAATATATGATATGCCCACTGGAAAAACTGATGCGATCGCAATGCAGCATGATGTCGATTATTCCGTCTGCAAGGATGATAGAAAATGTAAAAACAAAGCAGATAGGAAAATGGTTCAAGCTTTAGACAACGTACCGTATAATGAAAGACAATGGGGGCATTGGTTGGCAAGAAATGTTATCAATACAAAGCAGAAACTAGGTCTCGGAGTTCCAAAAAACGGAAAAAGCCGTCGGGTAAAGAAAACTGGCAAGAAAAATTAGCAGATGAATTACATGCATCCATAAGACGCAACTTTACTCGGCGGCGTGTGATTACAAATCATATTGATGAAATATGGGCAAGTGATCTAGTTGAAATGCAACAGTTTAGCAAATGGAATAAGGGTTACTGATATCTTTTAATGGTTATTGATGTTTTCAGTAAATATGGTTGGATCGTACCATTGAAGGATAAGAAAGGTGAATCTGTCACTGAAGCATTCAAAACAATATTCAAGGAAGGTAGAAGACCGCAGTATCTATGGGTTGATAAGGGAAAGGAGTTCTATAACAAAAACTTAAAAGACTTGCTAGAGAAAAATGGGATACATATGTACTCCACTGAAAATGAGGAGAAATCCTCAGTGGTTGAAAGGTGGAATAGAACAATTAAATCCAAAATGTGGAAACAGTTCACTGTTCAAGGTAATACAATGTATCTTGATATGCTACCAAAAATATTGAAACAGTATAATAATACCAAACATTCAAGCATAAAGATGACACCTACTGAAGCTAGCAAAAAGAGCAATGAAGGAACCGTTTACTTCAATCTATATGGTGATACAGAAACATTGAAGCAGAAACCTAAATTCAAAACAGGTGATAAGGTTCGAATATCCAAGTATAAACGGAATGTGTTTGACAAGGGTTACACACCAAATTGGACAGAAGAAGTATTTACAGTTGATAAGATCCAATATACTAATCCAATAACATACAAACTAAAAGATCTCAATGATAAAGAAATACAAGGCAGTTTTTATGAACCTGAATTATTAAAAGCAAAGCAGGATATTTTCCGTATTGATAAAGTGATTAGAAGAGACTATAAAAAGAAACAAGCTTTGGTAAAATGGAAGGGATACAGTGATGAATTCAACAGTTGGATACCATTAAAAGATATTGAAAATATTTAAAATATAGTTTACATTAATATATGTGACCCTATTTGGGAAAACCGGGCTTGACGAAAATAGCGTTGTAATGCATTTTCAATGCATTTTAAATGCGTTGATAATGCATTACAACGCATTGATAATGGTTCTCAACGCATTTGTAATGTTATTCAGTCCATTGTAAAAACGTTGACAATGTTCAACAAATGTTTAAGAATGGATGAAAAACGCGTTGCCAACGCGTTGGCAACTTTTTCCAACGTTTGATACAAATTCTGCACAAAACGTTGAAAACAAAGAACAACGTTGCGCCCCGTTGTAATAAGCTAAACACATTGTCAACACAATCAATAGCGGTTTGTTTACCAGCAACAAATTCAATTGCACATCAAAATTCTGCATCTGAGAGAATTTGATTTTGTTTGATTAATAAAGAGCAATTTGTCGCAACTTACATTAAAACTTTTGCGAAGCAACAGCCAATATACCCACCAGAAATATAAACGTTGAAAAAGAAAATGTTTGCGTGATTTGTTTGGCGCTTCGCCCCCGAGCTTGCCACTAATTAGTTCAATATTTTTTTCTGTCATAAATTTTAAGTAAACTTTTCGATTTCAATGGCTTCGGAAACAAAGAGTAAGCTTCAAAAAGTCTTTGAAATGCATCAAGCTGTTTACGATTAAATGCAACCGACGGTATAGCAATTTTCATCGTTCTTAACTCATCATCCCAAGTCACGCACACCACGCATTTGACAAAGATATTTTTTTATCAACGTAGCCTTGCCTCGCTCTTGGCAAACGATTGCGTTTCAGGAAATTTCACTCCTATTTAGTATTTTAAGTATTTCTGATGACGCCTTCACTTGCTACTCAAGGGAATGGTTATTAATGGTTATTTATTTTCCCTGGTGATTTTATACAAACATTACGAAGGAGACACTGAGGCAGACAAAGGCGCGGCACATGTTAGCTCATTATGGCTCGTTTTGCGCCTTTTATCTTTATGGTGTTTTATTGCAATGGTTGGCGAACTGACCGTTTTGATAACTTAACCGCAAAAGGGTTTAATCTGCACTGGGGTAAAAGCAATTTTAGGAGGCCCGCAGAGCAAAATTTATTCTGTATCAGCACTTCAAATTCGTGATCGCTCGTGCGCAACGTTGACATTCCTTTGTTATCCATGTGCCATACAAATCATGTTTGTGGTGTTGCGGTATTTTGTTGCAGTTGCCAACTGAAATTCTCAGGATCAATTTATCGGCCCGATTTTTCGTATTGGTTACACATAAAGTGTTCTTTATTTTAAGTCAAATCGATTTTGGCCACAGGGTGAACTATTTACTTTGTGGAGTAGAGTGGTCAGTCAAAATAGAGTTTATTGGGGGTACGAGCAATCTCGTGCTTATGTATAACGAGATTCGCGGAACGGAAAGGAGCAGTGGCATTTGAAGCCAAAAAATATTATCTGTGGACTTAAATGCTTATAGTAAGATGAAAACAACGATCTGTCCTTCATTCCGGAAACAAGAGAACTTGCCGACACATCTTTGCCTGTGGAATGTCACACAATCGTCAAGAAACTACAGGCCCGGGTTGCTCGAAGCATGGTTAGCGCTATTAAACCATCGTTAAATATCATGGAAACCTATAGGTTTTGATACACGTAAGATACTTTAAACTTGCAGCTATTTGTATGGTGTTAGGCAACAAGTTTTAATTTAACTCATGTCAGGACACTGCATGCATGCATGCAGATCCGAACAGATTGATGAAATCAGCGAGATTTTATATTTGGAATAAATAGGCCTTATCACGCTTTTCGACACCATCTTGACGGGTGGGCAAAGCGGTCAGAAATTACAGTGTTTGTATGCGAATCCGATAGTGAATAACTTCTTCCAAAAATGAATTTTTCACAATTTCTGAATCGCAACGTTAAAATACTAGGTAGAAGATTGTATTCACCAAGTTTGAAGGATGTAGCTTGGCTAGAAGACGCTCAGTTAATTTTTTGAATTTTCCACACATTTGTCTAAGACAGTCTTTTTACCGCCATAATTTCGTTCAACACCGTAAGAACTGAAGGCAAAAAGGTAAGTAACCGCAGCCATAGGATAGTTGAGTTTTACACTTAGCCGCGTTCTCTGCAAAATTACAGGAAAACTCCATGTATTTGATGTTTCTGCTCAAATTCAAACCGATACGTACGTGCTAGAGTTGCGTGCGTACGTGCTAGAGTTCATGCGGTGCTATGAATGATTCCAAACGGCCCGTGGCGGTTTCATTAAACGCGTTGTCAATGTTTGACAACGCATTGACAATGGTTTGAAATGATTTTAAAATGGATTTGCAACGCATTTCGGTTCCGTTGAAAAACATTGCCAACGTTTTAAAACGCAATGGAAATGCTCTTCAACGCATTTTCAATGCGTTGAAAATGCATTACAACGAAAAAACGCTTCAACGCTATTTTCGTTAAGCCTGCTTTTCCCAAATAGGGTCACATATTGAACGCAGATCTAAAAATATATAAAAAATAATTTTCTAATGTATAGTATGGATAAGTTCCAAGATGAAGAAAAATTTGGTTTCTATTATGAAAGCTCTCAAGATTCACATTTGTCAGATTCGGATTGGTCAGATAGTCAGGCGTCATTGTCGTCTTTGGATGAAGAATCAGAAGAACATTCCCAAGAATCTTCCCAAGAATCTGTTTGAACGCAACACATATAAAAACAAAACAAAACATATAGTATAATATATATGGAAGTTGAAAAGAAACCAAGAGGTAGACCAAAAGTATTCACAAAAGAAGAACTGAGAAGACGTAAAACCTTATGCATGTTAAATAAGGAATGGTATTGTGAAATATGCCAAACTGGTATAAATTACACTTTAGCAGGTAAATGGTGTCACATGAAAACGAAAAAGCATGCCAGAAACATTGAATCATTAAACTAACAATAATTTTTTCACAGTTCAAAGGATCCATTCAATTGGATCATTTGAATTCTTGACCACAATTAAGCGCATCAATGAATAATATTTAAAAGAATATTCTATATAATATATATAGAATGAAAAATAATATGTCGTATAATAGTATGAATAAAAAGGATCTCAAAAAACTGAGTAAATCCGAACTGATCAAATTGCTTTTGAAGCAAGATAAAAAACCAGTGCCAACACCAAGGACTGCAAAACAAATAAGACCAATCCCAAAACCAAGAAAGAGTGTTAAAGAACTGGTTGACTATTTTGAGAGACAGAGACTGCCGGCTCCTCCTTCTGAATGGCTAGAAGAAATAGAACAGTTAAACAGGCCAGTTCCAGCGCCTAGAACTAAAAAACCAGTTCCAGAACCTAGAACCAAGATTGAGCAAACAGCAAAAGCATTAAAAGGTTATACAAAGTCTTATGAAATGAGCATTAAAAATGACAAAGACCCATTGGCACAACTAAATAGTACACGAAAGGCTCTTGCATACCATATCACAAGTGTATTAACATCGATGAAAGGGCTTAAGTTTGCCGAAACACTGAAGGTGACATTTGAAAAGGAAACAGGTCATGAAGAAAGAGTGATTAAAACAGCTTATTTCAACAGTCAACCCCAAACAATAACAAATGACACACAAATTGAACTAGCTTTATCTTTATCAAAACAAGAAATTCTGAATAAAATAGCTCAATGGATTTCAGAGGGCTCAGGTTGGACTATTGAATCTATTAACAACCATTATCTTAATGTGGTAAAATATGAACCAATGAAAGGATCTTCTTACATTAAACTACCACATGAACTCAGAAACAGTTCTCAAAGTTTAATAAACATAAAAAACAGTGACAATAAATGTTTTAGATGGTGCCATATTCGACATCTTAATCCTCAAGACAAAAATCCTCAAAGAATAAAAAAATCAGATAAAGCATTCATTGAAAATCTGAA
>OX421453.1:35316586-35326586 GCA_949126865.1 Montipora capitata | reverse complement strand
CTCTCGTGAGCAGCCGTTAGTTGGGAGGAGCGTAGCGTGACGACCCTGATAACGGCTGCGAAGGAGACTATGTAAACACATGAATCGAACTTAATCAAAAATCAGCTGACCTTGCTCTTTTTTTTCTCGCGTCCCACACCTGGTGAAGGACGGTCAACGATATCCACAAATGTTCAAATAAACTTAGGTTTTACCTTTTTGCTGATGACACTAATATCCTCCACGCTGATAAAAATGTGAAGGCTCTTGAAACAACAATTAATATTGAATTACAAACGCTTTTTGCCTGGTTAACAGCCAACAAATTAACGCTTAATACTAAAAAATCATATTTCATAGTTTTTTATCCTTATCAAAAACAGCTTCAGTTGCTTACCAGCCAAAAATGTGCATGTTTGATAATGAGCAAAATAAATATGTTGATCTCGAGTCTAAAGTACCTTGGTGTACTAATTGATAAAAATCTCTCCTGGAAGCACCATATTCATCTTGATGCTATTGCTCAGTACAAAGATTAGTAAAAATGTTGGGCTTATTGCAAAAGTACGCCATTATGTACCTCGGAAAGTAGTATTGGATTTTTACAAATCACAAATCCATCCCTATTTAACATACGGCCTTCCGGCCTGGGGTCAGGAAGGCAAGACGTATCTCAATAAAATTCTGATTTCCCAGAAAAGGGCACTTCGTTTCTTGTTTTTAGCAGATGTTCGCGATCATACAATTCCTTTATTTCTTGAAGCAAACGTTCTTTCCATTACGTTTCTATATCATGAGTGTTTATCCAGTTTAATGTACGATATCAATAGAAACAATGCACAAATTAACATGGTACATTCCAGCATTCACTCGTATAATACACGATCATCCACCTCCGGGAACCTTTATGTCCAAAAGTCTAGACTGGAAATGCAAAAGCGTTCTTTCTCTCGACTTGGGGTAAGGCTATGGAATGACTACCAAGCCATATGAAGGATTTGGCAAAGAGAACATTTGAAAGGGTTCTTCGAACATCGCTGCTCAATATTTTGGAAAAAGATAACTATATTCAAATCCCTAGCTGTGATAATTAAGAAAGTTGGAGAATTCACTAATAATATCTATTTTTGGTTTTATTTATTTATTCCTTTTTTATTATCATTATCATTATCATTATCATTATCATTATATTTTTAAATTTAATTTTTACTGCAATTTTCTTTTTGGTCTCTACAACCTTATGTTACCTTCATTAGTTTACAGATTTTGTAAATAGTCAATTTTAATGTAAATTGTGTTTCTAATTAGATAGCGAATATATAGTTGCGACTAAACTTGCTGGCCTTTGATTATTAGTCAATAATAAATCCTCTTGTAATCTGTATGGTTAATTTGTTAAACTAAGTGTTGTTGTGTAAACTTACTGTCTTTTGATTAAATGTAAGACACAAACAGCAGTGATAAACATATTGAACTTGTTCATTTTGATTATGACTTGACGTTTCGTATGTGCTCTACATACATTTTCAAAAGTAACCGTTGAAATTTAAAACAGCTATTTATATGTAACAAAGCGGATGAGGGGACTGGAACCTAGATTAAGCAAATACTTAACAGTAAAGTATATAATAATAATAATAATAATAATAATAATAATAATAATAATAATAATAATAATAATAATAATAATAACAGAAAAGATTAATAAAGCATCAGCTTTTCACTTCCGACGTTGACGTTGAAAGCTGGCTCAAGTTCTTGAATAAATAAGGTCTCTTTTATTTTACAAAGATAGTCTGTTTTGCCCTTCGCTAAAATATCAAAATGATCTCACTTGATGTTATGTCCAGTGGCCTTGACGTGGTCAGCAATGGTTGAAGTATTGTCATTTTTAGCTAGGGCCTTAAAATTTTCGGTTTTTCTATCGTGAAGCCGCCGTTTAGTTTTACCGATGTAAAAACCATTACAATCCCAACAATTTGCTCTGTAAGTAACTCTGGATTGTTGTGAAAGATTAATACGGTCTTTGTAAGGAAAGAAAGATTTTATACATAGAGTGCTCTGAAAAACAATCTTAATTAAGGTTAACACAAGAGTAGAATTTGTACACACAAGATTTCAGGCGTTTAGCGACTTGGTTGCTTTGCAAACCTAAGTTGACAGGCTTTCTTCCCTGGATTTAGTAGGATTGTGTTGTAGCTCTTTAAATTTGGTGGTGTTAGAAATCAAGTGTTTCATTTTGTTAAGATAATCAAGTCTGCTAATTATTACAACCCCATTTCCTTTGTCCGGTTCCGTGATGATAATGCTGTCATCATTGCGTAAATCAGTTAAGGCTTTCCATTCGTCTTTGCTTAGAATGTTCTTTTGCTTTGAAAAGTCATATGAGTAAATGTGGCTATAAGATATATTCTTTAATTTACTTTTGAGTTGATCGTGATTTTCGTCGGTTAACGGAAGATCGAAATCACGATAAAAATTCAAAGGAGCATTTAACATCATATTTGTCAACATCTTTAGGAGGAAGACAGAACCGTAAACCACGCGCCAGGACACTCTTCTCAGTTTCAGTCAGGGCCCGATGGGAATAGTTGAAAATTATATCATCGTTGCTTAAGTTCGAGACTCTCGGGATTCCAAACTTCCGTTTAAGGTTATTGAACTTCTTTTCAAGCTTGCAGGAATTGCGGTGTTTGATCTTTAGAGCCTTTGCTTCAATAACAAAACAAATGTGGTTGTAATCAAGCGGAGACAAAATGGTCTTCAGTGACGAGCGTGCTGACTCATTGTTGAAAACGTATTCGAAATTTTCGAAAAATTTCCCGGAACTTTGCCCGTTCCATTCAATTTCTGCCCGGAAATCTCGAAAAATTTGGTTGAATGGAAAAGCGTCAAAATTCTTGGTATGTATGTGGTCACTTACCGAGTCGCATTACGGTTAGATAGTTTTCCATATTGTTTTTGTGAATCAGTAAAATAAGATGAATAAGATACAATAGACCATTTCTGAGTCTATCTGTAATGGAAAAGTCTCATTTTCACAACAAAGGTTGCACATGTAGCCTCGCTTTGAAAGTGAGCATTTAAAAATAACTCAGCATCCTCTCCCATAGAAGCTTGATAGATTTAGTTATGATTTTGGGATGTGAAGTTAACTCAAGGGAAGCATTTCGAATGAACACTTTTTGCATTTTGTGCACCAGTACATGAGCACAATACTTTAAAGAAGGGCCTGGGACATTCAGGAAAATATTATGATGTAAACTACAATACAAGCCATTGGGAGCTTGATTCCATTTAATGATTTAATTGTGATTTAATTATCGATATTAGATACATGTAAGGTAACGTAATACTGAGCTTAGGTTTGTGTTATCCATTAGGTCACAAAAGTTCTATTTTCAGTTGGTTGAGACCAAAACGCTTACAATATTGTATTTGAGTCCTTTGGGACTGTATTTTCAATGGCGACACAGAAAAATTTAGTTGAGGTAGGTGGATATGGGGTTGCAAATGGACAACTAATTGATTAAAAAAAGATAGGTGCATAATAATTTATTTAGTGAGTAGTATTTTGAACTAAGATTACATTAACATTGCAAATAATTTTTAACCCAATAAGATTTACAATTTGACCTGAAGTGTTTTATCTAAAAGAAAGTTTAATAGAGATACTCTCACCTCAATAGATTCCAGGAATAGTTAAACATAAACAATGCAAAAGAGTTCAAAGTACATGCAAGTGCATGATGATATCACTTCACTTTAAGTACCAGCATCTTGCAGGTTTTCATATTATTGAAATTGGTCAGCTTCACGTCATCTTGCAAATGGTTAATGTACCGTACAAAAACCTAACATTTGGTGTAAAGTTTCAAATAACATCTACATGTCCAATGACCAGCTTGGTTGGGTAAATGTATCAAATATCAGTTCCATTAACTGTGTTCGTAAAAACCAAGCAAAGTCTAAGCTTTAATTAAGTGTTATTTGGTATTTTCTATAAGCACATTATTAATTATTCAAAACCAAGAAATGTCAAACCCGATTGTAGGACAATATTAGAATGGATCTGTTTCTGTTCTTATCACTGTTCACCAATATTCCACTTCAACTGGCTCTCGACTGCACTGAAACCGCCATCAACAACTCCACTTTACAACCGCCACTACTTACCAACGACCTTATGGACTTGCTGAACCTCTGCCTTACGTCTACCTACTTTCAATACAACGGTAAACACTACAAACAGTTACACGGGACAGCTATGGGTTTACCAGTTAGGCCTACTCTGGGACCTTAACTCGCCGCGAGATTGTGCGAGCTAATGCGAGCTAATGCGAGTTAAGGCGAGATAAGGAAAAATTGAGCTTGCCTATCAGTTGCGAGTTTGTGCGAGTTAAGGCGAGTTAAGGGAAAATGATGAACCTACTGTTGAGGTGATAAGGGTTAAAACATATAATATGCTTTAGTAACATACATATAAAGATGCCTTGCAATCTTTGTATGCCTTGTGTATATATCTCTAACAGTCTCTATTTTGCCCAATTACAAAAAAAAAAAAAACTGCAGATGAGCTGCGAAGTTGACTGAAGCCAAATCTTATTTAAAATTAGTAATTTAATTTTTTTTCCTACAACTGTAATTGGACAAGTTGAATATGGAGTTCTAGGCCTGGTTGTTCAAACGTTGGATATCGCTATTCAATGGATAAATCACTATACAGCAGATAAGTATTGGCGAAAGTAATTGCATTATCCACTGGAAAGAGATTGGTCCGTTGGATAGCACTATCCAGCCTTTGAATAACCGAGGCCTGTTCTTTATTAATTATATAACATTCAGACACCAAACTATACCATTTGGTGGCTGTATGGTACTACTACTAACAAATATAGTCATCATCATATGTTATTTACTAAAGCTGCATAAATATTTGTCAGAATAATAAATTAGTGAAAAACAAAACTAATGTAAATAAACAATAATGAATAGATGAGAAAATGTAATTGTAGTATAAACACAGGTAGGATATTTCATTTTACTTTATTTTTAAATTCAATAACACTATGTTTTAATTAGACAGGTGAACATAATAGGTATCACATGACATGGCATGAATTGTTATCACTAACTCCAGAATTAAAAAAAAAAAAAAAAAGAAGGTTTTTACAGTCTGTGTCAATGTTCTTCAAACAAAGAACTAGTATTAAAAAACGGGGAAGCTGACGAATTACAACTCAAATGAGGAAATGTTTATGACAAAATCAATTTTACTAAAACAGAATGAAATTTCTTTCTCCTTTAAAGTTAAAAGACTTATCTTTAAGTCTTCCATTTGGCCTATTCTCTCCACTTCACTGATGGTTTCCCTTGGAATCCAGCCCAATTGTTTGGTTTCACTGCCAGAAACTTAACGAAAACACCAATTGCCTTTTCGTTCCCTCGGGATAAATCCATTTTAATCTCTTGCAAATGGAGATTGATGCCTTTACGCAAAGACAGCAGTTACTGTATTTTAGAAACTCCCTCCTTAAACTTGGACAATCCTGTGAGAGACATCTTGATTTTAATATCATTCTCAGACTAGCAAAACAGCAAAAAATAAATGACCTTATTTTCTCTTTAGGCTTACTTGTGTTCACAGTTGCGCAGAGAGCTAAACCTCATTTAAGTTGATGAACAAAAGTACTTTCCATTATCGGCTTTGTCTCGCAAACCCTTAATTAAGAGTTGTCAGTGATGATGAACATTCTAATCTTACAAAAATGGCCACCGGCTCAGTCGTGTTGTAACCTGTTTTGACGTCATGTACGCCACGTTGAAGCTTCCCACCTAAAACTTCCCAGCACAATGAAGTTGAGCGAGAGGGCCCTGGGTAACTTTAAAAAATGGCGAACCAAGTATAAATGCAAAAACCTTTATTCAGTTAAGGGCTAAATGTAACAAGTCTTTATGAATCATGGCTTATGGTTGCCAGCTTGACTACAATGTAAGCCAAACAGGATGTCACGTGGAACCAATCTACAGATCTTCTTGTACCAGGTAACTTTATAATTGAGAAATATGGACTGCAATCAGTGCCTATGTGGAGTATTTAAAGGATGCTAGCCTACATGGTCGTGTGCTTCATACATTTACCGCGGCCTCCTGCCACTCGTATAACTGTTACGCGTCGCAAGACTCGTGACATTGATCTTGATGCTTTTCAGAAGGACATTTGCTCTGTCTTCTCTAAGGTTTCAGTTGATGACTTGGACGGCGTGATAACTGTGTTTGATGACACACTGCGCCTTCTACTTAACAAGTATGCTCCAGAACAAACAAGGAATATAACCCTAAGGCCACACGCGCCCTGGTTCTCAGATGAGCTTCGAGAATTAAAACGTGTCAAAAGGCGCTGTGAAAGAAAATTTCAATCCACCAAGTTAACAAGTGACAAGCAAATTTATTATCAAGCCTGCCGCAATTATAATCGCCTGCTAGAGGTTTCGAAATCCAAGTACTTGAAGGATAAATTTAGTACGTCTGACATGAAGCAACTATTCAAGCTCGTCGATGGTATGTTCAGCGTAAAGTCTGCTCCAATTTTACCGACACATGATTCTCTTGATCACTTGGTGGAGAGTTTTAGCGACTTCTTCGAATCTAAAATCACCAATATCAGATGATCTCTTTCTCAACAACTATTCTCTTGGCCCAAATGTGGGACTAACGCATCGTGCTCTACCTTCTTCAGTCAGTTTGATTGCGTTTCTACTAATGGTCTCAAGACTATCATTCAGTCATCAAAAAGTAAAAGTTGTGCTCTCGATCCAATACCTACTTGGTTGTTAAAGGACTGTATTGATGTTCTGTTACCTATTCTAACTGATATCATGAATGCGTCTTTGGATCAGGGCATTTTTCCCTCTCTTTTCAAGAAGTCATTGGTTCACCCTCTGATTAAAAAGGATAACCTTGGTGCCGACGTCTTTGCCAACTATCGGCCCATTTCCAACCTATCGTTTCTCTCTAAGACGTTAGAGAGAATAGTGGCTTCCCAGATTGAGGGTTATCTCACTACCAATGGCCTATTTGCTAAAATGCAATCAGCGTACAGAAAGCATCATAGTACTGAAACTGCTCTTCTGCGAGTTGTTAATGATATTCATCAGGCCATCGACAATAAATGCGAAGCTGTCCTAGTGTTATTAGATCTGTCTGCGGCTTTTGACACGATAGACCACGCTATTCTTCTCGATAGGCTTCGGGATCGCTATGGCTTCTCTGGAACGGCTCTTCGTTGGATTGAATCATACCTTAAAGATCGTCCTCAATGCATTGTCCTTGATAAGATTCTTTCTCGACCAAGATATTTGTCTTGTGGTGTCCCCCAAGGGTCTGTCCTGGGACCACTGCTATTCTCGCTTTATATCGCCCCTCTTGAAGATATCATCTCTGCACACGGACTCGACGCAATGATGTATGCTGATGACACCCAGCTCTACATTTTTATGCGTAAAGGGAACCGCGTTGTTGCTTTAGAAAATCTCAGTCTGTGTCTGGATGATATTATGAGTTGGACTTTATGCAATATGCTTAAATGTAATCCGTCAAAGACTGAAATTATCCATTTTTCTTCGCGTTTTTCACCTCCTGAACCGATTGCTTCGATTAAAGTTGGCCATCACTACGTTCAGCCTACCAGTGTTATCAAAAACCTTGGAGTCACGCTTGATTCACATCTCACCTTTGTTCCTCATGTCAACAACATCTGTCGCGCTCTTTCGCGTTCGTTTCATTCCATTGGCAGAATCAGAAAATATCTTTCGCAAGCGGATACTGAGCGCATTGTCCATGCCTTCGTTTTATCGAAATTGGATTATTGTAATAGCTTGCTTTATGGGTTGCCTTCTCGTGAAATCGAGAAACTTCAGACATTGCAGAACACCGCGGCAAGATTAACTGTGTGCATGAAGAAGACCGATCACATTACTCCTGTTCTTAAAAAGTTGCACTGGCTTCCTGTTAATGACAGAATAACTTTTAAGTTACTGTTGCTTACGTATAAATCTCTTAATGGCCTTGCTCCGGTGTATATTAATGAACTGTTGCATCACTACACTCCCTGCCGTTCTCTTCGTTCCAGTGATTCCAATTTCCTTGCTATCCCGAAGACTACTACAATTACCTACGGAGATAGATCTTTTGCGGCTATTGCTCCAAAGGTATGGAATCAGCTACCGCTTGCCATTAGACAAAGCGACAGTGTTGATAGTTTTAAAAGGGCTATGAAAACGTACCTGTTTCGTGAGAGCTCTTTTTTTTTTAGTTGTAAAAAGCATCGAGACATTTTATATGTAGAATGCGTTTTTAAGAACTTTAATTATTATTATTATTATTATTATTATTATTATTATTATTATTATTATTATTATTATTATTACATCCCAGACTTGTCAGCTAGAATCTTCATTAAGCTTCATCAGATTATAAGATGATAATTATCCTGCTGATTTTTCATTATCGTAAACAGCTTCCATGCATTACATTTGCAAAACGTTATTGTAAATCATTAGCTACAGTAGCTTAAAAGAAAAATTATTAACATTCTGTTATTATGTTTAAACTGTATTTCTTTGTCTCGCTTAGAAGTATAAGTAAATTTATTATGTCATGAAAAGTTTTCGTTGATTCACTGTTTCTACTTTTAGTTAATGTCACTTACTTTGTGGCCCAAAATACTACAAGTAGCAATAAGTCTGGTTTCTCCAGACCCTGTGACCCCATGCCTCTGGAATTTCTGCCATGCTTAGCATTGTAACCTTTTTGTTAGGTAACAAGTTAGTGCATGTTCAGGTTGTTCCTGGTAGTTCCATTGACTGTCCATTAAGTACTAAGAAAAACTTCATGAAATCTTAGTGAAATACCCTTATCACAGAGGCTATTTGGAAATTCCAGAAGGATGGGACTTACAAATTACTATTGTTTAAAATTGTTGAAATCCCTCTTTTTTGGTGTCTTCCCTTTGTGGATTAATTATGAAATTACCCTGAGAGTGGGTTGAGGTATTGGGTGCGATCCATCAACCAAAATTTCTGGAAATTTTGGTTTAAAGCTCAATGGAACAGTTCAGTGCAACCGGAAAAATTTCAACGAGAAACATTTTCAACCAAGCATTAAAAAAGAAATTAATTCGCCAAGAGGCTTGAACTCCCGCTTCCAGATTACTGTTTAGGCACGCGAAACTTGTCATGTTGGCAAAGTTGATCAGAAAAACACACGTTTTAACATTAATCTTATCTGACATTTTAGAGAGAAACACGCAACATCTATCCGTTGTTTCCACGTGGTGAGAAGCCTGGAATGCGACAGCGCAGGGCAAAGAGAAGCAAAGAATTAGAATGTAAATGATCACTGGTTACCACGATAACGCAACTGAAGCACCTTACCTCGCGATAACAGTTATTTCTTCTTTACAATGATAAAAATAGCTTTAGCGTTAACGTTAAGAGGAGCATCTTTCACTTGTAACCTATGCAATAATAGCCATCACTGTTATTTTTGATCAGCATATCTTAAGATTCGCGAAAAATAAAAAAACTCTCGAGATCACTTGTTACGTCATCAATTGGTTGTAGAACATCACAAGATAAGGAATCTGTTCTTTTTTACGTCACCAAGGTAGCGATGAATTATTATGCCACTTTAACTTTCAACGAATAATGGATGAATAAACTCTTGTGCACTTGCGGTTTTACCTTTTGGGACTCTCTAAATCCCTTAACTTTCCAGGAACAGGTAATTTAAAATGAATCGTCTTATTCAAGAACTTTGTCACTGACAATCAGTTCTCCTTCATTATTATTTCACATTAATTGACAAAACCCGAATCACGAGGTTTCAACGTCACAATATCGTGACTAAAACTTAAAGAGAGCTTGAGTTGCATTAGACACACCACCCGTTACAAAGACAGTGCATACAAGCATTCACACTTATCTGAGCAATTAAAGCAATTTTCTCTTATTGACAACTG
>OX421453.1:35294086-35311586 GCA_949126865.1 Montipora capitata | reverse complement strand
GATTTCGGCATCTTGCTTGCTAAAGGACGTTTGCAACCAACCTCTAGAGAAACCAATAACAATAGAGAAATGTACGACTTCTGATGGACGAACAAATGAAGCTAATGAGAGATCTTTTGTTTTCGTCCACCAACATGACGGCGATGACGTCACGTGAAAACCTCCAATTGATTTCGCAGCTTTCACAGGTTATCAAATCGAAACACGAATTTTTTTTCCACTTAGATACACAAATCTTGGTATCACGGTTGAGTTATAGTTTTCCAAGTTGTTTTCTTAGTTTAAAATGGCATCCAGTGGGTGCAGGCATGCGGTTTTCGGTTCTTTATGACAAATCAAATCAATGACCCATTTTTGTGTTTTACGCATGCGCCTTGAAGCTCTCCTAAAACAGTGACGAGGTGGCAGTTGTTTTGAAAGAGGCCATTAAGCGGAAGGGAAAGTAGGTGATTTCCTAAGTGACCCACATTAAATAATGTTTGACAAATTTTAATGTTTTATTTCTCCATTTAGAAAAACAGGAAGACCTTTCAGACACAGACCACAACAGACTTTTGCACCACACAGTAACATCCTATTGATATAACACAAACTTAAGATGAATAAAATAGCTCTTGTCATTCTTGTTGCTGTCTTTGTACACGCCGCTTTGGTTGTGGAGACTGAATGCCAAAGAGGAGGAGAAGGTTATGGAAAAAGAACGCAATTTGAAGGAAAGGTTTGACATCTAATAAGTACCTTTGTTGTAAGGGAGTTGACTTGACTTCTTGAGTTTTGGGGAGTGTTGAAGGAACGATACCATAACGAATCACCATTTCTTTTCGCAGACAAATATGTCAGACGTTCCTGCGATATTTTGGTCAACGGTTTACACAGTTCATAAATGCTAAGGCCTGAGCGAAGAAAGGCACAGACTTTTCCCGGACACAAGGGCCATTTTTCTTTGTCTCAAACAAAAGAAAACAGTCGCACAGTTTAACCATAAAAAACGAACTAATTCCCAAGCGGCTAGAACTCCCGCTTTCACTTTACTGAGATGTTTTGGTCAGTGGTCTTTATGGTTAAAAAAATCTCGATGGCCAAGGAAATGCTTCATTGTATCTCAAACAAAAGAAAACGGTCTCATTTTCTTTTTTGCCGCACAACAAAAGACTGAAATCACTTACCAAAAAGTTTTTACTTCCACTCTTACAGTACAGTTTAGAGACGCGAACCTGGCCGAAGTGGCGACAGTTCGAAACTTGTAACCAGCGATGTCATGTTGAATACGTTGGTCAGGAAAACACAAGTTTTAACATTTATCTTATCTGAACTTTCAGAGAGAAGCACGCAGCATCCAGCCGTTCTTTCCACGAGGTGAGAAGCCTGGAATGCGACAGACCCCGGGAAAAGAGAAGCAAAGAAGAATGTAACTGATCATTGGTTACCACGATAACGCAACCGAAGCATCTTACTGATGATAACAGTCACTGTGATTTCTTCTTTGCAATAATAACAGCTTTAATTTTAAGAGGAGCATCCTCAATTGTTAGTAACCACATATTAGCCATCACTGTCATTATCGATCAGTATATCTTACGATTCACGAAAAATATTAAAAAATCTCTCGAGATGCCTTGTTACGTCATCGCCGGATTGGTTGTAAAGTATTAGAAGATAAGGAATTTGTTCTTTTTGAAAACATCATAATGGCGATTCAGGTGCATGGCTTCAACTGCATTCGAAACCCAGGACCTCTGCGATGCTGGTGCAATGCTCTTCAAAACTGAGCTATGAAGGCACTCAGTTGGGATCAGGTCAATGTGTTGAGCTCATGTGTTCCAGTGACAGGACTCGATGAATAAAATCTTCTAAAAATAATTCTCAAAGCCTTTTATTCGGACAGAATAAGGCCTTCATTCTATCTGTGCCATTGAACAACGCCTATGGCGATGAAATTATATCAGAGAAATGAATTTTGAATTACACGTTAGCATGACTCACAGGGCGATTGATGAACTGAGTTGAGAGGGCAACTTAACCTTCATTCGTTCATTCATATGCATTCACTCACTGACTCACTCACTCACTGACTCACTGACTCACTCACTCACTCACTCACTCACTCACTCACTCACTCACTCACTCACTCACTCACTCACTCACTCACTCACTCACTCACTCACTCACTCACTCACTCACTCACTCACTCACTCACTCACTCACTCACTCACTCACTCACTCACTCACTCACTCACTCACTCACTCACTCACTCACTCACTCACTCACTCACCCTCGCCCACTCATTCATTCATTCATTTATTCAGTCGCCTCATAGGGCGGGCGACTGATGAACTCAGTCGAGAGGGCCGACGTAACCTTAAATATTGTATTTTTCTTGTATATTGTGCATGATTTTATATAGATTTTATATTCTTATAACATCCCATATTCTAGTTCGATAGTTTAGTATGTAATACTACAGAGAACTTAATTAACTATTATTATTATTATTAATTATTATTATTACTATTATTATTATGCAGCAGTAAAAACTATCAGTATGCGATACAGTTAAAAGGAACACAGGGCGCCAAGGCGTGGCCTGTGCTCCGGCAAGTGAAACTAGAGTTAAAAGGTAGTGTACAATTAAAAAGTAAGGTTAAAATATGTATGTGTATATATATATATAATAACCTAAACTAATTTACGCTAAAATTTGCTAAATATTCAAAGTTCTAGAGCAGGAGACAAACCGAAGCACGGGTAAAATTATTATTATTATTATTATTATTATTATTATTATTATTATTATTATTATTATTATTATTATTATTATTATTATTATTAATATTATATTATTATTCGTTCGTTCATTTATTCATTCGTTCATAACGACTGCAAAGAAAGACTGAAAAAGCAAAAAAATAAAACAAGAACCAAGAACCGAAGCACGGGTAAAATTATTATTATTATTATTATTATTATTACTATTATTATTATATTATTATTCGTTCGTTCATTTATTCATTCGTTCATAACGACTGCAAAGAAAGACTGAAAAAGCAAAAAAATAAAACAAGAACCAAGAAACATGAAAATAAAGTAATAAACGACCACTCACAAGCAATGTGTGGGTTCCAAACTTACAGGTGAGTAAAGCCGCCTACTAAACTGATCTATCAAAGAAAGAAAATGGCCGTCTTCCCGAGACCCAGGAAACTCGGAGAACCTGGAAACTAGGCTAGTGAAATGTTCGTGGTATGTTAGATGACAGAAACATTATCTCTCATTATCTTCTTTCATTTGTTATCTTTCGTCATTGATATCTGCGTGTCTAGATATTGCTTGGAAACCGCCAATTGTAACTTATACGATTCACCGTCGAACTTTGATGAAACTGTAAGCTCTAAAGACAATTATTTGCCTGAGACCGCTTAAGTTCTTGTGAATGTGTTGTGGTTTACGAGGCACTTTTACATATCCAAATGGCATAGCCTGCCTTTAACCACGACGAAGGCAGACCATAAATAAGAGCAAAAATTTGGTTTTATCAACGGAGTTGATAACGTAAATAATTGGCCACCGTACAGAGATTAGCACCACAGTTTCTTTAGAAACTACCCCCTTCATAATTAAGAGCGACTAGTCAGCCGTTTCTCGTGCCTCCATACAATAATCAGTGTCACTTCCTCTTTCCTTTCCAAGCCAAAATCTCACTCTTTACAATTCGAATGAATGAATTAAAAAGTTCTTTATATTTGCAAGGAAGTTAAAAGTGATGCAAATGATTATACCCAGGATTGCAGACTTGCAAAATTCAAGACTTACAGGGAAGCACCGAAAATAACGATTGGCCGGTTCCGAAATATCCAAAGTTATAGTTTAACTTAAATGTTTGTATGTGTAAGCAACCAGTATCGTTTTAAATCCGAGACTGCACAGATTAACCAAACATTTAGCACGTAAAGAGCAAAGAAGTGCTTAGTCGTGTTGCCATAATAGCAAATCTTCTGAACCTTCTCGACCAGTTCTCTGGCGTCTATCCTTGCTGATGAACCGAAATCGATCAATCGCGGGGTGAACCACAGTATGGTCAAACACATCGAAACACGCAGTGATAAATTTACTCTTAACAGTGCTTGTCTCTTGTCAATTCCTGGTGTGACCGGGACCATGTCTTCTTAACTAATTTCTACAACACGATCTCGGAGGTCTTTGCGTTGGAATTTTAAGAGAAAGATGCAGATGATAACACAAAGGCAAGAAAAACGCCAAGTGCTTCTTAAATTTAAAAAAAACCGCTCCGATTTGAACTGAGCATACACTTGAAAGGATCAAGAAAACCTTTAGCACAGATTAGCTCCAATCTCGTCCCCAGAGCCCGCTTTTCTTTGGTCAGCGGCAAGGACACGGACTCTGGCCACAGTCTGTGTTGACTGAGGTAGAGAAGGGCTCTGGGGAACCCTCAACAATGAAAAGCGCCTCTGATTGGTGCATTCATGTTAGCACGAGGAGTGAGCAAGCGCCATAAGGTTTTTGCTATAAGAACCCTACGGCAGATGTTCTCCTACACTGAGTTTCCAAGAGCCTCGGATCATGCGCAGATATAAGATCCGAGGCTCTGGTGACGAGATGGGATAAGCTCATGGAGCTTTCGTGTGGCAGTATCAATATTATTTTTCAACAAAAACATTATTGAATTGTATCCTTAAGAGCTTTATAACAAATAAAGACACCATTTTTAAAGTCAAAGCGTGTAGTTTCAAGGATCATGTGACTATTTGTTTTATCATTTAGATACACAAATCTTGGTAAGGGCCCGTGCGCACTAGGCTGACAAAATTTGTTTGGCTCGACCAAATATCTCAACAAAAATTGTCCCCACCAAATTTCCAATTTGGTAATCGTGGCCGCACTTAAAAACTTTTTCTTTAGATCATGCCGTGTAAATTGACAAATATGTATAGTTTTCATGCCTGACAAGACTTTGTCCTGCTCGGCGCCTTTGAAGTTTGGTAAGGCTTGACAAAATTTGGTGGGAAAAAATCACCGTGCGCACTTGTATCACGGAAACGATGACAGATTTTTTTCGCAAAATAAACAACAAGTTGCCCAATTCGTACGGGCCCAAACATAGTTAAGTTTTGCTTTTGTTTTTCCTGAGCTGTTTTTGAGCAATGACAACAAGAGAATGGAATCACTACCGTGGGGTCCCTTATTCCTTAACGAGCAGTTTAACATTTGGAACTAGAAGAGTCTGACAAAAAATGTAACTGAAATCTATCCTTATGAGCCCACAACAATTAGAAACTAAGCCGTGTACTTTCAAGAATCACGTGACCATCAAGAACTGATCAGCAAATAAAGCTCTCGTGATTCATTTACTAGATTGAAAGACCAAATAACTTGCCGAAATCGTGACAAAGAAGCCATTGTTTATTTTGACAAAGGTCTTCTCCATTGGGCGTAAAGCTACGAATAAATTAACGCGTTCTAGTTTAAACTCCAGCCATGCATACTCGAATGAAAAATACCTCCAGATGGGATTGAATCCGATATTACTTAATAACGTTGTTTTTATAGTTTAGGGAAACTAAAATTGCATTGTATCTTTATGAGCCTGATAACCATGGAAGTTTAAACTATAAATGGCATCCAGTGGGTGCAGGCATGTGGTTTTTGGTTCATTATGAATATCCATTTCGGCCATAAAAGATTAATTTTGATCTTTTTCCAGAACACTCACCGTATCGAAAAGGGAATTTTTAGTTCAATGTCATAAGTAAGTGAAACATAATCGAACAGGAACAGGAACAGAAGTAGTCTTTAAACCCGAAAAACACGACCTGCATGCGAGTTTTTTGAACAGCTTAAAAATATTCCATCCTTCTGGAGTCCGTTCAAAAGTGCAAATTGTGAGAGAAACACATTAGCATACGAGACAAACAAGATAAGCCTGATCAGCACGTGATGTGTTTTTTCTGGTGACCTTATTCGCTGTTTCGTTTTAGTAGGCACATTAATTTTCAGAGCTTCACAAGAAGTGACATTTTCACGCCCCGCTCAGTGAGAATAAAGCGAACAGGCAGGTAAGTTGCAAGTATTGTCGAGATGAAATTGAACAACAATGCAGTCTCTATCAGTTAAACAGGAATTCGAGTTTCGCTAACAGAAGCGAATCACATTTCTAAGATTGTACAATATAGCTTGGTGGGATTCACATTTTAACACCACCATTTTTCTTTGGTGTGGTTAACCAGGTCAAATTGATCCATTGACCTGCGCCATGAGGGCAAACAGAGGTCAAATAAGAGTATATTTATGATGGGAGGATTTTTGCAAACGTTGGCCGTGTAGCACTTATATTTGAACAGAATTAACTGATAAGAGTGTAATGTGAGTGCTCAGTTTCTACCCCATATGAACCATGTGAGCGTTAGCGCTACTGATGGAAATGGGCCCACACAAGGACAGCGAAAAATTCTGACCAGGGTGGGAATTGAACCCACGACCTTCGGGTTAGATCACAGCTGCTCTACCGCCTGAGCTACAAGGTCAGACGGGAGCAGGCCGTGGGATTTGAAGATGTTACGTCACGGCAATGAACATGTACAAGTTAGGAAGGATTACGTTATTGTAAACGTTGGCCGTGTAGCACGTATTTATGATGTTTGCCAAATTGAAGCTTCTTTAATAGCGCTATAAAGTTATGGATTCCACAAATTTTATAGAACGTTTAAGGCACTGTTATGCTGTGAAATGTTTCGTGCAACTAGTTTCGCAATGTTTTGGTGACACTGTGGTGGGAAACGTTGCACGAAACATTGCACAGTGTAAAATACCCTGCAACGGCCAAAATCGTTGCGAGACAAGTGGCACGAAAAGTAGAGCCTAATTCTACTTTCAGCAACGGCTCTTGCAACTTACCTCGCAACGATTTTGGCCGTTGCAGAGTATGTTACACTGTGAAATGTTTCTTGCCACTTAAGCTTGTCCCGCCACAATGTCGTCAAAACATTGCGAGACAAGTTGCACGAAACATTTCAAAGCTTGTAACAGCGCCTTTAGTCATTCACTCATCTCGTTTACCCAACGGAAAGTTAAATCACTGCAAAAGGCCCAACATCCAAAAATTGGATGGTAGTAAACCCTTTATGGTAAAATGGAAATAAACATTGCTATTTTTCATGGCTAGCAACCGTAGCAAGCAAGGAAGGTATTTTGCATAGTTAAATATATACGAAAACCCATACCTACACGGTTGAATGAAGTGGTAGAATACATTCATGCAGTCAATATCAGTTACACTAGAATTCGAGCCAGTTCGCTGACAGAAGCGAATCACATTTTTCAGATTGTACAATACAGCTTCGTGTGGTTGACAATTTCACCATTTTTTTGGTATGGGTATCAGGATCTAATCAAGCCATTGAAATGATCTCAACTTTTGCTGCCATCTTGATTTAGGGGGCAAGCAGAAATTAAATTAGAGTATATGGATTTTTTGTCCAAATTTATGAAGCTTGTGTAACTACTCTACAAAATGAATGAAGGGGGTAGTTTCTAAAGAAACTGTGGTGCTGCGTCGGTGGGGAAGTAGTATACAAAAATTTGGTTTTATCAACGGAGTTGATAATGTAAATTGGCCACCGTACAGAGATTCTAAAAGCTGACGTTTCGAGCGTTAACGTACTTGACAAACAAATTCTTCAGTGCCGCTCCGAACTTTCCAAAATCTGACCAGCAGTTTTATTACAATTCGATTCGCGCTAAAATCCGAGAACTTAATTCTGGACTGTTTGACCATTTACACCAAACCAAGACTCTAAAACTTCAACAATTAATAGGTCTGCAAATTACTAACGACACTACATTGCATAGCCATAATACCGTAGTTACAATTCCAGAAAATCTTCCGCTTACTGACTCAGAGAAATCTGTTCTCAGTAAGGGGCTAAATTTTGTCCCTATTACCAAACGCACCAACGAATTTTCTATTAAGCAAGATGTTGAAAAATTCCTTTTTTCATGACAAAGAGGACGATTCGGACACTTCGAACAAAGATATTTTTGAAACACTTCAAGTTCGCAAATCTTGGACTCCCCCAGAGGGACAATTTGCCTCTTTGGATTTTTTCACCAAAAAATGCCGTCACGACATTCACAAACTTAAATTCAATCGTAACACTAAATTTTCCAACCTTAAATCTTAGTAAACGCAATGACATAGTTGTCAAATCGGCCGACAAAGACGGCCCGGTAGTTGTTTGGCGGTCCGACCTTTACCAAAAAGAAGCTTTGCGGCAACTTTCGGATACCTCGTTTTATGCCGAAATCCTGAAAGATCTCACTTCCAAAAATTAAAAACTTGTCAAAGACACCATTCAGAATCTCATAGTTAATCAAGAATTAGCGGACACTGCCACTAATCTCATCATCAACACCCCTAGAACTTCGTGCATTTACTTCTTGCCTAAAATTCACAAACCTAACAACCCAGGTCGCCCTATCGTTTCTGCCTGTAGTTGCCCCACCGAACTCATTTCTAGCTACTTAGACAGGATTATGACGCCTATCGTCAAATCTTTGCCATCATACATTAAAGACAGTACACACGCACTAAAAATTTTCCGCGATTTCAATTTCTCCGGCCAAGACAAACTTATTTTCACCATGGACATTACATCTCTGTACACAGTCATTCCCAATAGCGAAGGTCTTCACGCACTTAAACACTTTTTCGATCAACGCACTGTCAAAGAACCAAGCTCGGAAACGCTCCTCCGCCTTGCCGAACTAGTTGTAACGCTTAATTGTTTTTCATTCGCCGGCAACTATTTCAAACAAATTAGTGGTGTAGCGATGGGCACAAGAATGGCACCTAGCTATGCCAATCTTTTTGTAGGATATGTTGAACACCAATTTTCTAATCAGTACAACGGCCCCAAACCTGAACTCTACGGCCGCTACATCGACGATTGTATCGGCGCTATTTCATCTAGCAGAGAAGAACTCGATCATTTTATAACCTCCGTCAATTCTTTTCATCCGGCTCTTAAATATAACTGGGAAATTTCGGAAACTTCATTGGCTTTCCTAGATATCAAAGTTTCTATTAGTGGCAACGTGCTATGTACCAGTGTGCACTACAAACCTACAGATTCTCACAGTTATTTGTTGTATTCATCATCACATCCATCACATGTCAAGAACTCCATTCCTTATTCTCAATTTCTTAGACTTCGACGTCTATGTAGTGATGACTCCGATTTTTCCAGCAAATCAGAGGAGATGTGCCAGTTCTTCGAAAAACGTGGCTATCCTGTCTCTGTGGTCAAAGCGGGCCATCATCGCGCCCACTGAACAATTTAATCGACAGTCATCACTACAAACGTCACAAAAAGATAAGAATGACAGAATTCCATTCACCATCACTTTCCATCTTCATAATCACGCAGTCAAAAGTATCATTCTTAATAATTTTAAATTACTCCAAAATGATCCCGAGACTGGTAGAATCTTTTCGCAACCTCCACTTATTTCATTCAAACGCGACAAAAACGTAGGCAACTTTTTAGTTAGAAGCGCGCTCAAAACTAACGAGCAACCCGGCACTTTCAAATGCGCGCGCTCGCGATGCAAAACTTGTCTTTTCATTGTTAACACTAGCAAGATATCGGGACCTAAGCGATCTGTTAAGATCACCGATCGTTTCACATGTACCTCCGCAAATGTCATTTATTGCATAACCTGTACGTTATGCAATAAATTATACATTGGCGAGACAGGTAGACGACTAGGTGACCGATTCCGCGAACACCCTCGCGATGTTGAGAAGAATGACAAAGATGCATTTAAGCCAGTCGCTCGTCATTTTAATCTTCTTAACCACTCCAAAAAACACATGGCTATCTGCGGCCTTTCCCTACATCTAGGTACAATGGAAAGCCGCAAGAATCTAGAACAAATATTCATCTTCCAAATCGGCACCCTTAATCCTCACGGTATTAACGAACGCTTTTCATTTAACTAATATATTCCTATTTTTCACGTTGCCATGTTACCACCAATAACGTAGCTCCTACTCTACTATAAAAACTACATGTAACCCATAATTCCTCGATTCGCTCTGACTAAGGGCTAACGCTCGAAACGTCAGCTTTTAGAATCTCTGTATGGTGGCCAATTTACATCATCAACTCCGTTGATAAAACCAAATTTTTGTACTCTACAAAGTGATGGATTCCACCTTATCGGGTAAATGAGTAAACCCTATCAATAATAAGTGAATCCTATCGAGCAAATAAGTGAGCGGGTATGGTCACTGAGCAGTTTATCGCCCATAAACCATTGCAAAAGTCCCACCATCCAAAAATTGGATGTCAATAATCCCTTTATGGCAAAATAGATAGAAACATTGCTATTTTGCATGGTGTAACTAGCAAGCGTATTTTGCGTACTTAAATATATACGAGCGTTAATTTGAAAACACATACCGGCCGTGTTTTCACATTCAAGCGGTTTTTCAGGTCGCTTAGCGACTGAAAACCGAAAATTCCGCAGTTCCTTTACCAACTCGCTTAAAGTTAAGTGACTCGGCAAATTTCAATAGAATTTTAATTAAATTGAAGCTACCAAACCAGGTAGCTTAAGCGAGTTGGCAATTTCAAATCGGAAATACAACAGGCGTGCTTTTTTTATTATGTTTATTATTACAATGGCTGTTCTCTCTTCATTTAATCTTACCCGTGAAAATACGTATCATTTTAAAGTCGCTTAACGAAGTCGGCACTTTCACGATTGTTAAGCGAGACAACGCCTGTCGTGAAAACACGGCCATCGACAAGGTTGAATAATAAGAGAGAATACTTTTTTTACTTCAAACAAAAGGCTTCGGTACCATGCTTGATTGAAATTCATTTCAGTCGCTGCTTTCAATGGTGTACAGCATAAGCCGGCCAGCCCCTAGATACAATCTCACTCGTGCGGCACCCAAACTGTGGAACAATCTCCTCTGCGATATCCGTAATGGCAGCGATTTAGATCATTTCAGACGCCTGCTCAAAACCAATCTGTTCAGAGAGGCTATAGTCACTATACCTAGAATTTTTACATAATTTTAATCACACCTTTTATTGTCAGTCTAGAGCAGGTTTCAACCGAGTGTCTTAAAACCAAAACAAAAGTAATTACTTTGGCCAATCAAAAAGGGCGGAGACAATCCAGCAAACCAATCAAAACTCGAAGTAATTACGCGTAGCCAACACAAAGCGCGGAAAAATGAGCACGCACGAGCTACGATTGGTTTTGGGTTTCACTTCTGATTGGCTGAAAAAGTGGCGCGAGAACTTTGAACTAATCACTGAGTGAAGTAATGCAAAACCAAAGCAATTCGCTAATTACTTTCAACTAATAATATACGTACATATTATTATTATTGTTATTATTATTGTTATCATTATTATCATTATTTTCATTATTGTTATCATTATTGTTATTATCATTATTATTATTATTATTATTATTATTATTATTATTATTATTATTATTATTATTATTATTATTATTATTATTGTTATTATTATTATTATTATTTATTTATTTATTTTTTTTTTGGATCGTGAAATGATTTTTGCCACTTAGGTACACAAATCTTGGTATCACGGTTGAGTTGTAGTTTGGCTTTTTTTTCTTTCCGAGTGGTTTTGAAACATGACAAATAGAATTGAACAAAAACCGAATAAAGGATGTAATTGATTCAAAATCCTCTAGGTCCGTTATTATTAATGACGAGTTAAAATATCAAAGACAGAGACAGTATGAATATTGTTTTCACCGTTTAAGCAAAATGTAATGGCACTGTATCTTTATGAGCCTGATAACCGTGAAAGTTTAAACTGATCGATGGCATCCAGTTGTTAAAAGCAAGTGGTTTTTGGTTCATTTTAAATATGCCCCCTTTTTAAACTCTTAGGTAAAGGTAATGCTATGCAGTCTTTCGTGAGAGAAGCTACAGCTTGTAAGAAATGAAAGGGTGAGATTACGGAAAAAGTGAGAGAGAGATCCTAACCCTAACCCTAATCTCATTCATCATTGCTTCTCAGTACAAAATGTGTGTTTTCTCGACAAAGCACAAATATGGGCAGGTTTTGCAGTCTTCATTTTGTTACGTATCTTCAGCCATCGCGTTGTAAATTACAGCCCGGAATTCACTGAGAATCCCAATTTGACCAATAGTCATGGCACCGTTGGTATCGAGGCTACCTGTCATATTTTCCTTACTATAACTTGCTATTAGATCGCGGTCAATGGTACGGTGACCATTGCGAATCGGGATTTGTTACTGCTGATCCAGTTAATCAGCTATAGCTACGTACCCAGTCTTCGTGTATTATGAAGCGCATGCATCTTGAAAGTTTCTGTGAGGCCGTTGTTTTTTTTTTTTTTTTTCTTAGAAGGAAGAGTAAACAATTTGTTTCTGTCCTTTCAGGAAATAAATAAAATAAAAATAATTATGCAAGGCTGGTTGTACGGCTGTATATACGCTTGCTAGTTAAATGATTTGCCGTTACAATTTTAGTTTTGAAACTTAATTAATTTGTAAGAAGTAATGGATGAATAAACACATGATTTTTTCACATTCATTCATAAAACCCGAATCACTGGCTTTTAATGTCACAATATCGTGTTAAACAGAGGTAGAGTTGCATTAGTCGAAGTTGTTTGAGCTAGAACTTTCACGGCTTGATGAAGATAATACCACAAAGGTGAGAAAACACCAACTACTTCTTAAGTTTACTGAAACAGCACCGTGTACTTTAAAAGCTCACGTGACCATTAAGCACAGATCTGGTGCAGCCAGTATGATTATCGTTAGACCAAGAAAAAATAACAATAGCATTGTATCATTAAGAGCCTGAGAACTATGACGGCCCCACTTTAGTATAAGCATGTGCTTTCAAGGATCACGGGTCCGTTATTAAATTTAGTTTTGTCGCTTAAATACACAAATCTTAGCATCACGGTTAAGTTACAGTTTCGCTTTTGTTTCTCCCCGATTTATTTTATTTGTGAACATCGAACAAAAGCCGGAAAAAGGTTGTTCGCTATTGTGCTGGTCCCTTATTCCTCAATGAGGACTTTAAGATGTCAAAGAGATATCCAAACAGTATTAATATTAATATTATTCAGTTTAAAAATGTAATTGCGTTCTATCAAGGATAAGCAAGGTAACCATGACGACAACACTTTGCACTAAGCATGTACCTTCAACAATCACGTGACCACTGAGCCCTAGATAGCAAATAGAGCTTTCCTGATTCATTTAGCCGATCAAATCTTACGGTTTAACAAATTCTGACAAAGAAGCCATTTCTTATTTTGAAATAACTTCCGTTGACCGTTAACTTGACTGGTTAGAGTTTTTTCCTCTCTGCATTCTTCAGTGTCTTTAAAGAAGTGAGTTCAATGGAACCCCGCTCTACGGACAGTTTCGTTTGTCCCAACGAAAAGATCATATATTTTCTCCAAAATTTACCCGCTTAATACGGACAACGGACAATTTTCTGTGTCCCGAGTCACAAACTCTCATAATCATATATCGTCAACCCCGCTTTACGGACACTGGTTAATATAAGTTTGCACTGTCTATTTTCATTGTCACAATTACGTGCTAACCGTAGATACTACCCTGTTCAAATAATGACAGATTTCTACGGGTTACTACGATTTTTTGTTTTCGTCCACCCACATGACGGCGATGACGTCACGTGAAAACCTCCAATTGATTTCCCCGCTTTCACAGGTTATCAAATCGAAACACGAATTTTTTTTCCACTTAGATACACAAATCTTGGTATCACGGTTGAGTTATAGTTTTCCAAGTTGTTTTCTTAGTTTAAAATGGCATCCAGTGGATGCAGGCATGCGGTTTTCGGTTCTTCATGACAAATCAAATCAATGACCAGTTTTTGTGTTTTACGCATGCGCCTTGAAGCTCTCCTAAAACAGTGACGAGGTGGCAGTTGTTTTGAAAGAGGCCATTAAGCGAAAGGGAAAGTAGGTGATTTCCCAAGTGACCCACATTAAATAATGTTTGATTTTAATGTTTTATTTCTCCATTTAGAAAAACAGGAAGACCTTTCAGACACAGACCACAACAAACTTTTTCACCACACAGTAACATCCTATTGATATAACACAAACTTAAGATGAATAAAATAGCTCTTGTCATTCTTGTTGCTGTCTTTGTACACGCCGCTTTGGTTGTGGAGACTGAAAGCCAACATGGAGGTTACGGAGGAGGTTTCGTGAAAAGAATACAGTTTAAAGAAAAGGTTTGACATCTCAAAAGTACCTTGCAAATTGGTTGTGTTGCTTTTGCTGGATGGGGCTTGACTTGACTTCTTGAGGTTTGGGAGAACAGAAGTGCTGGAGCCACAGTGATACTATAATGAATCACCATTTCTTTTCGCAGACAAACATGTCAGACGTTCCTGCGATATTTTGGTCAGCGGTTTACACAGTTCATAAATGCTAAGGCCTGAGCGAAGAAAGGCACAGACTTTTCCCGGACACAAGGGCCATTTTTCTTTGTCTCAAACAAAAGAAAACAGTCGCACAGTTTAACCATAAAAAACGAACTAATTCCCAAGCGGCTAGAACTCCCGCTTTCACTTTACTGAGATGTTTTGGTCAGTGGTCTTTATGGTTAAAAAAATCTCGATGGCCAAGCAAATGCTTCATTGTATCTCAAACAAAAGAAAACGGTCTCATTTTCTTTTTTGCCGCACAACAAAAGACTGAAATCACTTACCAAAAAGTTTTTACTTCCACTTTTACAGTACTGTTTAGAGACGCGAACCTGGCCGAAGTGGCGACAGTTCGAAACTTGTAACCAGCGATGTCATGTTGAATAGGTTGGTCAGGAAAACACAAGTTTTAACATTTATCTTATCTGAACTTTCAGAGAGAAGCACGCAGCATCCAGCCGTTCTTTCCACGTGGTGAGAAGCCTGGAATGCGACAGACCCCGGGAAAAGAGAAGCAAAGAAGAATGTAACTGATCATTGGTTTCCACGATAACGCGACTGCAGCACCTTAGTGATGATAACAGTCGCTGTGATTTCTTCTTTGAAATAATAACAGCTTTAATTTTAAGAGGAGCATCCTCAATTGTTAGTAACCACATATTAGCCATCACTGTCATTATCGATCAGTATATCTTACGATTCACGAAAAATATTAAAAAATCTCTCGAGATGCCTTGTTACGTCATCGCCGGATTGGTTGTAAAGTATTAGAAGATAAGGAATTTGTTCTTTTTGAAAACATCATAAGGGCGATTCAGGTGCATGGCTTCAACTGCATTCCAACCCAGGACCTCTGGGATGCCGGTGCAATGCTCTTCAAAACTGAGCTATGAAGGCACTCAGTTGGGATCAGGTCAATGTGTTGAGCTACTGTGTTCCAGTGACAGGACTCGATGAATAAGATCTTCTAAAAATAATTCTCAAAGCCTTTTATTCGGACAGAATAAGGCCTTCATTCTATCTGTGCCATTGAACAACGCCTATGGCGATGAAATTATATCAGAGAAATGAATTTTGAATTACACGTTAGCATGACTCATAGGGCGATTGATGAACTCAGTTGAGAGGGCAACTTAACCTTCATTCGTTCATTCATATGCATTCACTCACTGACTCACTCATTCACTCACTCACTCACTCACTGACTCACTCACTCACTCACTCACTCACTCACTCACTCACTCACTCACTCACTCACTCACTCACTCACTCACTCACTCACTCACTCACTCACTCACTCACTCACTCACTCACTCACTCACTCACTCACTCACTCACTTACTCACTCACTCACTCACTTACTCACTCACTGACTTACCCTCGCCCACTCATTCATTCATTCATTCATTCAGTCGCCTCATAGGGCGGGCGACTGATGAACTCAGTCGAGAGGGCCGACGTAACCTTAAATATTTTATTTTTCTTGTATATTGTACATGATTTTATATAGATTTTATATTCTTATAACATCCCATATTCTAGTTCGATAATTTAGTATGTAATACTACAAGAGAACTTAATTAACTATTATTATTATTAATGATTATTATTATTACTATTATTATTATGCAGCAGTAAAAACTATCAGTATGCGATACAGTTAAAAGGAACATAGGGCGCCAAGGCGTGGCCTGTGCTCCGGCAAGTGAAACTAGAGTTAAAAGGTAGTGTACAATTAAAAAGTAAGGTTAAAATAAGTATGTGTATATATATAATAACCTAAACTAATTTACGCTAAAATATGCTAAATATTCAAAGTTCTAGAGCAGGAGACAAACCGAAGCACGGGTAAGATAATAATAATAATAATAATAATAATAATAATAATAATAATAATAATTATTATTATTATTATTATTATTATTATTATTATTATTAATATTATTATTATTATTACTATTATTACTATTATTATTATATTATTATTCGTTCGTTCATTTATTCATTCGTTCATAACGACTGCAAAGAAAGACTGAAAAAGCAAAAAAATAAAACAAGAACCAAGAAACAAGAAAATAAAGTAATAAACGACCACTCACAAGCAATGTGTGGGTTCCAAACTTACAGGTGAGTAAAGCCGCCTACTAAACTGATCTTTCGAAGAAAGAAAATGGCCGTCTTCCCGAGACCCAGGAAACTCGGAGAACCTGGAAACTAGGCTAGTGAAATGTTCGTGGTATGTTAGATGACAGAAACATTATCTCTCATTATCTTCTTTCATTTGTTATCTTTCGTCCTTGATATCTGCGTGTCTAGATATTGCTTGGAAACCGCCAATTGTAACTTATACGATTCACCGTCGAACTTTGATGAAACTGTAAGCTCTAAAGACAATTATTTGTCTGAGACCGCTCAAGTTCTTGTGAATGTGTTGTGGTTTACGAGGCACTTTTACATATCCAAATGGCATAACCTGCCTTTAACCACGACGAAGGCAGACCATAATTAAGAGCAAAATTTTGGTTTTATCAACGGAGTTGATAACGTAAATAATTGGCCACCGTACAGAGATTAGCACCACAGTTTCTTTAGAAACTACCCCCTTCATAATTAAGAGCGACTAGTCAGCCGTTTCTCGTGCCTCCATACAATAATCAGTGTCACTTCCTCTTTCCTTTATGCCGTGTTCAAGCCAAAATCTCTCTTCACAATTCGAATGAATGAATTAAAAATTTCTTTATATTTGCAAGGAAGTTAAAAGTGATGCAAATGATTATACCCAGGATTGCAGACTTGCAAAATTCAAGACTTACAGGGAAGCACCGAAAATAACGATTGGCCGGTTCCGAAATATCCAAAGTTATAGTTTAACTTAAATGTTTGTATGTGTAGGCAACCAGTATCGTTTTAAATCCGAGACCGGCGCAGATTAACCAAACATTTAGCACGTAAAGAGCAAAGAAATGCTTAGTCGTGTTGCCATAAT
>OX421453.1:35274086-35284086 GCA_949126865.1 Montipora capitata | reverse complement strand
TAGTAACGCCAATGTGTTAGAAAAGCGTGCACGCAGCAAACTTGCATTGGCGTGTGCTCTCAAGAGAAATCAGATATTGTTTTGGGAATAATATCATGGGTGACAAATTACTCCTTAATTTTGGCGCGAAATTTCAGCGTTAATTTATAATTTCACATGTAAAATTACAAAATTGCCATGGTAACATCTCTTCTCAATCAGAACCAAGATCATTCTGGGGGGCATCCATAACTTTGAATAATGCATGAATGTAATAAACGACCAAGCAATGTGTGGGTTCCAACCTAACAGGTGAGTAAAGCCGCCTATTAAACTGATCTCTCGAAGAATAAAAATGGCCGTCTTCCCGCGACCCAGGAAACTCGAAGAACCTGGAAACTCGTGCCTTAATACAATAATCAGTGTCACTTCCGCTTTCCTTTATGCCGTGTTCAAGCCAAAATCCCACCCTTCATAATTCGAATGAATGAGTTAAAGAGTTCTTCATATTGACGAGGAAGTTAAAACTGATGGAAATAATTATACCCAGGATTGCAGACTTGCAAAGTTGAAGACTTTCAGGGAAGCACCAAAAATAACGATTTGGCCCGGTTCCGAAATATCCAAAGTTATAGTTTAACTTGAATTTTTGTATGTGTGGGCAACCAGTATCGTTTTAAATCGAGACTGTACAGACTAACCAAACATTTAGCACGCAAAGAGCAAAGAAGTGCTTACGTCATGTTGCCATGGTAGCAAATCTTCTGGGCCTGGTTTTCGAAAGCCGATTAACTTAATCCAGGATTAGCGTTAACTTTTGTTTCATGTTTTCTACTTTTTGGTGAAATTGTCTTTTGTTCATTTTTGATTTTCGAGATTGACTTCTAATATAAATTTTTTCCGAATATCAGAATTGAACAGCATTTGGGAGTAGAAAAATAAACTCCTTGGTTAATCTTTAATCTGGGATTAGCGTTAATCAGCTTTTGAACAACCGGGCCCCTGAATCTTCTCGATCAGTTCTCTGGCGTCTTTCCTTGCTGATGTGCTATGCATTATATTTCGTCAGAGAAGCTAGAGCCACTTTGCATCGGAGTTTGTTACCGCTGATCCAGTTTATCGTCTACGTACAGTCTTCGTGTTTTTTAAAGCGCATGCGCCTCGAAGGTCTCCATGAGCAGTGAGCACGAGGCCGTTGTTTTAAAATACGCAATTGACCTTCTGAGCGCTAGCTTTCACGTGTAGTGTCACGTGACTTTTGATGTAAACAAACCTCGAAAGTTCGGACATTCGAGAAGATCGGACATACAACACATAGTGAGATGGTGTGGCGAGCGGATATGAAATGTTAGTTTCTTTTTGCGTTGGACTTGGAAATGATGCAACAGAGACACTAGTCACTTCGATGGTTAGCATTTGGTGTAGGACACGATAGTTTTACACTCGTATTTCGACAGGATTGGTCAACGCGGGTGAGTCTGGTTTTTCCATCTTCGATCGCTGGGCCGACGGAAACGAAATGCATTCCTCGCCTTATGTTATTTACGAATTTACCATTGTGTATGAAAATTGTCATATATATTTTCACTTTAAGGTCGGTAATAAAACCGAATAAAAGTGACTTATAAGCTGCATCAGAGACAGTAGTCATTTCCACCGTTTATTGCGAGTTGCAGAATGCTCTCGACTAAAAGGCGTGCTTCCCTTACACGTAAAAACGATTCCCGATTCCCAAAATCATAGGTAAGAAACTTGAATGGTGATCTGATCAAGGTTTTTTGCATTTTTTGCCGAAGTTATAGCAATCGAGAGGCGGAAAACGGAACACGCGGATAATGGCATGACTCATCGCAGGGACTCGTTTGTGTGTTCAAAGGACAGTAAATACACTACTAGTTGTATAGTAGTCTACACTTTGTTGTTGAGCTATAATTATATATCGTGCATACCATTGACCATGGGATCAATGCAGCGTTGAGCCAATGCAAACTGAAAAAGCTTCTTCATTGAAGTTGAGCAAAACTGAAGAGGTTTTATTTTTATTACATGGAACAGTATTGTGACCTTCTGTTAATTGGAATGATACATATCTACAGTACTGTTAGGGAGATTTCCCTTAAAAGAAATTATCTACTGATTTTTGGGGAACCATTCTAAAAGCATTGTCAAATTACCAGTCGTAATTCATGAACAGTTTAAAGTCATTGTATTAGGTGATGCATCTGTTGCTTCCCACAGTACTCATTGTTAGCATGAAAGCATGAAATATTCATTTCAGAGTACTATTTTGAACTTCTATTATTATTATTATTATTATTATTATTATTATTATTATTATTATTATTATTATTATTATTATTATTATTATTATTATTATTATTATTATTATTATATAAAAGAGGAGAAAGGGAAGGACTCTTCTCTAGTTTGGCACACACATTAGACATGAAGCTAGGGTCATCGGTCACTGCAACAGAGAAGATTCCTTGTTCCCACACAACAATTTGACAACGTTTTAGCCCACTTACAAACATTTCAAGCTGAACTTAAAGTAGTACTTTGAAGTTGCATTTAATGCAAAACCATGACCATTTGTGTTGCCACAAACCGATCTCTGCTTTTCCAGTAACACTTATAATTTATATTCTACAGCAGTGTTTGGACAATCTTTAGAACACTGGCATTTCAGAATATTATTGCTCCAAGGAATGGCTTTGACTTCGTAATCAAAAAGCCCTTTGAGATCAAACCCAGTTTGTGGTGGGTATGGCTCGCAACCCGCTTGCATGCATTGGGAGCACTGACTTCATGAAATGGTCCCATTCTCTGGCATTTTAGGGTTCCATTCTTTGTTTTACAATTATGTAGGGATGTTTGTGCTTATGCTATTCTCTATTTTTGAATGCCTTATGAGACATTTTGTTTGCCCCCCAAATTTTGCATAAACTATTGTTTTCAAATGCTCTTGGGGGTGATTACATATTCCCAAGAGCATTTGAAAACAATAGTTTATGCAAAATTTTGGGGGGCAAACAAAGTGTATTATGGGACATTTGAAAATAGAGAATGGGTTGTACCAACTTTGTGACATTTTGAGCACTATCAATTTTTCTTGAGAAGACTCTCTTGCTCTTTGAAAAGGTTATGACCCCCAGTTCTCATATTGCCATTGCTTTGTCGTGGTGCTCTCAACGTACTGTAGTTAATTTCTTTATCACTAAAAGACAACAACTCCCAAAACGTCTTCCGTCAAAATGTTTGCATCAGTCTTAGAAGCTCTTGTGGTTTATTCTTAATGCATTAACACCACTCACAAGCTTGCTTTTATTTGATTTAGCGATTTCATCAACTTGACCTGTCTGCAAGTTCTGTAGTGAAATGAAGTTTTTCTAATAAAGGCAAGATAACAGGACTACTAGTAGGTAATTGGCACATTTTTGTGGTAAAAATTTTCAGATATCTCTGTTTTTCCTTCCTCGGTCAACAAATCCTTTTCATGAAGGGCTTCACTTTAGCTACACTCTCATATACATGGACACACTCCACTTTGCAAAGAATCAACGTGTTAAACCGTCAGTAAATAAGCGACAATCATCGAAGGACTTGTAAGCTGCGAGTCCCTGCTTGTCGTATTCAGTACATTCAATGGAGTGGTACATTAAATGGTTAAACTGAAATATCGTGCAAGCCGAATGGCGCCGAGGAGATGAAATTGTTCATGATCTTGATTGCATGGAAAATGGATTGGGGCAGAAGTGCAGTTCTTGAGCTTTTGATTGGGATAAATAAATTGTCTGCATCGTCGGTTTTGTCTTTCTACTGATAGCATCCATTGCCGGATTAGCATTAGTTGCGCCAGAGGCAATTACCTTGATTATAGTAAAGCGTCATTGCTTCAACTGCAGCGGCGATTTCTATTAGCGAAGACTTCTAAACGCACTCACTGAAACTCCACGCTCCTGCAAATATTTTTTAAGTTCTGCGATATTCATTGTGTGGAAGTCCTTCTTTAATAGGCATCTGCTTAGACATGCTGACCCTGGAACTGTAGCAAACAGGACTGCTTGCTGTTGTTAGATGGACTGATTCAGCGTTTTCGAATTAAGGCTCACTGACAGAGAAGGCTCGATTTACACACACTCAAATCACATTTGTTCGGTTTTATTACTGACCTCGAAGTGCACAAATATATAACAATTTAAAGACATGAAGGTATTCGTAATAACCAAATCTAAGGAATACATTTCGTTTCCGTCCGCCTAGGGATCGAAGATGTTCAAAACCTGACTCACCCCCGTAAATCCTGTCGAAGACGGAAGTAAGAGTGTAAAACTACTGCGTCCCACATCAAATGCTAATCATCGAAGTGACTTGTGTCTTTGTTGCATCATTGCCATGTCCAATGCAAAAAGAAACTAGACCCTCCGTGAGGGTACACTGGGTTGCCTGTGGTACGTGCAGCGTTCCAGGCAATTTTTTTCAAGTTGGGGTTTGCAGCCGATATAACGCGCGCTCTGATTGGCTAATTGTGACTGGCCCACGGGCCGATTACGGGCTTGCAAAAACAAAGCAAAAGGTAATTCAAAAACCATATAATAAACTACTTACTAACCGAGCTAGCTCGAGCCGTACTGGGGAATATTGGCTCTGGGTCGTTTTTGTACGGACCTCGCTGCTCTCGGTCCGTACTGCCACGACCTCGGGCCAATATTTCCCTGGCAGTACGGCCCTCGCGCTCGGTTAGTAAGAAGTTATTAAGGGGTCACCCAGAAGTCATACCAGCAGAGGCCCTTTGGCTCACAGGTCCTTACACGTTCGTACGACGAAACAGTTCCTTTTCTGAGGTTAAAAACCTGGCTACCGGCCTAACTCTTTTTCCTACTTCCCAACCGCGAGAAAACCGCGGTAAATCAGCCATCGCCAAAAAATGTTTTTTTTTTTTCTCAAAAAATATTTAAAGTTAGGGGGAAAAAATACATCATTTTAAAGCTAAGAAAGTAAGCTTTCCAACAGCATATAACTTATTTACAGACAACTGAAACATTTTATAAAAGCGAAAGTTGAACGAAAAAATTTAAGAAAAATAACAGTAAAATATGTTTTCCAGGCAAAATTTGGTCATTTTAGCGTTGATTACGAATTTTTGGATGCAAAACTAAGATTTTCTGCAATTTATCTGCTTTCTTGGACATAAATTCGACCAAAAACTGATGAGGCACGAATATTTTTAGATTTTTAGGAATACAGTCCGACCTCTATTAAGCGGCCACCCTTCTTCTAGATTTCCAGTACAGTAGTAATGAGGTTTTCCTTCAGAGATTTTGGTTGTAACAAAACAGTGGGTCAGCTCAATCTATTGATAGCACGTACCGAATCGTTGCTTGTATAGTGCCGGATGTGACAAGTTTGCACGTGTACGCCGCTTGTGACTTGTTATAGTAGAGATTAAATCACGGTTCTTGTTTTCTTGTTGTTATCAGTAATCATCTTGTATCATCTGTCAACATTTCGCTAGGAAAGATAATTTGCTGGCCGCTTAATGGAGGTAAAAAACCACATAAATAATACACTTGCGACAGCAAAAAGGTGGCCGCGGCCTCTTAATGGAGGTGGCCGTTGAATAGAGGTCTTAATTACAGCAATTTACTGACAAATAAATCGGGACTTGGGAAAGTGGCCGCTTAAAGGAGGGTGGCCGCTTAATAGAGGTCGGACTGTAATAGATAACGTGGATTCAATCCGTAATGTGATAATGCGATAAAAGTGTCAAATTTGCGACCCATTGATAACGGCAACGGAAGCGATCGCATTACGAATAATTAACCTCTGTTGCCAAAAACCACCCAAATAATCGGTCAGTGTAAAACGCAGACTGCAGACTGAGGGTAAAATGCAGACTGCAGACTGCGGGTTAATAAAATAATAATGAAAAAAGAGTTATAAGAGTGTTAGTAGCCGTTTGTACTTTCACACTGAAACTCCAACACAGCTCCCATCGCTTTGGTTGCCCCACCGAATGTTTTAAATCCGGATTTTCATCGAACTCTGTAAGAATCGAAGCTGTTTGAATCCTTGTTGTTGTTGGAAAAAGGATAGTTTCGTTAAGTGAGTTGCTTTTAGGCAAAGAAGTCACCACCCCGTAATTCAACTGTCCATTTTGCTGCACTGAACAAAGTAATCGAGTAATTACCCAATAACTCAATTTATTTTGACACGCATGGCTACAATACCAATTAACAAAGACAGAGATAACGTGGATTTTGCAACCATTAAACGTTTCAATTCAGTCGGCTTAAGCCAGTATGACTGAGGTGTAAAAATTTCTTATTAGGATCCTTTCATTCGCTTTCGTGTACGTTATGTTTATCCTTTAGTTTACAAGTTCGTTTGTTTTGCATCTGGAAGATGTAATTTTCAATTATAACCTCTCCCTAGGGGTTATCACGCATAGCTTAACCAATGAAATCCCCGCGTCCTAATTGCTCGGAATACATGAAATTCTTTGTGCATTTCGTTGCACCGAAAAAAGACAACCGAGATTATTCAGGTATTCGAAGTAATAATTGTTGGTTTTTCGATCGATTTCCCTCGATGTACCGGTGTGACAAATAATTTGGAACATTGCAATGCATCTGGAAGCGCAAAAACAAAGCACAGATGATTTCAACGCGTACGATCGCATCCCCAAAAGGTGCAGCGACCTGCAGTCATGATAATGTGAGTTGACAGATGTAAAACAGGATTGTCTTTCAAACAATCTTTATTTTATCCTTATGACTCGTTTTTTTATTATTAATATTTAGTTTACCCTCAGTCTGCATATCGCTGCCCTGCGAATCTTCAATGTTCTACATAACAGCACACTTGATAAAAGACGGCTCGACGGGCGACAGATTGTTGTCGATGTTGTCGCTTGTCTTGTTCAGTATCCGATTGATTTGCCATTTTTGAGCTTCATAATGGTATATTTTGTTCAAAGATCCACTAAAACGCCATTCGCGTTACATGACTTTCGACGCCATTACAGGTTAAGTTAATGATTCTACTGTGTCCACCAGAGAAATGTACGCATTTCCACTACCCTCTCGATCCTAAGAAAATACGCGCAGAAGGCTCTATGCACAAAGACACCACTTACCGGGGGAGTGACAGGCAAGACTTTTACCGACACGGAAAAAAATAAAACGGAGAAATTCTACCCATTTTCCAACTGGGATTGCCGTATACGGCAACCCAGTAATAACATTTCACATCTGCTCGCCACGCCATCTCACTATGTGTTATATTCTCGAATGTCCGAACTTTGCAGGTTTGTTTACATGAAAAGTCACGTGACACTACACGTGAAAGCTAGCGCTCAGAAGGTCAATTAGGACGAAAGAAAAAGTGGGAGCCTTTTCTTGGTACGAAGACTAAACAATTTATTTCTGTCTTTTCAGGAAGACAAAAAGACCTTTCAGACACAGACAACAACTCACAAAGTTACATACTCAAGATTCGTCGGTTTTCACACAACCAAAATGAAGAAAATAGCTCTCTTCATTCTTGTTGCTGTCTTTGTAATGGCCGGTTTGGTTGTGGAGACTGACTGCTTTCGTCAAGGATTCAAAGCGAAAAGAATGCAGTTTAAGGAAAAGGTAGGATTGTGATATGTATCTTGATTGAGTTACTTTTGTTTGCGATTCATTTTGGGAGGGGTCGATACGAACCAAAATATTTTTCTTCTCGTGGATGATTTCATTCGGCATCATTCCTCTTACCCTTCACATTTTGAAGGATAATTTTGTTAGACATGGTTAGACGTTCCTGCGATGTTTTGGTCAGTAACCGTATAGGTTAAAAAAATCGCGAGGGACAAGGAAATGCTTCATTGTGTCTCAAACAAAAGAAAACGGTCTCATATTTTTTTTTTGCACAAAAAACAGACTGAAATCATTTTCCAAAAGCTACTTCCACTTCTACAGTATTGTTCACAGACGCAAACCTGGCCGAAGTGGCGAGAGTTCGAAACTTGTCATGTTGACAAGGTTGATCTGGAAAACACAAGTTTTAGCATTTAACTTACCTGAACTTTCAGGGAGAAGCACAAAGCATCCATCCGTTCTTTGCACGTGACAAGACGCCCTGGATGCCACAGCGCAGGGCAAACAAGAATGAATGATCGTTGGTTCCAAAAAATGCACAGTTGTAGTTCAAGTGAAATTTTTGTATCTGCCGGTAACCAGGACGACTCGTCCCTCATCTAACGGAGCCGATTATGTCCATAATAGAGCAAAACCAATATATAGATCGTTTTCACGTGACGTCATCATTTTCTAAAATCCAAAACTAAAGAGCCACGAAAGTTTTTATCCTCATCAGGCATAAGAGGCGGTAAATTTGTATCCATTTGCAATTTTAAAGCTCAATAGCGTGCTTCGTTTGGAAACCAGAGCATTTTGAATTTCTGAGTTATAGACACGAGGCGACGATCGAGTTTATTGAGAAATATATATTTATCTCATGGTTTTGAGCCTTTTTAGAATTTAGAGCATTAGGAAAAGTGCTTAGGTAAATAGCTGTTTGTTCAGTACAGATGATCACTCGCCTTGATAGCCAAAGTAAGTAACAGATGTTGACACTATTTTCCGGCCGCCATATTGGTGCACCACAGATGTACACCAACATGGCGTTTTCATACTGGGCTCTGTAAATTTCTGCGAAAGATTTCGACGAATATCTGAAGTTTGGGGAAACGCACAGGCCTAAAACTTGGCGAAGTGTCTTCTTCGTTTATCTTCTACAACATCACGAATTCTTGACTTTTTCCACTGGATGGTTTTCGATTTATTTTTTTATTGCGTGACAGTGAAAACGATCTATAAATACCTAATCAGGAATTCCAAATCGGGATAACAATGGTTCTTTTGTCTTGCGCCATTTTAGTCCGGTATGTGAAAGTCAACCTACAAGAACCGTTTTAAATTTACGAGACTTCGCAGATAAACCGAAAATTAGCACGGCTTGTACATGTTGCACCCCATTCAAACCCTTTGGGAATAAAACGTTTTGTTCCATGTATTTCCATATCATTTAAATATGAATACTACATTATCATGCAACTACAATACACAAAGAATCTTAATCCTGGGAGATTTAAAATTGGGTACAACATTGAGTTAGCTGATTAGGTCTATTACCATGTTAAATTATCTTTCTTTTGGTCTAAAGTCTATTCAATTCCAACTCCTCTGGGAACTGGGACTGGGAAAGAAACAGATCACCGACAAAGGCTTCATCAATCAGTTCAATCACAAATCTCCCGCTCGTATTTTATCTACCAGTTTTTAAACACTTAACGTTATGAACAGTTTCACCGACCACATTTGTGAAGTGGCGAGACAACTCTTGGATGCGACTTATTTCGGCGAAGTGTTGAAGAGGAGAAAGACGGAAACAGAGAGGAATGAAGGCCAGATGATCACAGTGTGACAATTTCCGACCGACAGACCTAACCGTCATGATATGTTACACTGACAGTTGATATTTACTTAAATGCAAGCAATATTTCTCGACCTGAGTAAAGCATTTTACACTGTTAATCATTCGATACTGCTATCCAAATTATCATACTATGGTATTCAAAATTCTCACATGAATTGGTTTAAATCCTATCTTAGCAAAAGAAAGCAAAGAGTTTTTGGGGTCTTATGCATTATGCATAAAGACCCCTAAGTGAGAGGCAGATCTTGTCAGTCAGCATGTCACTTTGAGGACGAGAACACACGTGACAGTCTGGCTTGTAGACTGGGTCAAGTGTCGGCCATTGCTTCTAGCGTTCGTTCTTTGCAAATAAATCTGCGGTCGTTTTCCCTGTTTTGGGAAAAATTTGAAGAGTTTTCCGTCGCAAATTAGTTGCAAGGTAAGTTATTTGTGTTTCAAAATTGATCTGTCGTGCTGTTTCAGATTGGTTTTCTTTCTTTCATTTCGAAAATTAACTATCCTAGCCACAGACGACCGAGAGTCGGAAGGTAAACAATTA
>OX421453.1:35256586-35269086 GCA_949126865.1 Montipora capitata | reverse complement strand
AAGCTCCCTTTACAACGACAACGCGTTTAATCAACTAAAGAAATTCGTCAACGGTTTCGGTTTAAAGCATGAATCATGATTTTTTCCGAAGACGTCAGTGAAGTAGTTACTGGTGCCAAACCCCGGTCAAAAGAAACCTACCGTATACACATATAGAGACCCACACGTCAAGCACAAAGAGCTTATCTGCCCAGCTGTTTACCTAAGTAACCTGGAGTAGGTAAATCAATTCGATCTTTGACGCAACAAATAAATCACTAGAAAAATTCATTTAATGAGGAAATTGTTCAAATTTTAGTAAGTACCTTTGAAGATCATTATTAACACTTACAGTCTTAAGTTATTTCCAGTTGAGTTCTTTGAAAACGCCAGTTTTGAGTGAGGCAGGGGACAGAGGTCAATGAATGAGTCACTAACCCAAAAGAAACGAAAAATCACACCCGTAAGTCGACCAATGAGAAAGAAAACTACTAATAAAACAAATTTCTACTTTCGCGCTAAAACACGTTGCATGTAGGTACTTCGAATTCTGATTACCGATCCCGCTGTTTGTGATATTATTTGTGTGAGAGGGTATAGCATTACAAAAGCCCTCGATTAACGCGGAGACACGTGATCTATCAAAGTTGAAGAATGTTCCGCCCACATCATGATTTAAAAACTTGGGACGAAGTCGACAAGCGCTATCAATATCGTAGTTCATTCCTTCGAAAAACAAAGCACTCATTGAGAATCCCGGAGAAAAGGTGGAAACAGTAGGTTTTTAGTAAAGGGTAGTATTATGGTTTATCGCACACTTTTTGATTAGTGATCATGAAAAAACTTCCAACAAACAATTCTTGGTCCAATTCTTGATCCAATCAAAGGAAGACAAAGTGAATGAATCGCATCTCCTGGCTCCGCGAGCGCTTGTAAATTATAAAAATATTAAAGCAAGGCTCTATTTCCACAGGATCTTGATATTAGCAGGCAAGTCAGAACTTTAAAGAAAACGACAAAACTTTTCAGATTATAAGACATATTTCGACAGAAATTTCTGTTAGCTTCAGTTGATTAATGTACAAAACGTTAGATTAATCTTAAGCTATCCTTTTAATTCTCACATTGTCACGTTTTATGTGCATTCCGTTGTTACTAGCATAATTAGCACTTGTTCCTACTTATAAATTCAAGTTCTAACGCTTTGTACATTAATCAACTGAAGATGACAGAGGTTTCTGTCGAAGCATGTCTTATAATCTTAAAAGTTTTGTCGTTTTCTTTAAAGGGCTCCATTTGATGAAAAACTTGAACCTTGTATTTCGTGGATAATGGAACCAAAAGGTCGAGACAGCAGAAAGCAAATCGTTCTTTAAGAAGATTACATTTTTTAAATTCCAGGACATGTTTTGATGTTACGAACATCACCTTCAGTTCCAGAATATTTGAAAAATCGTTTGCACTATATAACAACTAGGCGAAACATTCATAAACATTTACTAAGCTCAGAACGTTGTCGTCAATCTTGCTGTTCGGATTGTTTCGAAATCCTTGATTCCGCCCCTACTAAATTTCAACTTAAACTTAAGGAGGTTATGAATATAAATCGGGAAAAGCCTAATTTAAACCAACAAGTTCATCACGTCACCTGACACTTACGCTTTAGGCTTTACATTCTTTCAAACACTTTGTAACTCACTCAAATATGTAATTTTTGTCACTTAATCATAATTAATTATGCATGTTTCGCCTAGTTGTTATATAGTTCTAACGGTTTTTCAAATATTCTGTAACTGACGATGATGTTTGTAACATTGAAACATGTCTTGAAAAGAGAAAAAACTGTCGTAATCTTCTTAAAGATAACGATTTGCTTTCTTTTGTCTCGACCTCTTGGTTCCATTATCCACGACATAGCAGCCAGATATGGAGGACGTTTCAACCTTATAAATAATCACACCAATTTTCACGGATCTCCGAGTTTCGCAGTAAGAGTTTGGCAAACTGTATTACCTTTCTTTGCCCTCTCTGTTGCTGGAGTTTTTTAAGAAGCTATACCACTTCTTCGTGATCTGTCAAAGTGTAGGAATGGTCCACCGTTAATGAATTCAATGGGTGTCAGTGAAGAGGTGACTGGGTTGTGTCAACAATATTGATTTCCAATGTAAAAAGAGTGGAATAAAGAAAATAATTTAATAAAATCCTGTTTTTTTTGTTGTTGTTAGAACAATTGACAAACGGTTATTGACAGTTTTATTCTACAAAGACTAGCCTGCGGTATATGGTGCCAAAACCCGGTCAAAAGAAACCTACCGTATACACATATAGAGACCCACACGTCAAGCACAAAGAGCTTATCTGCCCAGCTGTTTACCTAAGTAACCTGGAGTAGGTAAATCAATTCGATCTTTGACGCAACAAATAAATCACTAGAAAAAAGTCATTTAATAAGGAAATTGTTCAAATTTTAGTAAGTACCTTTGAAGATCATTATTAACACTTACAGTCTTAAGTTATTTCCAGTTGAGTTCTTTGAAAACGCCAGTTTTGAGTGAGGCAGGAGACAGAGGTCAATGAATCACTAACCCAAAAGAAACGAAAAATCACACCCGTAAGTCGACCAATGAGAAAGAAAACTACTAATAAAACAAATTTCTACTTTCGCGCTAAAACACGTTGCATGTAGGTACTTCGAATTCTGATTACCGATCCCGCTGTTTGTGATATTATTTGTTGCTCGGATAAATCGTTGATATTCGTCGAGGATTATCGAGAGGGTATAGCATTACAAAAGCCCTCGATTAACGCGGAGACACGTGATCTATCAAAATTGAAGAATGTTCCGCCCACATCATGATTTAAAGACTTGGGACGAAGTCGACAAGCGCTATTAATATCGTAGTTCATTCCTTCGAAAAACAAAGCACCCATTGAGAATCCCGGAGAAAAGGTGGAAACAGGTAGGTTTTTAGTAAAGGGTAGTATTATGGTTTATCGCACACTTTTTGATTAGTGATCATGAAAAAACTTCCAACAAACAATTCTTGACCCAATTCTTGATCCAATCAAAGGAAGACAAAGTGATGAATCGCATCTCCTGGCTCCGCGAGCGCTTGTAAATTATAAAAGAATGGAAAAAACAAATTCAGTTTTATTAAAGCAAGGCTCTATTTCCACAGGATCTTGATATTAGCAGGCAAGTCAGAACTTTAAAGGAAACGACAAAACTTTTAAGATCATAAGACATATTTCGACAGAAATTTCTGTTAGCTTCAGTTGATTAATGTACAAAACGTTAGATTAATCTTAAGCTATCCTTTTAATTCTCACATTGTCACGTTTTATGTACAATCCGTGACATGTTTTGATGTTACGAACATCACCTTCAGTTCCAGAATATTTGAAAAATCGTTTGCACTATATAACAACTAGACGAAACATTCATAAACATTTACCAAGCTCATAACGCTGTCGTCAATCTTGCTCTGCGGATTGTTTCGAAATCCTTGATTCCACCCCTACTAAATTTCAACTTAAACTTAAGGAGGTTATGCATATAAATCGGGAAAAGCCTACCGTACTTATTCGGCTATAAGCCGAGACCCCAAACTTCTTAAGAAAAAATTCAACTTGATCCACACGAATTGTAAATGCATAATATTCGGCTATAAGCCGAGACCCATTTTAAGTCTTGATGTTTATTATCGACCATGGAATTTTCGTAAAAATACAAATTGACATGGAATGAAAAATTACCGTAATTTCCGGCCGATTACCGGCGACTATTCTGTTGATTTTACGTAAGACAAGAGCCACTGCAGGGAATACGAAGGTGTGGGTAATGTGATACTTTTTAATGGCAGTCAGAGAGTTATTTACGGCTGGATCGCACAACACAAATTTTCGGTTTGTTCCCTCCGAAACGCATCTAGTATTTTGACTTTTCACAATATGGTGTAGTGACTAAATCAAAATGGAGTTTAATTGAAAATCTAAACATCTTCGAGATGTGAACATGTGAACTTGAAGAATAACAACTTATAAACGTGACGAACACGAAAGCGATGGAAATTGGATCATAAATAAAAAGCTTTGGCAACCTGATCGATTTTGGGATTGACTAATGGGATAAATTGTTGAAAAATAAAAAGTTATCTCTGTCCATGCTAATTTGTAATGTAAACAGTCTTCAGACATGACAAATCGAGGGCGCCGGATCAACATATCTGGAAACGAAGCGCTATTTCTCTTTGAAAAAGCCCTTGTTGTTATTGTTGAAAATTTCTTGGTTGGTCACTTACATGCTTAGAAATGATGAAATTTCGGTACTGCGAATGTTTCTCACCATCATACCGATGAAAGTGTTCATGGTATTTCAAATACCCTATGATTTCTATGCCTAGGTGTGACACTGATGCCACTAATTGATAAAACGTGAGAAAAACACACAATGTCTGGATTGATGTAAACAGAGCGAATAATGGTTATCAAAATAAGGGTGCGCTCCTTTGGGATGATCCGAGAAAGGATCACTGATCCAAGATAATTGGATCATGGTGCATCAAAAGGAACCGACAAATCTTTTCCCAGAGTGGATTCATCGGTTCCTTTGATGCACCGTGATTCAAGTGATCTTGGATGGCCAACTCGAAGTCCAACTCGAAGTCCAACTCGAACTCGAACTCGAACTCGAATCCAAACTCGATGATACCTCAATCCCATCTTGGATCAGTGAGCCTTTTTCGGATCATCCCGAAGGAACGCACCCTTTAACACAGGGATTCATGGCGCATCAATAAAACATTTTAAAATAGCTCAACTTTAAGCTGAATCTCATTTTCCAGTTCGAATCAACTTCGTAGGACATTTAGAACCCAAGATATCGATTTGTTGGTTTTATTTAGCCACAAAGATCTGAGAAAGATGTCGGCTGGTGAAAATAATTAGTGTAGAGTAATTTAGTTCGGCTTGTAAGTGAAGACGTCTTCATTTGTTGCTGCTTCAATTTGCTGAGAAAACTTTTGTTATCAAAAATACTCGGCTATAAGCCGAGACCCCTTCTAAGGCTTAAATTTGCCCAAATTGAGTGTGGATTTGTGTAAAAATTGCTCGGCTTATGGCTGATCATCACGTCACCTGACACTTACGCTTTTGGCTTTACATTCTTTCAAACACTTTGTAACTCACTCAAATATGTAATTTTTGTCACTTAATCATAATTAATTATGCATATTTCGCCTAGTTGTTATATAGTCCTAACGGTTTTTCAAATATTCTGTAACTGACGATGATGTTCGTAACATCGAAACATGTCTTGGAAAGAAAAAAAAACTGTCGTAATCTTTTTAAAGATAACGATTTGCTTTCTTTTGTCTCGACCTTTGGTTTCATTATCCACGACATAGCAGCCAGATATGAAGGACGTTTCAACCTTGTATGTATAGTGATTAAGAAGAGTAAAACCCACAATAGGATACTATAAATAATCACACCAATGTTCACGGATCTGCGAGTTTCGCAGTAAGAGTTTGGCAAACTATATTACCTTTCTTTGCCCTCTCTTTTGCTGGAGTTTTTAAAGAAGCTATACCACTTTTTCGTGATCTGTCAAAGTGCAGAAATGGTCCACCCTTAATTCAACGAATTCATTGGGTTTCAGTAAAGAGGTAACTGGGTTGTGTCAACAATATCGACTCCCTATGTAAAAGGAGTGGAGGCAGCCACGTCCCAATTCAAGGTAACTTAACCCTTAAAACTACTGGCTTTTAGTCTTCTGGTTTCTTCTTCTGTTATCCATCTGTGCATACTGTTTCTCTGTGCTCACTGTTCCTCGGTGCATAAGTTTCCTCTGTGCCTACTGTTCCTCTGTACCCTTTGTGCCCACTGTTCCTCTAAGCCTACTGTTCCTCAGTAAATAACCACTGTTCCTCTAGTACTATTTCTCAGCCTTCTGTTCTTCACTGCTTTCATGTAATGATTAACGCTTTCACTTCCCAGTATGTGTGTAATGATTAACGATTTCAGAGCCCGGTATACGAGAGACAAGGTGGCACACCTCAAACAGTTCGATGTAACATGAAAAGTAGGTTTAGCTGTTTACTAGATAATTTGTAACAATGTATGTTGCATCTTTTTCATCTGAACTGGAGGGTGACACACCTCAAACAGTTTGATGTAACGTGGAAAGTAGGTTTAGCCGTTTACTAGATAATTTGTAACAATGCATGTTGCGTTTTTTCACCTGAACTGGCGGGTTTTTATTGTCTTTAATCATGTTAATAGCCGATAAGAGGCCGTCCTGGCCTGTAGTAATGCTTCGAAAAGGTTGCGTTAGAATGCATAAAGCCACCTAAGACGGAACGGCCAAAATTCAGAGACTTTGCCGAGTGCGCTGCAAAATGTATATATTTATGTTAATTCTTATTCCAGTAAAGGACAAATCGACTCCTAAATGACGGCAAACTGTGATATAAAGTTGCCTTAATCTTTCTTTTTTAGAATATGATTGTCTATGAGTCACAAAGAAGTGTTGTTTCTTGTATTGTACATCGTTTAATACTCCTTCACCCAGTAGCGGTTTTGTTCTTACAAAATCCTCCCAACGATTACTTGCAGGTGTAGTGCACTCAACTAAACCCTCAATTCTTTCTGGACAAAGTTGTAGAGTCGCTAGAACCTTGTTTAATGGCATAGCTCCAATGAGTCTCCTGTAGGGGAGCATTCCAACTAGTAAATGGAAGATCATAGGTTTGACTACTTCGATGGAGCACTCGCGGACTTTTTTTCCGAGTTTGCCTGCGACATTACCAATGAATTCATATTTCTTCCGCCAATGAAGTTACTATGGCGATCACGTGGAACCACTGGCGGGAACGTACGATAGTCGTTTTCTATTAAAAAACTAACATGGCTAAGCTTTAAGAAAAAGCAAAATAAATGCTAATACAAAAGGAGTACTCAAACCTGGATAAAAATTCATTATAGCGAGAAAATTTTGTTCAGTGCACTATCAAAAAAATCGTAAGATCTTTTCCAAAGTGGAGTCAAAGGGAAGAAAATTAGATCCCAATAAAAAGGATCTTTTTGTCTCAAAAACGAGGTTAGTTGGCCTATTTTGAATATGAACAAAAGAATAATTTAACGGCAGCCATTTTTGCATAGGGTCTATGAGAATAACATTGTGACTCGTACGTGCTTATGTGCTGTTCCATCAAATCAAGAACCCTGTGTTCATTGCTGCCTTTTACACTGCCAAGCATCTTTTTGGATTCAGGGTAGGACTTAGCCGTTCGTTACAGGGTTCGACATTGGATGTTATTGAGGCATACAGGCATATTAACGTGGTGAAAGATCAGCTGGCAGATATACGCAAGGATGCAAAAACAGTGTTTGCGCATTCAGTGCATGAAAAGATTCAGAAAATGGCTAAGAAAGCAGACGTAAAGATCACCATCCTGCGCACTTGCGGTATACAGAAACTTCATTCGTTTCTTCCAAGGCTGTTGTGACTTTGGAGCGAAGAGTCACAAACGATGCATCATTATAACCACAACTTATAATTTTATTCAACATGAAATCCTGATATTTTACTTTCCAGATTGCACCAGATTGCATGTAAGAGTACCCAAATTTTCAAAATTTTCTGGGGGGGGCATGCCCCCAGACCCCTCTAGAAAGTAGTGCCTAAGGCGCTACCGAGGCACGCTAACGCGCGCTGATTAGTATTCTTGTTCGGCCCCCACTTTCAAAAAATGCTAGATCCGCCCCTGTCGAATGTTCGCTCTCCATAGTCTTCAGTGCCTTTAAAGAATCGTGTCATATTAACAGGCCCCTGCTCAATGAAAATTGCGAGGCCATAACAGGTTCTTACATAAGGTAAGTTATATTACAAGTATTATCGACATCTAACTGGAGTGAAAACCTTGGCAGTCTCCAGCAGTTTAACCCAAGATCTAACATCCAGGTTACTGACAGAAGCGAGCCAAATTTTCAAAGATATCGACTGTGCAGCGTCCCATTTTAAGGCCATCTCTTTAGTATAGGTATCCAGATCTAATGGACTAATAGACCTTCTCACGGTTTCCGCCACCATATTGATTTGCAGGGCAACTACAGATGAAACTACAATAAATATATGGCTTTGTGGCGGAATTCACGCTTCTATAACTCCCCTATACAAAGTGACGGTTTCCCAAGATCTCACATAATTAACATATAACGGCATTGTTGAATGAACCGATAAATAACTCTCCTATTTTCCCCAAAGACCTCGGCATCTTCCTTGCTGTCGATTTGGCAGCTTTCAGAATTTATCAAATTGAGAGACGACTTTTTCCACCTCGATACACTAATCTTGTTATCACTGTTGAGTTTTTGTTTCCGAGTACCCTCACATGAAATTTTCGCGACGCGTTAATTTCGCAAATTTCGCGATATTGAAAAAATCGCAAAATTTAAGTGACGCGAACAATATAAAGTGTCGCGAATATAACATGACGCGAAAATTAAGTGACCTACATTATGTCAATAACCAAGAAAGAACGAGTTTATTACCACTGAAACGTTTACAAAGTCACATTTTTAACAGTTCTGAGGCAGTCTTGGTCATCCTCATTGGGAACTAGATCTTACGGTTGAACGGATAAATAACTTCAGTTGACAAATTGTGACAGCAATTGAAAGGCAATTCTTTTTATTGACACAACTTCCATTGGACGTAAACGTAGAATCAATTAACGCGTCGTTCAAATCAATCTCTAGCAATTGTACCGGAAATGTAACTTCGAATTTTGCTGACAGATGCGAACCAATTTTTCAATGATTGTACAACACAACTTCTCTAGTTCCCAGGTTAAGGTCAGTTAAAACTGATTTCCCATGTAATTTCATCTCCTCGGTATCGGTATCGAGATGTAATGGATTAATAGACCTTCTCACGGTTTCCGCCAGCATATTGATGTGTGGGGCAAACACAGATCAAAACTTCAGTAACTGTATGGTTTTGTGCCCGGGGTAGTCAATCGATAAAAATTGATATCGGAAAATCATTCGATATTTCGATAAAAATCGATTAATTGATTTTAAACGATATCGATTTTATCGGTCAATCGATAAAAATCGATACTCACACGCCGACGAAGTGTTAATTTTATCGATTTTATCGGATTCAGCTGCAAGAGTTTCGCTTGTGGAAACTGTTCGGAACATTGAAACTTAGTTGATTCAGACGAAGTATTTGAAAGTCGATGAAGCATAATGTTACAGTTTTGTTCGTGTAGTATTACATGTAAAAACTCATGTATGCGATGACAAAAATATTATTATCGTTGGTTTTTGGTCTCTATTACAAGCTATTGCTTTTTATGTAACATCTGTAACATTTAGATTACGAGTCCGAGCCTCGCCCGGGGCGTCTAAATGATTTGTTCATATCTTTGACTTTACTCAAAAAATCACGAAAATCTTTCCCTTTTAAGATTGGGTCAAAGAGCAACGAGCGTGCGATTGTGTTACATCAGCAAATAAATAAACAGTGGGATAATCAACCAGGGATCTATAGCGGATTTTAAATAAAACACACGCTGAGTATTAATAAAAGTTTGTTGAAAAGATGAAGCAATTTCTATTGTTTAACGAACAGGGAAGTTGTTATAAGTGTCTCTGCGAGCTCTTTAATATCTTTTGGTGTTTCTGTTTCGAAAATTGGTTCGATAATTCAGTTTCGATAAATTCGATATTTATCGATAAAATCGATAGCCCTAACTCAAAAATCGATAATTATCGATTACTCACACCGAACGCTGTTATCGATTTTTATCGAATTTCGAAAAAATTAATCGATTTTTATCGATTGTTATCGAATGTTATCGATTATCGATGTTATCGAATGACCACCCCGAGTTTTGTGGCGGAATTTAACTTCCTACAAATGTGAAGTTTTCTCAGATTTTCACACAAATACATATCTTATCTACCCCACGGAACGTTAGACCATCAGAAAAGGCCAACTGGCGATCGACAATTCGAGAATCCCTTTATACGGCACAATAGAAAGAAACATGCCTATTTTGCGTGATCAAACTACAAGCGTATTTTGCATAGTGAAATACAAACGTTAATTTAAAAACAAATAACGACATGGTTGAATGAAGTAATACATAACTTTTCCATTTTAACTAAACGATTTCGGCATCTTGCTTGCTAAAGGACGTTTGCAACCAACCTCTAGAGAAACCATTAACAATAGAGAAATGTACGACTTCTGATGTACGAACAATTGAAGCTAATAAGAGATCTTTTGTTTTCGTCCACCAACATGACGGCGATGACGTCACGTGAAAACCTCCAATTGATTTCGCAGCTTTCACAGGTTATCAAATCGAAACACGAATTTTTTTTCCACTTAGATACACAAATCTTGGTATCACGGTTGAGTTATAGTTTTCCAAGTTGTTTTCTTAGTTTAAAATGGCATCCAGTGGGTACAGGCATGCGGTTTTCGGTTCTTCATGACAAATCAAATCAATGACCCATTTTTGTGTTTTACGCATGCGCCTTCAAGCTCTCCTAAAACAGTGACGAGGTGGCAGTTGTTTTGAAAGAGGCCATTAAGCGGAAGGGAAAGTAGGTGATTTCCTAAGGGACCCACATTAAATAATGTTTGACAAATTTTAATGTTTTATTTCTCCATTTAGAAAAACAGGAAGACCTTTCAGACACAGACCACAACAGACTTTTGCACCACACAGTAACATCCTATTGATATAACACAAACTTGAGATGAATAAAATAGCTCTTGTCATTCTTGTTGCTGTCTTTGTACACGCCGCTTTGGTTGTGGAGACTGAAAGCCAACGTGGAGATTTCGGAGGAGGTTTCGGAGGAGGTTTCGGAGGAGGTTTCGTGAAAAGAATACAGTTTAAAGAAAAGGTTTGACATCTCAAAAGTACCTTGCAAATTGGTTGTGTTGCTTTTGCTGGATGGGGCTTGACTTGACTTTTTGAGGTTTGGGAGAACAGAAGTGCTGGAGCCACAGTGATACTATAATGAATCACCATTTCTTTTCGCAGACAAACATGTCAGACGTTCCTGCGATATTTTGGTCAGCGGTTTACACAGTTCATAAATGCTAAGGCCTGAGCGAAGAAAGGCACAGACTTTTCCCGGACACAAGGGCCATTTTTCTTTGTCTCAAACAAAAGAAAAAAAATCGCACAGTTTAACCATAAAAAACGAACTAATTCCCAAGCGGCTAGAACTCCCGCTTTCACTTTACTGAGATGTTTTGGTCAGTGGTCTTTATGGTTAAAAAAATCTCGATGGCCAAGCAAATGCTTCATTGTATCTCAAACAAAAGAAAACGGTCTCATTTTCTTTTTTGCCGCACAACAAAAGACTGAAATCACTTACCAAAAAGTTTTTACTTCCACTTTTACAGTACTGTTTAGAGACGCGAACCTGGCCGAAGTGGCGACAGTTCGAAACTTGTAACCAGCGATGTCATGTTGAATACGTTGGTCAGGAAAACACAAGTTTTAACATTTATCTTATCTGAACTTTCAGAGAGAAGCACGCAGCATCCAGCCGTTCTTTCCACGAGGTGAGAAGCCTGGAATGCGACAGACCCCGGGAAAAGAGAAGCAAAGAAGAATGTAACTGATCATTGGTTTCCACGATAACGCAACTGCAGCACCTTAGTGATGATAACAGTCGCTGTGATTTCTTCTTTGAAATAATAACAGCTTTAATTTTAAGAGGAGCATCCTCAATTGTTAGTAACCACATATTAGCCATCACTGTCATTATCGATCAGTATATCTTACGATTCACGAAAAATATTAAAAAATCTCTCGAGATGCCTTGTTACGTCATCGCCGGATTGGTTGTAAAGTATTAGAAGATAAGGAATTTGTTCTTTTTGAAAACATCATAATGGCGATTCAGGTGCATGGCTTCAACTGCATTCCAACCCAGGACCTCTGGGATGCCGGTGCAATGCTCTTCAAAACTGAGCTATGAAGGCACTCAGTTGGGATCAGGTCAATGTGTTGAGCTACTGTGTTCCAGTGACAGGACTCGATGAATAAGATCTTCTAAAAATAATTCTCAAAGCCTTTTATTCGGACAGAATAAGGCCTTCATTCTATCTGTGCCATTGAACAACGCCTATGGCGATGAAATTATATCAGAGAAATGAATTTTGAATTACACGTTAGCATGACTCATAGGGCGATTGATGAACTCAGTTGAGAGGGCAACTTAACCTTCATTCGTTCATTCATATGCATTCACTCACTGACTCACTCACTCACTCACTCACTCACTCACTCACTCACTCACTCACTCACTCACTCACTCACTCACTCACTCACTCACTCACTCACTCACTCACTCACTCACTCACTCACTCACCCTCGCCCACTCATTCATTCATTCATTCATTCAGTCGCCTCATAGGGCGGGCGACTGATGAACTCAGTCGAGAGGGCCGACGTAACCTTAAATATTTTATTTTTCTTGTA
>OX421453.1:35236586-35244086 GCA_949126865.1 Montipora capitata | reverse complement strand
TGCATGAATGTAATAAACGACCAAGCAATGTGTGGGTTCCAACCTAACAGGTGAGTAAAGCCGCCTATTAAACTGATCTCTCGAAGAATAAAAATGGCCGTCTTCCCGCGACCCAGGAAACTCGAAGAACCTGGAAACTCGTGCCTTAATACAATAATCAGTGTCACTTCCGCTTTCCTTTATGCCGTGTTCAAGCCAAAATCCCACCCTTCATAATTCGAATGAATGAGTTAAAGAGTTCTTCATATTGACGAGGAAGTTAAAACTGATGCAAATAATTATACCCAGGATTGCAGACTTGCAAAGTTGAAGACTTTCAGGGAAGCACCAAAAATAACGACTTGGCCCGGTTCCGAAATATCCAAAGTTATAGTTTAACTTGAATTTTTGTATGTGTGGGCAACCAGTATCGTTTTAAATCGAGACTGTACAGACTAACCAAACATTAAGCACGCAAAGAGCAAAGAAGTGCTTACGTCATGTTGCCATGGTAGCAAATCTTCTGGGCCTGGTTTTCGAAAGCCGATTAACTTAATCCAGGATTAGCGTTAACTTTTGTTTCATGTTTTCTACTTTTTGGTGAAATTGTCTTTTGTTCATTTTTGATTTTCGAGATTGACTTCTAATATAAATTTTTTCCGAATATCAGAATTGAACAGCATTTGGGAGTAGAAAAATAAACTCCTTGGTTAATCTTTAATCTGGGATTAGCGTTAATCAGCTTTTGAACAACCGGGCCCCTGAATCTTCTCGATCAGTTCTCTGGCGTCTTTCCTTGCTGATGTGCTATGCATTATATTTCGTCAGAGAAGCTACAGCCACTTTGCATCGGAGTTTGTTACCGCTGATCCAGTTTATCGTCTACGTACAGTCTTCGTGTTTTTTAAAGCGCATGCGCCTCGAAGGTCTCCATGAGCAGTGAGCACGAGGCCGTTGTTTTAAAATACGCAATTGACCTTCTGAGCGCTAGCTTTCACGTGTAGTGTCACGTGACTTTTGATGTAAACAAACCTCGAAAGTTCGGACATTCGAGAAGATCGGACATACAACACATAGTGAGATGGTGTGGCGAGCGGATATGAAATGTTAGTTTCTTTTTGCGTTGGACTTGGAAATGATGCAACAGAGACACTAGTCACTTCGATGGTTAGCATTTGGTGTAGGACACGATAGTTTTACACTCGTATTTCGACAGGATTGGTCAACGCGGGTGAGTCTGGTTTTTCCATCTTCGATCGCTGGGCCGACGGAAACGAAATGCATTCCTCGCCTTATGTTATTTACGAATTTACCATTGTGTATGAAAATTGTCATATATATTTTCACTTTAAGGTCGGTAATAAAACCGAATAAAAGTGACTTATAAGCTGCATCAGAGACAGTAGTCATTTCCACCGTTTATTGCGAGTTGCAGAATGCTCTCGACTAAAAGGCGTGCTTCCCTTACACGTAAAAACGATTCCCGATTCCCAAAATCATAGGTAAGAAACTTGAATGGTGATCTGATCAAGGTTTTTTGCATTTTTTGCCGAAGTTATAGCAATCGAGAGGCGGAAAACGGAACACGCGGATAATGGCATGACTCATCGCAGGGACTCGTTTGTGTATTCAAAGGACAGTAAATACACTACTAGTTGTATAGTAGTCTACACTTTGTTGTTGAGCTATAATTATATATCGTGCATACCATTGACCATGGGATCAATGCAGCGTTGAGCCAATGCAAACTGAAAAAGCTTCTTCATTGAAGTTGAGCAAAACTGAAGAGGTTTTATTTTTATTACATGGAACAGTATTGTGACCTTCTGTTAATTGGAATGATACATATCTACAGTACTGTTAGGGAGATTTCCCTTAAAAGAAATTATCTACTGATTTTTGGGGAACCATTCTAAAAGCATTGTCAAATTACCAGTCGTAATTCATGAACAGTTTAAAGTCATTGTATTAGGTGATGCATCTGTTGCTTCCCACAATTTTTACAGTACTCATTGTTAGCATGAAAGCATGAAATATTCATTTCAGAGTACTATTTTGAACTTCTATTATTATTATTATTATTATTATTATTATTATTATTATTATTATTATTATTATTATTACTATATAAAAGAGGAGAAAGGGAAGGACTCTTCTCTAGTTTGGCACACACATTAGACATGAAGCTAGGGTCATCGGTCACTGCAACAGAGAAGATTCCTTGTTCCCACACAACAATTTGACAACGTTTTAGCCCACTTACAAACATTTCAAGCTGAACTTAAAGTAGTACTTTGAAGTTGCATTTAATGCAAAACCATGACCATTTGTGTTGCCACAAACCGATCTCTGCTTTTCCAGTAACACTTATAATTTATATTCTACAGCAGTGTTTGGACAACCTTTAGAACACTGGCATTTCAGAATATTATTGCTCCAAGGAATGGCTTTGACTTCGTAATCAAAAAGCCCTTTGAGATCAAATCCAGTTTGTGGTGGGTATGGCTCGCAACCCGCTTGCATGCATTGGGAGCACTGACTTCATTTTAGGGTTCCATTCTTTGTTTTACAATTATGTAGGGATGTTTGTGCTTATGCTATTCTCTATTTTCGAATGCCTTATGAGACATTTTGTTTGCCCCCCAAATTTTGCATAAACTATTGTTTTCAAATGCTCTTGGGGGTGATTACATATTCCCAAGAGCATTTGAAAACAATAGTTTATGCAAAATTTTGGGGGGCAAACAAAGTGTATTATGGGACATTCGAAAATAGAGAATGGGTTGTAACAACTTTGTGACATTTTCAGCACTGTCAATTTTTCTTGAGAAGACTCTCTTGCTCTTTGAAAAGGTTATGACCCCCAGTTCTCACATTGCCATTGCTTTGTCGTGGTGCTCTCAACGTACTGTAGTTAATTTCTTTATCACTGAAAGACAACAACTCCCAAAACGTCTTATGTCAAAATGTTTGCATCAGTCTTAGAAGCTCTTGTGGTTTATTCTTAATGCATTAACACCACTCACAAGCTTGCTTTTATTTGATTTAGCGGTTTCATCAACTTGACCTGTCTGCAAGTTCTGTAGTGAAATGAAGTTTTTCTAATAAAGGCAAGATAACAGGACTACTAGTAGGTAATTGGCACATTTTTGTGGTAAAAATTTTCAGATATCTCTGTTTTTCCTTCCTCGGTCAACAAATCCTTTTCATGAAGGGCTTCACTTTAGCTACACTCTCATATACATGGACACACTCCACTTTGCAAAGAATCAACGTGTTAAACCGTCAGTAAATAAGCGACAATCATCGAAGGACTTGTAAGCGGCGAGTCCCTGCTTGTCGTATTCAGTACATTCAGTGGAGTGGTACGTTAAATGGTTAAACTGAAATAACGTGCAAGCCGAATGGCGCCGAGGAGATGAAATTGTTCATGATCTTGATTGCATGGAAAATGGATTGGGGCAGAAGTGCCGTTCTTGAGCTTTTGATTGGGATAAATAAATTGTCTGCATCGTCGGTTTTGTCTTTCTACTGATAGCATCCCTTGCCGGATTAGCATTAGTTGCGCCAGAGGCAATTACCTTGATTATAGTAAAGCGTCATTGCTTCAACTGCAGCGGCGATTTCTATTAGCGAAGACTTCTAAACGCACTCACTGAAACTCCACGCTCCTGCAAATATTTTTTAAGTTCTGCGATATTCATTGTGTGGAAGTCCTTCTTAATAGGCATCTGCTTAGACATGCTGACCCTGGAACTGTAGCAAACAGGACTGCTTGTTGTTGTTAGATGGACTGATTCAGCGTTTTCGAATTAAGGCTCACTGACAGAGGAGGCTCGATTTACACACACTCAAATCACATTTATTCGGTTTTATTACTGACCTCGAAGTGCACAAATATATAACAATTTAAAGACATGAAGGTATTCGTAATAACCAAATCTAAGGAATACATTTCGTTTCCGTCCGCCTAGGGATCGAAGATGTTCAAAACCTGACTCACCCCCGTAAATCTTGTCGAAGACGGAAGTAAGAGTGTAAAACTACTGCGTCCCACATCAAATGCTAATCATCGAAGTGACTTGTGTCTTTGTTGCATCATTTCCATGTCCAACGCAAAAAGAAACTAACATTTCACATCTGCTCGCCACGCCATCTCACTATGTGTTATATGTCCGATCTTCTCGAATGTCCAAACTTTCGAGGTTTGTTTACATGAAAAGTCACGTGACACTTACACGTGAAAGCTAGCGCTCAGAAGGTCAAAGAAAAAGAAAGGAGCCTTTTCTTGGTACGAAGACTAAACAATGTATTTCTGTCTTTTCAGGAAAACAAAAAGACCTTTCAGACACAGACAACAACACACAAAGTTACATACTCCAGATTCGTCGGTTTTCACACAACCAAAATGAAGAAAATAGCTCTCTTCATTCTTGTTGCTGTCTTTGTAATGGCCGGTTTGGTTGTGGAGACTGACTGCTTTTGTCAAGGATTTAAAGCGAAAAGAATGCAGTTTAAGGAAAAGGTTGGATTGTGATATGTATCTTGATTGAGTTACTTTTGTTTGCGATTCATTTTGGGAGTGGTCGATACGAACCAAAATTTTTTTCTTCTCGTGGATGATTTCATTCGGCATCATTCCTTTTACCCTTCACATTTTGAAGGATAATTTTGTTAGACATGGTTAGAAGTTCCTGCGATGTTTTGGTCAGTGGTCTATACGATTAAAAAAATCTCGAGGGACAAGGAAATGCTTCATTGTGTCTCAAACAAAAGAAAACGGTCTCATACTTTTTTTGCACAAAAACAGACTGGAATCATTTTCCAAAAGCTTGAACTTCCACTTCTACAGTATTGTTCACAGACGCAAACCTGGCCGAAGTGGCGAGAGTTCGAAACTTGTCATGTTGACAAGGTTGATCGGGAAAACACAAGTTTTAGCATTTAACTTACCTGAACTTTCAGGGAGAAGCACAAAGCATCCATCCGTTCTTTGCACGTGACGAGACGCCCTGGATGCCACAGCGCAGGGCAAACAAGAATGAATGATCGTTGGTTCCAAAAAATGCACAGTTGTAGTTCAAGTGAAATTTTTGTATCTGCCGATAACCAGGACGACTCGTCCCTCATCTAACGGAGCGGATTATGTCCATAATAGAGCAAAACCAATATCTAGATCGTTTTCACGTGACGTCATCATTTTCTAAAATCCAAAACTAAGGAGCCACGAAAGTTTTTATCCTCATCAGGCATAAGAGGCGGTAAATTTGTATCCATTTGCAATTTTAAAGCTCAATAGCGTGCTTCGTTTGGAAACCAGAGCATTTTGAATTTCTGAGTTAAAGCGGTGCGTGACACGAGGCGACGATCGAGTTTATTGAGAAATATATATTTATCTCATGGTTTTGAGCCTTTTTAGAATTTAGAGCATTAGGAAAAGTGCTTAGGTAAATAGCTGTTTGTTCAGTACAGATGATCACTCGGCTAGATAGCCAAAGTAAGTAACAGATGTTGACACTATTTTCCGGCCGCCATATTGGTGTACCACAGATGTACACCAACATGGCGTTTTCATACTGGGCTCTGTAAATTTCCGCGAAACATTTCGACGAATATCTGAAGTTTGGGGAAACGCACAGGCCTAAAACTTGGAGAAGTGTCTTCTTCATTTATCTGCTACAACATCACGAATTCTTGACTTTTTCCACTGGATGGTTTTCGATTTATTTTTTTATTGCGTGACAGTGAAAACGACTATAAATACCTAATCAGGAATTCCTAATCGGAATAACAATGGTTCTTTTGTCTTGCGCCATTTTAGTCCGGTATGTGAAAGTCAACCTACCAGAACCGTTTTAAATTTCCGAGACTTCGCAGATAAACCGAAAATTAGCACGGCTTGTACATGTTGCACCCCATTCAAACCCTTTGGGAATAAAAGGTTTTGTTCCAGGTATTTCCATATCATTTAAATATGAATACTACATTATCATGCAACTACAATACACAAAGAATCTTAATCCTGGGAGATTTAAAATTGGGTACAACATTGAGTTAGCTGATTAGGTCTATTACCATGTTAAATTATCTTTCTTTTGGTCTAAAGTCTATTCAATTCCAACTCCTCTGGGAACTGGGACTGGGAAAGAAACAGATCACCGACAAAGGCTTCATCAATCAGTTCAATCACAAATCTCCCGCTCGTATTTTATCTACCAGTTTTTAAACACTTAACGTTATGAACAGTTTCACCGACCACATTTGTGAAGTGGCGAGACAACTCTTGGATGCGACTTATTTCGGCGAAGTGTTGAAGAGGAGAAAGACGGAAACAGAGAGGAATGAAGGCCAGATGATCACAGTGTGACAATTTCCGACCGACAGACCTAACCGTCATGATATGTTACACTGACAGTTGATATTTACTTAAATGCAAGCAATATTTCTCCACCTGAGTAAAGCATTTTACAATGTTAATCATTCGATTCTGCTATCCAAATTATCATACTATGGTATTCAAAATTCTCACATGAATTGGTTTAAATCCTATCTTAGCAAAAGAAAGCAAAGAGTTTTTGGGGTCTTATGCATTATGCATAAAGACCCCTAAGTCAGAGGCAGATCTTGTCAGTCAGCATGTCACTTTGAGGACAAGAACCCACGTGACAGTCTGGCTTGTAGACTGGGTACTAGTAATTGCGAGGTCATTGTTTGCAAGTGCCGGCCATTGCTTCTAGCGTTCGTTCTTTGCAAATAAATCTGCGGTCGTTTTCCCTGTTTTGGGAAAAATTTGAAGAGTTTTCCGTCGCAAATTAGTTGTAAGGTAAGTTATTTGTGTTTCAAAATTGATCTGTCGTGCTGTTTCAGATTGGTTTTCTTTCTTTCATTTCGAAAATTAACTATCCTAGCCACAGACGACCCAGAGTCGGAAGGTAAACAATTATAAGGATTTGTATGGGAATCTCGATAACAGACTGAAAAAGATATTTACCCGCAAAAGTTCTCAATAAAAAAGCCGTACTTTATTGTCGTGGTGAATTTCTCGCTTTTTGTGTGGTTTTTTGCTTGATTGAATGCGATTTAAGCGACTTCTCAAATTCCCGAGTTGTCACTCTTACCTAAATAAAGGAAAGGCTGGCAACTCATTTCTAACTTACCTCAGATCTCGCCGAAAAAAATCACACTTCTCCGGCATCAGTCACGCTCAAACTCCGGCGATGGCTACACGGATAAATTTACTTTCCCTTGACCAAGTTTCAAGGTCTAGCGAGTATCCATTGCTGAGAAACAGCGAAAATATTCAAATTTTCAAACTCCTTCGAGGCTCTTGACACGGCTGGTCAACGGTTCACTCAGCCTCCATACGGTGAGCGCAAACCTACGCAAGTGTACCCATAGTTGGGCAGAGCAAAACAAATCCCAGACTCGTCCCCAAATACCTGCCTGGAGTCATGTTCGAGTTTCTAAATCGGCGAACGATAATAAAAGTTCCACACTGAAACCTTAAACACAGCTCCCATC
>OX421453.1:35224086-35231586 GCA_949126865.1 Montipora capitata | reverse complement strand
TTAACGCGGAGACACGTGATCTATCAAAGTTGAAGAATGTTCCGCCCACATCATGATTTAAAAACTTGGGACGAAGTCGACAAGCGCTATCAATATCGTAGTTCATTCCTTCGAAAAACAAAGCACTCATTGAGAATCCCGGAGAAAAGGTGGAAACAGTAGGTTTTTAGTAAAGGGTAGTATTATGGTTTATCGCACACTTTTTGATTAGTGATCATGAAAAAACTTCCAACAAACAATTCTTGGTCCAATTCTTGATCCAATCAAAGGAAGACAAAGTGAATGAATCGCATCTCCTGGCTCCGCGAGCGCTTGTAAATTATAAAAATATTAAAGCAAGGCTCTATTTCCACAGGATCTTGATATTAGCAGGCAAGTCAGAACTTTAAAGAAAACGACAAAACTTTTCAGATTATAAGACATATTTCGACAGAAATTTCTGTTAGCTTCAGTTGATTAATGTACAAAACGTTAGATTAATCTTAAGCTATCCTTTTAATTCTCACATTGTCACGTTTTATGTGCATTCCGTTGTTACTAGCATAATTAGCACTTGTTCCTACTTATAAATTCAAGTTCTAACGCTTTGTACATTAATCAACTGAAGATGACAGAAGTTTCTGTCGAAGCATGTCTTATAATCTTAAAAGTTTTGTCGTTTTCTTTAAAGGGCTCCATTTGATGAAAAACTTGCACCTTGTATTTCGTGGATAATGGAACCAAAAGGTCGAGACAGCAGAAAGCAAATCGTTCTTTAAGAAGATTACATTTTTTAAATTCCAGGACATGTTTTGATGTTACGAACATCACCTTCAGTTCCAGAATATTTGAAAAATCGTTTGCACTATATAACAACTAGGCGAAACATTCATAAACATTTACTAAGCTCAGAACGTTGTCGTCAATCTTGCTGTTCGGATTGTTTCGAAATCCTTGATTCCGCCCCTACTAAATTTCAACTTAAACTTAAGGAGGTTATGAATATAAATCGGGAAAAGCCTAATTTAAACCAACAAGTTCATCACGTCACCTGACACTTACGCTTTAGGCTTTACATTCTTTCAAACACTTTGTAACTCACTCAAATATGTAATTTTTGTCACTTAATCATAATTAATTATGCATGTTTCGCCTAGTTGTTATATAGTTCTAACGGTTTTTCAAATATTCTGTAACTGACGATGATGTTTGTAACATTGAAACATGTCTTGAAAAGAAAAAAAACTGTCGTAATCTTCTTAAAGATAACGATTTGCTTTCTTTTGTCTCGACCTCTTGGTTCCATTATCCACGACATAGCAGCCAGATATGGAGGACGTTTCAACCTCATAAATAATCACACCAATTTTCACGGATCTCCGAGTTTCGCAGTAAGAGTTTGGCAAACTGTATTACCTTTCTTTGCCCTCTCTATTGCTGGAGTTTTTTAAGAAGCTATACCACTTCTTCGTGATCTGTCAAAGTGTAGGAATGGTCCACCGTTAATGAATTCAATGGGTGTCAGTGAAGAGGTGACTGGGTTGTGTCAACAATATTGATTTCCAATGTAAAAAGAGTGGAATAAAGAAAATAATTTAATAAAATCCTGTTTTTTTTTTTTGTTGTTAGAACAATTGACAAACGGTTATTGACAGTTTTATTCTACAAAGACTAGCCTGCGGTATATGGTGCCAAAACCCGGTCAAAAGAAACCTACCGTATACACATATAGAGACCCACACGTCAAGCACAAAGAGCTTATCTTCCCAGCTGTTTACCTAAGTAACCTGGAGTAGGTAAATCAATTCGATCTTTGACGCAACAAATAAATCACTAGAAAAAAGTCATTTAATAAGGAAATTGTTCAAATTTTAGTAAGTACCTTTAAAGATCATTATTAACACTTACAGTCTTAAGTTATTTCCAGTTGAGTTCTTTGAAAACGCCAGTTTTGAGTGAGGCAGGGGACAGAGGTCAATGAATGAGTCACTAACCCAAAAGAAACGAAAAATCACACCCGTAAGTCGACCAATGAGAAAGAAAACTACTAATAAAACAAATTTCTACTTTCGCGCTAAAACACGTTGCATGTAGGTACTTTGAATTCTGATTACCGATCCCGCTGTTTGTGATATTATTTGTTGCTCGGATAAATCGTTGATATTCGTCGAGGATTATCGAGAGGGTATAGCATTACAAAAGCCCTCGATTAACGCGGAGACACGTGATCTATCAAAATTGAAGAATGTTCCGCCCACATCATGATTTAAAGACTTGGGACGAAGTCGACAAGCGCTATTAATATCGTAGTTCATTCCTTCGAAAAACAAAGCACCCATTGAGAATCCCGGAGAAAAGGTGGAAACAGGTAGGTTTTTAGTAAAGGGTAGTATTATGGTTTATCGCACACTTTTTGATTAGTGATCATGAAAAAACTTCCAACAAACAATTCTTGACCCAATTCTTGATCCAATCAAAGGAAGACAAAGTGATGAATCGCATCTCCTGGCTCCGCGAGCGCTTGTAAATTATAAAAGAATGGAAAAAACAAATTCAGTTTTATTAAAGCAAGGCTCTATTTCCACAGGATCTTGATATTAGCAGGCAAGTCAGAACTTTAAAGGAAACGACAAAACTTTTAAGATCATAAGACATATTTCGACAGAAATTTCTGTTAGCTTCAGTTGATTAATGTACAAAACGTTAGATTAATCTTAAGCTATCCTTTTAATTCTCACATTGTCACGTTTTATGTACAATCCGTGACATGTTTTGATGTTACGAACATCACCTTCAGTTCCAGAATATTTGAAAAATCGTTTGCACTATATAACAACTAGACGAAACATTCATAAACATTTACCAAGCTCATAACGCTGTCGTCAATCTTGCTCTGCGGATTGTTTCGAAATCCTTGATTCCACCCCTACTAAATTTCAACTTAAACTTAAGGAGGTTATGCATATAAATCGGCAAAAGCCTACCGTACTTATTCGGCTATAAGCCGAGACCCCAAACTTCTTAAGAAAAAATTCAACTTGATCCACACGAATTGTAAATGCATAATATTCGGCTATAAGCCGAGATCCATTTTAAGTCTTGATGTTTATTATCGACCATGGAATTTTCGTAAAAATACAAATTGACATGGAATGAAAAATTACCGTAATTTCCGGCCGATTACCGGCGACTATTCTGTTGATTTTACGTAAGACAAGAGCCACTGCAGGGAATACGAAGGTGTGGGTAATGTGATACTTTTTAATGGCAGTCAGAGAGTTATTTACGGCTGGATCGCACAACACAAATTTTCGGTTTGTTCCCTCCGAAACGCATCTAGTATTTTGACTTTTCACAATATGGTGTAGTGACTAAATCAAAATGGAGTTTAATTGAAAATCTAAACATCTTCGAGATGTGAACATGTGAACTTGAAGAATAACAACTTATAAACGTGACGAACACGAAAGCGATGGAAATTGGATCATAAATAAAAAGCTTTGGCAACCTGATCGATTTTGGGATTGACTAATGGGATAAATTGTTGAAAAATAAAAAGTTATCTCTGTCCATGCTAATTTGTAATGTAAACAGTCTTCAGACATGACAAATCGAGGGCGCCGGATCAACATATCTGGAAACGAAGCGCTATTTCTCTTTGAAAAAGCCCTTGTTGTTATTGTTGAAAATTGCTTGGTTGGTCACTTACATGCTTAGAAATGATGAAATTTCGGTACTGCGAATGTTTCTCACCATCATGCCGATGAAAGTGTTCATGGTATTTCAAATACCCTATGATTTCTATGCCTAGGTGTGACACTGATGCCACTAATTGATAAAACGTGAGAAAAACACACAATGTCTGGACTGATGTAAACAGAGCGAATAATGGTTATCAAAATAAGGGTGCGCTCCTTTGGGATGATCCGAAAAAGGATCACTGATCCAAGATAATTGGATCATGGTGCATCAAAAGGAACCGACAAATCTTTTCCCAGAGTGGATTCATCGGTTCCTTTGATGCACCGTGATTCAAGTGATCTTGGATGGCCAACTCGAAGTCCAACTCGAAGTCCAACTCGAACTCGAACTCGAACTCGAATCCAAACTCGATGATACCTCAATCCCATCTTGGATCAGTGAGCCTTTTTCGGATCATCCCGAAGGAACGCACCCTTTAACACAGGGATTCATGGCGCATCAATAAAACATTTTAAAATAGCTCAACTTTAAGCTGAATCTCATTTTCCAGTTCGAATCAACTTCGTAGGACATTTAGAACCCAAGATATCGATTTGTTGGTTTTATTTAGCCACAAAGATCTGAGAAAGATGTCGGCTGGTGAAAATAATTAGTGTAGAGTAATTTAGTTCGGCTTGTAAGTGAAGACGTCTTCATTTGTTGCTGCTTCAATTTGCTGAGAAAACTTTTGTTATCAAAAATACTCGGCTATAAGCCGAGACCCCTTCTAAGGCTTAAATTTGCCCAAATTGAGTGTGGATTTGTGTAAAAATTGCTCGGCTTATGGCTGATCATCACGTCACCTGACACTTACGCTTTTGGCTTTACATTCTTTCAAACACTTTGTAACTCACTCAAATATGTAATTTTTGTCACTTAATCATAATTAATTATGCATATTTCGCCTAGTTGTTATATACTCCTAACGGTTTTTCAAATATTCTGTAACTGACGATGATGTTCGTAACATCGAAACATGTCTTGGAAAGAAAAAAAAAACTGTCGTAATCTTTTAAAGATAACGATTTGCTTTCTTTTGTCTCGACCTTTGGTTTCATTATCCACGACATAGCAGCCAGATATGAAGGACGTTTCAACCTTGTATGTATAGTGATTAAGAAGAGTAAAACCCACAATAGGATACTATAAATAATCACACCAATGTTCACGGATCTGCGAGTTTCGCAGTAAGAGTTTGGCAAACTATATTACCTTTCTTTGCCCTCTCTTTTGCTGGAGTTTTTAAAGAAGCTATACCACTTTTTCGTGATCTGTCAAAGTGCAGAAATGGTCCACCCTTAATTCAACGAATTCATTGGGTTTCAGTAAAGAGGTAACTGGGTTGTGTCAACAATATCGACTCCCTATGTAAAAGGAGTGGAGGCAGCCACGTCCCAATTCAAGGTAACTTAACCCTTAAAACTACTGGCTTTTAGTCTTCTGGTTTCTTCTTCTGTTATCCATCTGTGCATACTGTTTCTCTGTGCTCACTGTTCCTCGGTGCATAAGTTTCCTCTGTGCCTACTGTTCCTCTGTACCCTTTGTGCCCACTGTTCCTCTAAGCCTACTGTTCCTCAGTAAATAACCACTGTTCCTCTAGTACTATTTCTCAGCCTTCTGTTCTTCACTGCTTTCATGTAATGATTAACGCTTTCACTTCCCAGTATGTGTGTAATGATTAACGATTTCAGAGCCCGGTATACGAGAGACAAGGTGGCACACCTCAAACAGTTCGATGTAACATGAAAAGTAGGTTTAGCTGTTTACTAGATAATTTGTAACAATGTATGTTGCATCTTTTTCATCTGAACTGGAGGGTGACACACCTCAAACAGTTTGATGTAACGTGGAAAGTAGGTTTAGCCGTTTACTAGATAATTTGTAACAATGCATGTTGCGTTTTTTTCTCCTGAACTGGCGGGTTTTTATTGTCTTTAATCATGTTAATAGCCGATAAGAGGCCGTCCTGGCCTGTAGTAATGCTTCGAAAAGGTTGCGTTAGAATGCATAAAGCCACCTAAGACGGAACGGCCAAAATTCAGAGACTTTGCCGAGTGCGCTGCAAAATGTACATGTACATGTATATATTTATGTTAATTCTTATTCCAGTAAAGGACAAATCGACTCCTAAATGACGGCAAACTGTGATATAAAGTTGCCTTAATCTTTCTTTTTTAAAATATGATTGTCTATGAGTCACAAAGAAGTGTTGTTTCTTGTATTGTACATAGTTTAATACTCCTTCACCCAGTAGCGGTTTTGTTCTTACAAAATCCTCCCAACGATTACTTGCAGGTGTAGTGCACTCAACTAAACCCTCAATTCTTTCTGGACAAAGTTGTAGAGTCGCTAGAACCTTGTTTACTGGCATAGCTCCAATGAGTCTCCTGTAGGGGAGCATTCCAACTAGTAAATGGAAGATCATAGGTTTGACTACTTCGATGGAGCACTCGCGGACTTTTTTTCCGAGTTTGCCTGCGACATTACCAATGAATTCATATTTCTTCCGCCAATGAAGTTACTATGGCGATCACGTGGAACCACTGGCGGGAACGTACGATAGTCGTTTTCTATTAAAAAACTAACATGGCTAAGCTTTAAAAAAAAGCAAAATAAATGCTAATATAAAAGGAGTACTCAAACCTGGATAAAAATTCATTATAGCGAGAAAATTTTGTTCAGTGCACTATCAAAAAAATCGTAAGATCTTTTCCAAAGTGGAGTCAAAGGGAAGAAAATTAGATCCCAATAAAAAGGGGTAATCCCAATAAAAATTTTTGAAAGCTCTCTAAAAAGCTCGTTTAAAAAATTTTCTTTTCTATTTTCTTTACAATTCACTGTCGCCTCGATTTTCCAATGCACACAAAAATTCAACATACGTCAGCGCTATTGGCAAACCAGAAAGTAAAAGTCAAATGCCAGGGGGTTTGCTCCGGGGCGGGGCGGGGGGGGGGGGGGGGGGGATGGGCGCTCTTGGAATTGACTGATACATTACAATGGAACCCCTCTCTACTGACACCCGTTTATAATGGACAGTTTCGTTTGAACCGACGAAAAGTTCATATAGTTTCTCTTGAATTAGCCCGCTTAATGCGGACACGGATAACTGACAATTTTCCGTGTCCCGAGTCACAAAGTCTCTTATATCGTCAACCCCGCTGTACGGTCACTAGCTATCTGCACACTGTCTATTTTCATTGTCATAATTATGTGCTAATTGTAGACATTGTACCCTGTTTAGATGACGAAAAACAGTAGCAAAATAGCATTACATGTTTCATTTGAGTCCGTCTTCCTTGGCTTTTGCTGCATTCATTGCTCCTCGCCTTCTTATCTTACCAGTGAAACCTAACAGAGACGGCAAATGACCTCTCAAAGGTTCTTTCTAATACTGAGTTCACCTGGGTTAGTCCAAACGTAGAGGCAGAGGCGTCAGTACAAAGTAAATTCATGGACTTTTTCAAATAATTCCATTGTCGTGTTTGAAGAACAATACACCTACAAGTAATTTTAGTCTGAGACTATGATAAATGACGGTGAGTTTTCTTTAAGATGAAACTGTTACAGTTACGTTCAGATAAGAAAATAAACAACGTATTCTGCCCGGTTAAAATGTCTCCTTTAGTGTCTTGTTTTTTAGGAGTTGTTTGTGAACAATGACCAATAGAATCGAACAAAAGCCGAAGAAGGATTATTCGTTATCGGGCAGTATCATTATTATTCAGTTTAGACTAAATGTAAGTGCACTCTATCTTTATGAAACTAGTAACCATGACCACA
>OX421453.1:35214086-35219086 GCA_949126865.1 Montipora capitata | reverse complement strand
TGATAAGTACCTTGTGATGTGTTCCTTTTGTTGGAAGTGGTTTGACTTGACTTCTTGAGTTTCGGGGAAACGGAATTAAGTGTTGGAGGGACGATGCCAGAACAAATCACCATAATATTTTCGTTTCGCCTTCATATTTTGAAAGACAAGCATATCAGCAATTTCTGCGATATTTTGGTCAGTGGTATACACCGTTCACAACTGCTATGTATCAGAAGCTTAACGGATTTCCTTGTCACTGGACACAAGGGACATGTTTCTTTGTTTCTCAAACAGAAAAAAACAATCGCACAGCTTTTACCTTCATGCATACATACTCAATTGACCACTCCCAATAGGGGCTTTTTAGGGCCAATGAAACGCAATCGCAACAGAACAGAACATTCAACAACAACTATGTTAAGAATCCCAACTGGCCGGAGGCAAGCTAGTTGGCTATTTACAAGTGCAACTAAGAAGTTGAACCAGGAACTACGACAAACATTTTCAACCAGTGGCCAGGACTGTCTTGAGCTTGGGATCCCCGGCTCTCAAGGCAAGCATTAAAAAAGAAATTAATTCCCAAGAGGCTTGAACTCCCGCTTCCAGATTACTGTTTAGGCACACGAACCTTGTTGAAGTGGCGACCGCTCGAAACCTGTTATGTCATGTTGGCGAAGTTGATCAGGGTAACACAAGTTTTAACATTTATCTTATCTGAAATTTCAGAGAGAAGCACGCAGCATCAATCCGTTGTTTCTACGTGTTGAGAAGCCTGGAATGCGACAGCGCAGGGCAAAAAGAAGTCCAGAAGAATGTAAATGATCATTGGTTACCACGACAACGCAACAGCAGCACTTTACTCGTGATAACATTGATTTTTGTTTTTTGTTTTTTTTGCAATAATGAAATAGCTTTAACGTTAACGTTACGAGGAGTATCCTTCATTTGTAACCACATAATAACCATCATCATCCTGATTGTCATTATCGATCAGTCTATCTTAAGATTCACGAAAAATAAACAATCTCTCGAGATGCCTTGTTACGTCATCGATTGGTTGTAGAACATTACAAGGAGCGCTTACCATTTGAATGGAATTTTCGGTAATTCCGGGGAAAATTCAAATGGAGCGGTTCATCCCGGTGGAATGTTTTCGGAAAATTTCTTTTCTTTTTCTCGCTTTTAACGGAATTCCTGGAAATTCCTGTACCATTTGTTTGCGCCAATAAAACCAGGTTCAGATGCGAGGATTGCATCACTTCACTTGACGGGTATTGGCCGCCACATTTATTTGTACCCAGACTCTCACGGCATTTGGAAATGAACTAACAAATGGAAAGGCTCATTCCATTTCCCCTTTCTTCGGTAGGTGAAGTACCAGCTGTCACTCTCCCCCGAAATTTCCGTCTAAATGGTAAGCATCCAAGATAAAGAATTTGTTGTTTTTGACGTCACCAAGGTAGCGATGAATTATTATGCCAACTTAATTTTTAACGAGAAAGGGATGAATAAACACTTGTGCACTTGTGCTTTCAAGGATCACGTGTCCATTAGTTTTGTCACTTAGATACACAAAGCTTAGCAACACGGTTGAGTTACAGTTTCGGTTTTGTTTCTTCCCGAGATGTTGGAATTGGACAAAAGCCGAAAAAAGGTTGTTCGCTATCGTGCTGGTCCCTTATTCCTCAATGAGGAGTTTAAGATGTCAAAGAGAGATCCAGACAGTATCAATATTTAATATTATTCAGTTTAGAAATGTAATTGCATTTTATCAAGGATTATTATGGTAACCATGACGGCAACGCTTCGGACAAAGCTTGTACCTTCAAGAATCACGTGACCACTATGCCCTAGATAGCAAATACAGAGCTTTCGTGATTCATTTAGCCCATTGAATCTTACGGTTGAACAAATAGTGACAAAGAAGCCATTGCTTATTTTGACACAACGTCCGTTGACCGTTAACTTGACAGGTTAGATTTTTTTCCTCTCTGCAGTCTTCAGTGTCTTTGAAGAAGTGAGAAATATTTACATGCCCTCGTTCAGTGAAAATTGCTAACCCAAGTGCATGTTACGCAGATAAAGCAGCTTTTACTATGCACTCTCTATCACTTAAATCGGAAAAGCAACTTCGAGATTTGCGGTGTTTAATAATTTTTAATGACGTGTTTGTCCATTCAGGAAAACAGGAAGAATTTTCAGACGCAGAAAACAGACAACATTTTTCTGTTCTTTTGGCACCAACATGGCCGTCTTATCACGTGGGTGCAATCAAAGAATGAACCATTCATTTTCTGCTTTTGCTTTTCTACCGCTTTTACCTATCCAGTGGCGCCCGTATTGAAATTGAACAAGACGGAATAATCGCGAAATACTTGCGATAGCCCTAAGTTATATACTGGAATACCGTTTTCGTTCAGGTACCTAGTCGTCGTCTTTGCTTTAAGTCTCTATTAATTTAATTTACCAGCTGTGGCTTACGACTGTCTTTAGGGGGAAGAGAGGTGGAAGAGAGAGCAGTAATGCCAAGATTTACTTCGGGAAGAATTAAAAGCTTCCAAAAGCCAAATAATAAATGAAGGACAATTCCGCTGTAACAAACCTTGTCTGGTGTTGTACGACAATCCAGCAGTAGTTTGCATATTACGTGTGCAGCCACCAAATCAACGGATTCGTACATATAGGCCCTAATAAGCAAAAGGCAAGAAAATGAGTAATAAACGACCACTTACAAGCAATTTGTAGGTTCCAAACAAACAGGTGAACAGTAAACCGATCTCTCCAAAAAATTTATCGAGCCCGAAGTAACTCGGAGAACCTGGAAATTACTTACTACAATCTTACCGAAATGTTCCGTGGCCATGGCCGCCATTTTGAATGACAGAAACATCAGTGATCTCTTATTAGCTTCCTTAGTTTGTTATGCAGCATTTGTACCTTTTGTCCTTGATTCTGCGTGTCTAACGGACGAACTTTGAGGAACATTTTAAGCTAATTTACTTTAGTTTAGGCCACTGAAGTCCTTGTGAATGTGTTTTGTGTTGTAGAAAGCAATTTTACTTACCAAAATGGCATAACCTGACCATGATTAAGAGCGACTGCTATTAGTCAGCGGTTGCTTGTACCTTAATACCATGATGTCATTTCCGCCTTCATTTCCAAGATCCCACTCTTTACAACAAGTCATCCATACTTCGAATAAATGAGTTAAAAGGTTATCATATTGACAAGGTACCCAGGGAGCCCAAGATTCCTTCCGTCAACAGCGAAAACCGAAAATAACGATCTAACTTTGGCAAGTGCCAAAAAGCACAGTTGTAGTTCAAGTAATGTTTACAACATGAACAGCAGTTTGTGAATAGTGATACAACAATCGTCTGACGCTAATGTTGTAAACAACTTGAAATGAAATGAATACTTTGTAGTAGTAACGCCGATGTGTTAGAAAAGCGTGCATACAGCAAACTTGCATTGGCTAGTGCTCTCAAGAGAAATCAGGTATTGTTTTGGGAATTATTAAATGTTTGTGCTAAGATTGCCCGACACTGCGTCAAATGCTTCTTAGTTAGAAAGACAGCTCCGATTTGAACTGAGCATAGACTTTAAATGATCATTAAGCACGGATTAGCTCAAATCTTGTCCCCAGAGCCCGCTTTTCTTCTGGTCAGCACCAAGAACACGGCCTCCGGCCACTTTCAATTTATACGCAGTCGTAGAGAAGGTCCATTTTTAACTCGTATTAAAGCAGAATCCAGCCATTCTCTAAGGTCAAATAACGAGCTACTGTTACATGTAGCTCATCCTAGAGTGCGCACAAAGACAACACTAGGGCATCGGGTCCTTCTGTGCTGCTGCCCCGAAATTATGGAGCTCGCTTCCTCAGTCATTAAGGAAAATAACATTAGTGGACTCCTTTAAGGTGCAGTTAAAGACTTTATTATTTAGACAAGCCTATAAGGACTTTGTATAATTTTTTTTTAAATTGTAGGTTATTTTTATCTTGAATAGATATATTCTGTTATTTTTATTATGAATATGTCTCTTCTGTTAGTTTTCCTTCTTATATATCAATATTGTAATTTTACCTAGGCTTTTTAATATTTGTATATATGTAGACAGTTATTATGTTTTCAATTGATTGTAACACGCCAGCGATCATATTTTAATATAGCCGGCGCGATAGAAATGATTAAAATTATTATTATTATTATTATTATTATTATTATTATTATTATTATTATTATTATTATTATTATTATTATTATTATTATTATTATTTAGTGTAGAAAAGCGTACTCTGGGGACGAGGTAGGGATTAGCGCCAAGAGCCTCGGATCATCCACAGACTTCATGGAGCTTTCGTGTTGACAGTATGAACATTATTTTTAGACAAAACCAATATTGCATTGTATCCTTACGAGCCTTATAACAAATAACGACACCACTAAGTCAAAGCCAACCTCGTTCCCAGGGTCTCCATTGCCGTTGAGAAGAGACCCTGGTTGGGGCTGGTCACGTATCTCCCACAATCTGGGAGAGTTTTTCAAATATGTCTCTGGGGAGGAGTGACAGTGTAGGCCTTGTTATCATTGCAAGGAAGGGAATCACAACGCATTTGCTTTTGTGGCCAGATGACCATTGACGAAACGTTTCACGGATAGGTATTGAATGTACTACACATGGATTACGACGTGAAAGGCAAAAAGGTGTTCAGAGTCAAATCGATCGGACACAACAGAAAATTGTCTCGCGTCGTTCAAATTATCGTACGCTCGTGAAAAGGTCCGGATTCAAACTTTAATACTTGAAAAACTTCAATTGAGCAATCGAATTGAGTGATAACGAAGGATACTTACAGTTTGCGACACGTTAAATAAAAGAAAGTTTTGCCGTGGAAGAAAACAAGCGAAGCGTTTATCCGATGGGAAACAAACATGTTCGGCGATCGATCAGTCGGTGTCATATGTTTATGTCACATATCGACGTCTATTTCTTTTACCTTCACCTTTTGAAGGACG
>OX421453.1:35166586-35206586 GCA_949126865.1 Montipora capitata | reverse complement strand
CTACTATTATGCAAACGCTTTCTTTTGTTTTCGTTGAAAAACATGGCTGTTGATCACGTGCGGGAAAACGAACATTTAGGGAGCTTAAGCACGAGCATTTTTGAGACGCGGACGGCAACCGGAAGAGAACATTTCGCGTGCCAGGGTAGTGGTGTCTCCCAGATTTTTATACCAATCATCTCTAACGGAGAAACGATACTTAGCAATATAAATGCGGTTGTGTGAAGGCAAGTTCAAAGGGATAACAGCTCACGGTTGCCGTCCGCGTCTCAAAAACGCACGTGCTTAAGCTCCCTAATTGCATTTAAGCAGAACGCCGCCAAACACTCTGGAGATTGCTTAAGCACGTGGTCCCGTAAATATTCGATGAAACAACACATCATGGTGTAAAAGTGAAAACTCACAACAATTCCAAATCTAGAATAAGGGGGTGTTTACATGATACCGGTACGAGTTTCATTCTGGTACGAGTTCATCCCGGTTCGTACTTATCGCTCTGTATTTGTTTACATGATACCGGTGAAAAATCTCATACCAGTACAACTCATACCGGTATGAGTTCATATCGGTAGTTGTACCGGATCGAAATTCTCATAACGGTACGAAAAGTTATACCGGTATCATGTAAACGCTACATTGACTCCCATTCCGGTACGAGTCGTCAAGTCTTGATGGACTGGGACTATTGACGCATGCGTTGTATTTCTAAATATTCGTCAAGATGGCGTCCGATAATCGATGCGTCATCCCTGTGTGAATATTTGTGTCGTCCATGTAAATGCGGTATGAAATTGACAACTCGTACCAGAATGAAACTCGTACCGGTATGATATCTTACATGTAAACACCCCCTAAGTCCCCGCATATAAATCTTATTGCGAAAAGTTCTGCCTCTAAATCAAGTTTCAGAGTTCAGAAAGATAACAGTCAACTTCCATACTTTCTTACACCCATTTCCACAATTCTGCCAAATAATCGTCAAGAATGACTTCGTCTCCAGTGTATTCAATCTTACAGCTTTAGTTCACACTTCGACACCATAAGGAATTATCATACCTTGTGCCTTACTTCTATGCATCGTTGCTTTGCTTACCAATGCTACCCTCTTTTTTTTTTTCTTTTCTTTTTTTTTTTTAAGTCGCCGTTGCCAATGCTTGTACGACAATCCGGCAGTTGTTTGCATATTACGTGTGCAGCCGCCAAGTCATCGGATTCGTACAAATAGGCCCTAATAAGCAAAAAGCAAGAAAGTAAAGTAATAAACGACCACTCACAAGCAAGTTGTGGGTTCCTAACTAGCAGGTAAACAGTAAACCGATCTCTCGAAAAAAATCTATCTAGCCCGAAGTAACTCGGAGAACCTGGAAACTACTTACTACAATCGTACCGAAATGTTTCTGTTCATGGCCGCCATGTTGAATGACAGAAACATCAGTGATCTCTTATTAGCTTCCTTCGTTTGTCATCCAGCATTTGCACCTTTTGTCATTGATCCTGCGTATCTAGTTATTGGTTTAAAGTCACCTATTGTAAACCAACTTGTACCATTCTCCGCCGAACGAAGTTTGAGGAAAATTTAAGCTAATTTAGTTTAGTTTAGGCAACTGAAGTTCTTGTGAATGTGTTTTATGTTTTAGGAAGCAATTTTACTACGTAACCAATGTGGCATAACCTTCCTTTGCTGCACACGAAGGCTGGCCATGATTAAGAGCGACTGCGACTGGTGAGCGGCGGCTCGTACCTCCATAAGATGATGTCTCTTCCGCTTTCGTTTATGCAGTCTTCAAGACAAAATCCCACTCTTTACAACAACTCATCCAAACTTCGAGTGAACTGAGTTAAAACGTTATTGATATTCACAAGGATACCCAGGGAGCCAAAGTAAAACGATCTTTAGCCAGTTCCAAAATATGCACAGTTGCAGTTCAAGTGAAATTTTTGTATCTGCCCATTCTCGTCACCAGAGCCTTGGATCGACACAAGGCTCTGGGAAACCCTTTCCAGGAGAACATGCGCCGTAGGGTTCTTGTAGCCAAAAATTGGCTATTTGAACCTTACGGCGCCTGCTCACTCCTCGTGCTAATGCACCAATTAGAGACGCTCTTGATTGTTCTTCACGAAAACCAATGAGAAGACAGTTTGTTTCAGGGTTCCCCAGAGCTCTTCTCTCCCTCAGTCAAGAGAAGAGCTCTGGGGTCGAGATTGGTATCTGCCGGCAATCAGCTGTATGGCTCGTCTTTCATGTAAAAACGGACCCGAAATAATCAATGTCCACAAAGCAAAACCAATATATATAATTGCCTAATCAGAAATTCCTAATCGGAATAATGATGGTTCTTTTGTCTTGTGCCATATGAAAGTCTACCCACCATTACCGTTTTAAATTTCCGAGACTAATAAACCGAATAATTAGCACGACTGTGTCGAGCTGTATATATTAGAGAAGCGCTTACGTCACGTTACATGGTAGGTCCATAGTTAATACTAACTATGGTAGGTCTTTGAGCTAGTATTCTTAGAGATGGGGAGGAAAACACCAAATACTTTTTAAATTCACAGAAACGGCACGAATTTGAACTAATCATGTGCTTTAAAGCATCACATGTCCATTAAGCAAGGACTACAATCTTGGACAAATTAAATGGAACATTGAGCATTGAGACCACCCCTCCCCCCAAAATCAGTGATGGGAGAATGGCGCGTTTTGGCCTTCACGCACCTTCATCCTTGATTTGGGGGAGAGGGGGCATTTCTGTTCAAGATTGTAGCTTTCGTGCTTTATTTACTCGATTGAATGCATGAATGACTTGACAAATCGTAACAAAAAAAGCCATTGTTTATTTGACCCCAACGGCACAACTTGCATTGGGCGTTGAGCTTGAAATAAATTAACGCTTTGTTAAACTCCAGCCATGCATAGATGAATAATTTATATTCACTGTTGCTGCAGCATATTCACAAAGGGGCGCTTTCTCCCTGTAGTATTTAATGCCATAAAAGAAGTAAGTAACATTTACAGGCGCCCACCCAGTTACTTACTCCAGAGCCAAAACGCAGGCAAGTTGCAAATAGTTTCGACTGGAGATGTGACAACAATTGCAAAGCCATTGTTTATATTGACACAACTTCCATTTGGCCTAAACGTAGAATAAATTAACGCGTCGTTCAAACCCAGCCATGCACAGTATTCAGTGCCTTTGAAGACGTGAGTAATATTAACAGGCCCTCACTCAGTGAAAAATTGCGAACCCAAGTGCATATCGCGTAAGTAATTATAAGTTGTAACTATTGATGAGATCTAACTAAACAACCATGCAACAGTCTCTAGCAATTGCACCGGAAATGAAACTTCGAGTTTTGCTGACCATGAGATGCGAACCAAGTTTTCTTGGTTCCCAGGTTAAGGCCATAAGGTTAACTGATTTCAACAACATTTAAACAAAAATCACAGCAAGAAAAGCGTCTGGGGTAAATTTCTATCCAGGATTTTAGTTTCCCAATCAAGTTCCCAGCTAGCAGAATTTCAGCCTGAGGAGCGGACAATCTGAGGAGCGACTCCGTTGAGTACTCCTGCATCTCCTCGGTATCGGTATCCAGATCTAAGGGATTAATACACCTTCTCACGGTTTCCGTCAGCATATTGATGTGTGCATCAAGCAAACACAGATGAAACTTCAGTAAATGTATGGTTTTGTGGCGGAAATTAACCTCCCAACAAATGTTATTCCAGTTTGTAGCAAAAGCATCAACTTTCCAGGGACAGCTAATTCAGAAAAAAATCGTCTCATTCAAGAACTTCTGTGACAAATCTCCTTCGTTACTATATATTTCACATAAATCAACAAAAGCCCAATCACTCAATGGGTTTTAATGTAACAATTTTGCATTAAAGAGAGCTCGAGTTGCATTGGACACACAACCTGTTACACTGTAGGGACAGCGATATGCATGCAAACACGAGGTAATTATAACCCAGCTGTGGCTTACGATTCACCGTCGAATTTTGATGAAAATGTAAGCTCTAAAAACACCTGTTAGTTTAGTCTCTTGTGAATGTGTTGTATGTTTTAAGAAGCAATTTTACTTACCAATATGGCATAAACGACATGAGCACACAAGCTGCCAGCCTGACCAAATCTCGTTCCCAGAGTCATCGTTCCCTTGACCAGCGGTCGGCAAAGAGAGACTTTGGTCAAATCCAGAAAAGGCGATATTTGATTGGCTGTTGAAAAGCGGTTTGATTTCTTGCCATTTTCCAAGTCTTAACTCAAAATCGTGATTTCTTGTGGATTTTTATCTATGAGGTTGAAGATGATCTAGAAATAAGTCTTTTTAAGCTTACCAGTTCCGTAAGGTTTTTGAAAATACAGCATTACGAATTTCTGAATCGTCACTTGCGTGACACCAGATACTTCAAGAGAGAGAGAGAGAGAGAGAGAGAGAGAGAGAGAGAGAGAGAGAGAGAGAGAGAGAGAGAGAGAGAGAGAGAGAGAGAGAGAGAGAGAGCAATCACCAATGGGTAAACAGTAAACTCAACTGTTGAAAAATCTAAACACGCGAACTAACTCGGAAAACCAGGAAACTTCTTATTACAATGTGCCTTATATAATCATACTGAAATGTTAGTGGTCATGGCCAGCATGTTGGATGACAAAAACATGATCTTTTAATTCATTACCTTCTTTTATTTGTCATCCAACATTCGCACCTTTCGTCATTGATTCTGCGTGTCTAGATATTGGTAGGCGAACCACCCATTGTAAACCAACTTCAGAGACCTCAAGTCTCCCAAATTGAGCGTGAGTGTCACGCATTCCGATGCAATCTCACGCTCTCACGCCAACACGAGCATTTCTCATACATTGGCACTCTTCTGGTAGGTAACTATCTTTTAAGCTTTCAGAAGTGCTCATAAATTCCGAATTCGTTCCTTCACTAGCACTGAGCCACCATAGGTTTCGATTTTAGAAAAGTAGCAGAATTTATGAATCTTCATACGTTGAACGGTTTTGGAAACGATTCCGTTGCCACATGACGTCGAAGATACGTCATTTTGAATCTGAGCACCATGTTGGAAGTTAGGGAGTCGTCAAATATTTACCAATAACTTCAGCAAAGAAACGACGTATCTAAAAATTCGTAACTGAAGACAAAAACGCTGAGATAAGTTGAAACATGAAAGAAACGAGGAAAAAACTGCCAAAATAGAAAAAACAAAAAGTGGTTCCCGTGAAAATGTCAATCATATATAAACAAAATTTTGACACGTCAAAATCCTATTGAAATTTTAGGAAATGTCACGAAATTTGCTGATCGTTTGCTCAACCGCTTCAAAGTTATGCAGGGGCGGATCCCCTGCACCCCCTGCACCCTCCCCCCCCCACCTCCTGAGATGACCTGCGTTTTCTAATACAACTGGTTTCCTGCAAAAAAACGTCACCAGCAGTCAGCTACGCTATTCCTTATTGGTGCACCCCCTCCTAAGAAAAATCCTGGATCCGCCCCTGTTATGAATGTTAGAAGTCAGCATTCTTCCCACCCCACGCCAATGGGTAAGAGCCGTGCTGAACAACTCCTGGTACAGCATATAAAAAAGAAACCTTTACTTTTGGTATCACGGATTCGTCAACTTAATTTTAGCCAATAGCACAATCGTCTTTAGTGCGAGAGGGAACGGGCCAGGTCCATAGGCATGATATTGTTGAGTGGGTGCGTTTTAGCGCCGATGACGGGAAAGTTTAGGGGGTCCTAAGACGAGGTGCTCTTACGAGATATTTTGCAGTTGTGTGCAGGTTTAGCGTGGAAGAATTCTAAATTATGACAACTTTTATTGCAATAAAATTCAAAATCCTCACCGACACACTCCTCCCCACGAAGCTGTCAACTTTACTTTCCAAGTGATATCATTGAATTTGCTCAGCGGCTGTCCCAAAAGGTAAATATGGCGGCGATCTGCACAGATGTTCACGGTTTTGTCGAGGAAAAACGTCGATGCAAAAAAATTATAATGGCAGAGAAAAGGCAACCTAGATACCTAAACTTGATTTGCACCTTCAGGGATCCAGTGCTTGGGCAGCAGAGATCATCCAGGTCCTTTTTTTGTAAAATCATGGAGCGAAATTCGAACACTGAAGCATTTACCTGTGGCAGGTAAGCCAAACTGAAGCCGTTAAAAGAGGGTTTATTCCCCTTCAATTGACCTGTAATGCATTTAAATGTATTTTCCGTTTATTTAGGGTTGTTTTAGATTTATCTGCGTGCCAGGTTGGTGCAACGTTCCCTGTTAACGAGTGTTTCAATGTGGAGCCAAAACTTGGAGATCGTTGAAATTAGGCAAGTTCAGAGAGCTATAAATATTCCATGAAGGACGGGCCGCAAGGTATCTCTCCGTAATGACATTATGTATGGTACCGCCTCACTTTTTCGTAAATAGAGTTTGAAGTTGATCGGTGTTCGCTTGTCTGATCGGGCTCTATGATAGGGGTGCCTGTGAAGTCTCGCTGGTAACTTCATTTAATCTCAATGTTAATGAAATTCATCTTTGTGTATTCAAAAAACATGAAGTAATTGGCCATCGTCTTTGTTTTGTACAGGCTTCGTTAGTTCGTGATAAATTAATCTTCAAAGTTGGGTCAAATTGAAGCCTCGATATAGGGCGTCAGGAGCGTCCGAGCGGGTGAACCAAACATCCCTCAAAACTCCAATAATTTAAAAGATCCGATGGAGCGGATAGTAGTTTTAGTATAAGCACATGAAGGTCTTGCAACACACAAGAAATGAGCAAAGTCTATTTTTCAAACCAGATCGACCGGACCGCTTTTACGGAGACACCCTCTTAATGAGGAGTTTAACATGTCGAAGAGCCTGAGAAAAAAATTGTAACTGCTTTCTATCCTTATGAGCCTGCAACAGTTAGAAAATAGGCCGTGTACTTTCAAGAGCCACGAGACCATCATGCAATGATAGCAAATGGACGTTTCATGATTCATTTACTCCATTGAACGAAATAAACAAATTCACAAACAGTGACAAAGAAACCATTGTTTATTATGACACCTTCTTCATTGGGCGCAAAGCTTAGAATAACTTAACGCTTTCCTAAACTGCAGCCATGGATACTGGAATAATATTTACTACCTGGTCGCTACGGTTTAAGATCTTGTGCATGGAGGCAGTGTGGCCGAGTGGTTAGGGCGCTTGCCTTGAGATCCGGAGATCCCGGGTTCAAGACCCGCTCTGACCACTCTTTGAATTTGTTCCTGGTAGTCCCTGGTTCAACGTCCCAGCTGCACTTGTAAATAGCCAACTGGTTTGCCTCCGGCCAGTTGGGATTCTTAACAGTTGTTGTTGTTGTTGTGTTCTGTGGTTTCGTTGATTGTGTTTCATTGGCCCTGAAAAGCCCCTATGGGGAGCCGTCAATTAAGTATGTATGTATGTATGTATGTATGTATGTATGTGTTGAAGGTTTTAGAAAGGATTTTTTTCCTTACCAAAATGACACAAAAGACCTGGGCACCCACCCTTTCTTTGCTGAACACGAAGGCTAAGCAAGATTAAGAGCGACTGCAACTAGTCAGCGGTTGCTATTACTTCCATACAGTGATGTTACGCTTTCGTTTCTGCCGAGTTCACACCAAAATCCCACTCTTCGCAAAAACTAATCCACACGTTGAAGGAATGAGTTAAAAAGTTCATTATATGAAAAGGAAGTTAAAAGTGATGCGAAAGTCATACCCAGGATTGCAGGCTTGGAAAGGTCAAGACTCATAGGGAAGCCTTGGATTCCTTCGGTCAACACGGTCAGCACCGAAAGTAACGATCTTTGGCCAGTTGCAAAATATCCGCAGTTGCAATTTACTATTTTTTTTGTATCTGTCGGCAACCAGTATCATGCAGTGTCGTTTTAAATGATTACGTCATGTTACCATGGCAGCAAATCTTCTGGTACTGTATCTGAGCAAAGTGCGGAAAAAGAAGCATGGGGCTATGTCAATCAATGCTAAGGCGTCTTTCATCGCTGATGAGCCGAAATCGATCAATCGCAGGCCAAACACAGATCGAAACATGACAGTAATAAACAATTTACTTTTAAACAGTGCTTGTCTCTTGGCAATTCCTGGTGTAACAGAGAGCGTCTCTCCTTAATTAATTTCTGCAACACGATCTCAGAGGTCTTTGAGTTAGAATTCTAAGAGCTAGAAACAGATCATACCACTAAGGCGAGAAAAAAAGCCAAATGCTTCTTAAATTCAGATCCGATTTGATCTGAGCATGGAATTGAAAGGATCATAAAGCACGGATTAGGTCAAATCTTGTCCCCAGAGTTCGCTTCACTTTTTGTCAGCACCAAGAACACGGACTCTGGCCATATCCAATTATGCACAGTGAAGGTCCATTTTTAACTTGTGGATTACGCGTAGCGTAGGAACGAGCTATTATAACCGTTGCGTGCGTAGACGAGCCGGAAGTCGGTGATTTGCGGACTTCCTGCCTTTGAAGTGGCCAGAGCCGTGTTCTTGGTTCTGACCAAAAGAAAAGCGGACTCTGGGGACGAGATAGGGATTAGCTCCAAGAGCCCCGGATCATGCGCAAACTTCATGGAGCTGTCGTGTTGACAGTATGAACATTATTTTTAGACAAAAACAATATTGCATTTTATCCTTAAGAGCCTTATAACAAATAACGACACCATTTAAGTCAAAGCCAACCTCGTTCCCAGGGTCTCCATTGTCGTTGAGAAAAGACCCTGGTTGGGGTTGGTCACGTGTCTCCCAAAATCTTGGAGAATTTTTAAATGTGTATTTGAGGAGGAGTGGCAGTGCAGGCCTTGTTATCATTGCGAAGAAGGGAATCACAAGGCATTTGATTTTGTGGGCAGATGACCATCGACAAAACGTTCCACGGCAAGGCATTGAATGTACTACACATGGAATTCGACGAAAAAGGCAAAAAGTTGTTGTCAAATCGATCGGACACAACAGTAAATATACTTGCGTCGTTCGAATTTTCGTACGCCGGTTCGCGACACGTTTAAAGAAAAGAAATTTTTGCCGTGAAAGTAAAGGAGCGAAACGTTTATCCATGGCAAACAAAAATGCTCAGCGATCGATCTGTCGGTGTCACATGTTTATGTCACCTATCGACTTCAAACTAACTGTGCAGGTATTTCATTTTTTAATTTGATTTTGGTTTTTTCTTTCGAATATGTAAAACAAAGTGGGCATGATTCCTAAACCAAATGCATCTTAAATTTACTGCATGTACTTTAAAGGATTACATGGCCATTAAACTCGGATCTCGTGCAGCCAGTATGAATATTATTTTTAGACCTAAAAAATTAACAATAGCATTGTATCCTTAAGAGCCTGAAAACTATGACGGCACCACTTAAGTTCAAACTTGTGCTTTAATGATTGCGTGGCCATTAATTTTGTCAATTATGCACAAATCTCAGCATCACGGTTGATGTACAGTTTCGCTTTTGTTTCTCCCGAGTTGCGTGTGAACAACGACAAATACAATCGAAAAAAGGCCGAAAAAGGGTTTTGCGCTAAATCGTGCTGGTCCCTTATTCCTTAATGAGGAGTTTAAGTTGAATAAGAGAGAGCCAGGCAGTATCAATTTTATTACTGGGTTGCCAAACCCAGTCGGAATTTCGGTTTCATTTCGTGGGTTTTTACTGGGTTGCCTATGGCAAACCAGTCGAAGTCTGCGTTGATTTCGTCGTTTTTTTTATTTTTTTCCGTGCCGGTAAAAGTCTTGCCTGTCACTCCCCTGGTAAGTAGTGTCTTTGTGCAGAGAGCCTTCTGAACGTATTTTCTTAGGATCGAGAGGGTAGTGGAATTGCGTAGATTTCTCTGGTGGACACAGTAGAATCATTAACTTAGCCAGCAATGGCGTCGAAAGTCATGTAACGCGAATGGCGTTTTAGTGGATCCTTAAACAAACTATACCCTTATGGAGCTCAATAATGGAAAGTCAGTTGGATAAACTAGGCAGGAATCTCAAAAGCGACGAGTACTGGACTTCGACAACAATCTATCGCCCGTCAAGACGAAATCAAAGTGAGCTGTGTTTACCTGAAGTACTGTACATGGTAATTTGACACGATTGAGTTTCTTGTCTTCACGCACGCAATGAAATAGGAAGAGGTTTTCGCCTCTAAGAGCAAATATGTTGTTTGTTTCAATAAATGTTTCGCTGGAAAAGGATTCTGTGGTATTTTCTGCCTTTGTGAATTATAATATCATGTTGTGTATTGAATTTTCGAGCTTAAGGTTGAAATGTGATATGGGAGACGTTTTTTAGTATTGCTCTGTAAGCAGGAAGGGTTCACAGGCCTGTTGGAAGCGTGCTTGAGTTTCAACAAAATGAGCCCCAAAATCAGTGAAAACTTGTGACGCAGATGAATAATAAAGTAGCTGCTATTTCCAAAATGATGAAATTACCTAGTGATAAATAACGTCGTACGCGTCTTGGAGAGTAAATTTTGACTTTGCATAAACAAGAGTTGGGCGATTGTGATCTTTGTTTTGACTTCGCTCATTTCATTGTCAAACTTTATAACACTTGACAGAAAAAGAAACTTACAAAAGCCCGGTATCTTGCCATCATTTGACACAGATGCTTCACTGTTTGGCGAGCGATAACTTAATCACGGCGCCCGCTGAATTCCGGCCATGTCACTTTCGATTTTGCAATTTACTTGAACGTAGCAAAAATCTCCCAAAATGTTTGTCGCTGATCGTAACTTTTTATATTCTATATTCACGGTTCAAAATTAATGTTGTTTTCATGTTGTAAATATTTTATTCTCGATCGACCGTCCCGGAAACTTCCTTCTGCTCTTTCTAAAAACTGTGTATCAATAGTTATTTGCTTTTTCATCAATATTTGTTTTGCATAAAGCAAGCTAACAAAATCTGTACCTTGCTGAGTTCGCATTTGTTAGCGTTAATAGTATTTTCGGTCAGATGCTTCTGTTTTTTATGAGGGATTTATTGTTTTGGTCTCCCATCCTAACACTAACCCCGCTGAACAGCGCATAACTTCAGTGAAGTTTAGTATTACAAAGCTGTCAGATGCTCAGAGGGCACACTTGTGGTGCAAAGAAGTTGTGAGGGAACTTGAAAATTATTCAACATGTCAGCCCAGAAGCCAATGTTTCTCGCTTCTCTTTTATTTGTTATTCTTCAGAGACTGGAATGCTGTATTTCAATACCACACAATTCAGTGCCTTCTGATTTTCTGTAGCACGTACCACAGGCAACCCAGTGTATGCTTCACGGAAGCATCTCGTTTTGTTATTTTCCGTGTCGGTAAAAGTCTTTCCTGTCACTCCCCTGCTAAGTGGTGGCTTTGTGCATAGAGCCTTCTGCGCGTATTTTCTTAGGATCGAGAGGGTAGTGGGAAATGCGTAGATTTCTCTGGTGGACACAGTAGAACGATTAACTTAACCGGCAATGGCGTCGAAAGTCATGTAACGCGAATGGCGTTTTAGTGGATCTTTGAACAAAATATACCCTTATGAAGCTCATGAATGGCAGGTCAATTGGATATACAGGCGGTGGAATCTTAAAAGCGACGAGTAATGGACTTCGACAACAATCTATCGCCCGTCGAGCCGAAATCAAAGTGAGCTGTATTTTCCTGAAGTACATGGTAATTTGACACGATTGAGTTTCTTACCTTCACGCTTGCAATGAAATAAGAAGAGGTTCTCGCCTCTAAGAGCAAATATGTTGTTTGTTTCAATAAGTTTTGGCTGGAAAAGGATTCTGTGGTATTTTCTGCCTTTGTAAATTATAATATCATATAATATCACTTTCGATTTGGCGATTTATTTGAACGTAGCAAAACTCTCCCAAAATGTTTGTCGCTGATCGTAACTTTTTATATTCTATATTCACGGTTCAAAATTAATGTTGTTTTCATGTCGTAAATATGTTGTTCTCGATCGACCGTCCTGGAGACTTCCTTCTGCTCTTTCTAAAAACTGTTTATCAATAGTTCTTTACTTTTGCATCAATATTTGTTTTTGCATAAAGCAAGCTAACAAGATCTGTACCTTGCTGAGTTCGCATTTGTTAGCGTTAATAGTATTTTCGGTCCGATGCTTCTGTTTTATGAGGGGTATATTGTTTTGGTCTCCCATCCAAACACTTACCCCGCCGAATAGGGCTTGACTTCAGTGAACTTCGGCATTACAAAGCTGTCAGATGCTCAGCGGGCACGCTTAAACTTGTTGTGAAAAGAAGTTTATCAACATGCCCAGAAGCCAATGTTTCTCACTTCCCATTTATTTTCTTCAATCTTTCTGGGTTCAGTACTTTGCTAGTAACCACATGTCTTCTCAGACTATTTACCCAAGACTTCTACCATGGCACTACAATGATAGACAATACCAAAACAATATCGTGCACTGTTAGAGCTACATATTACGCAAGGACAGATCTGTTTCGTCGTACGAACGTGTGAGGACCTGTGAGCCAAAGGGCCTCTTCTGGTATGACTTCTTAATGACCTTGAAAAAAATTGTTTGGAACGGTGCACGTACCACAGGCAACCCAGTGTACCCTCACGGAGGGTCTAGTTCATTTTAGGCCAGATTTACGCGGTACCGGACGAATTTTTGACCGGTCGAAAAATTTGACCGGCCATTTTATTCGCACGCGGAACCGTGCAATATTTTCGCTCTGCTCACACGGAACCGGATTAAAGTTTAACCTTTGTCAGTGGCTTTACCATTTGTTCATGCGCAGAGCGCTAGTTTACGAGATCCAAAATGGTGTCAAGAAAGAAGTTAGGGTTAGGGTTAGGGCCTTGCAAAAGTTTAGACGGTCAAGGTGTTCACAGCGCGCCGGTTAAATTTCACCGTACCGGCTAAAAATAATAATTCGTCACCGATTTTTACCGGCGAGGCGTCTAAATTTTCGTACGTTTAGCGATGTTCCGTGTGACAGAACCCCTAAATGCACGAATTTTCAACCGCTAGAAAATTTGTACGGTACCGTGTAAGTTGGGCCTTAAGCAAAATGCAAGTGCATTATATCCCTATGAGCCTGGTAACCATGACGACAACAATTCGAACTAAGCATGTATTTTCACGAATCACGTAACCACTAAGCACTAATTTGCAAATAGATTTACGCTACTAACTATGACCCGATTGAATATTTACGGTTGAACGGAAACTAACTTGACAAATTGTGACAAAAAAGCCATTGTTTATTTTGACACAACTTCCATTGGGCGTAAATGTAGAATAAACGAGATGCTTCCGTGAAGCATACACTGGGTTGCTTGTGGTACGTGTTACAGAAAATCAGAAGGCACTGAATTGTGTGGTAGTGAAATACAGCATTCCAGTTTCCGAAGAATAACAAATAAAAGAGAAGCGAGAAACATTGGCTTCTGGGCTGACATGTTGATAATTTTCAAGTTCCCTCACAACTTCTTTTCACCACAAGTGTGCCCTCTGAGCATCTGACAGCTTTCTAATACTAAAATTCACTGAAGTTAAGCCCTTTCGGGCGGGGTTAGTGTCAGAATGGGAGACCAGAACAATAAACCCCTCATAAAACAGAAGCATCTGGCCGAAAATACTATTAACGCTAACAAATGCGAACTCAGAAAGGTACAGATTCTGTTAGCTTGCTTTATGCAAAACAAATATTGATGCAAAAGCAAATAACTATTGATACACAGTTTTTAGGAAGAGCAGAACGAAGTTTCCGGGACGGTCGATCGAGAATAAAATATTTACGACATGAAAACAACATTAAATTTGAACCGTGAATATAGAATATAAAAAGTCACGATCAGCGACAAACATTTTGGGAGATTTTTGCTACGTTCAAATAAATCGCAAAACCGAAAGTGACATGCTGGAATTCAGCGGGCGCCGTGATTAAGTTACCGCGGCATGTTTACTCGCCAAACAGTGAAGTATCTGTGTCAAATGATGGGAAGATACCGGGTTTTTGAAAGTTTCTTTTTCTGTCAAGTGTTATAAAGTTTGACAATGAAATGAGCGAAGTCAAAACAAAGATCACAATCGCCCAACTCTTGTTTATGCAAAGTCAAAATTTACTCTCCAAGACGCGTACGACGTTATTTATCACCAGGTAATTCCATCATTTTGGAAATAGCAGCTACTTTATTATTCATCTGCGTCACAATTTTTCACTGATTTTGGGGCTCATTTTGTTGAAACTCAAGCACGCTTCCAACAGGCCTGTGAACCCTTCCTGCTTACAGAGCAATACTAAAAAACTTCTCCCATATCACATTTCAACCTAAAGCTCGAAAATTCAATACACAACATGATATTATAATTCACAAAGGCAGAAAATACCACAGAATCCTTTTCCAGCGAAAATTTTATTGAAACAAACAACATATTTGCTCTTAGAGGCGAAAACCTCTTCCTATTTCATTTCGTGCGTGACGACAAGAAACTCAATCGTGTCAAATTACCATGTACTTCAGGTAAATACATCTCACTTTGATTTCGTCTCGACGGGCGATAGATTGTTGTCGAAGTCCATTACTCGTCGCGAGATTCCTGCCTAGTTTATCCAACTGACTTTCCATTATTGAGCTCCATAAGGGTATATTTTGTTTAAGGATCCACTAAAACGCCATTCGCGTTACATGACTTTCGACGCCATTGCAGGCTAAGTTAATGATTCTACTGTGCCCACCAGAGAAATCTACGCAGTTCCACTACCCTCTCGATCCTAAGAAAATACTCGCAGAAGGCTCTATGCACAAAGACACCACTTACCAGGGAAGTGACAGGCAAGACTTTTACCGACACGGAAAAAAATACTAAAAAAAAAAAACGGAAATCTACCTATTTTCCGACTGGGCAAACCCAGTAACAATACAGGAGTACACAACCAACACGATCGTAGTGTGACGAAAGCTTGTTTGATAGAAGCCACAAACTAAAAGAAAACGTTCTATTATTAGTCTGTTCAACTAGACCCTCCGTGAGGGTACACTGGATTGGCTGTGGTACGTGCAGCGTTCCAGGCAAATTGTGACTGGCCCACGGGCCGATTACGGGCTTGCAAAAACAAAGCAAAAGTTAATTAAAAAACCATATAATAAACTACTTACTAACCGAGCTAGCTCGAGCCGTACTGGGGAATATTGGCCCTGGGTCGTTTTTGTACGGACCTCGCTGCGCTCGGTCCGTACTGCCACGACCTCGGGCCAATATTTCCCTGGCAGTACGGCCCTCGCGCTCGGTTAGTAAGAAGTTATTAAGGGGTCACCCAGAAGTCATACCAGCAGAGGCCCTTTGGCTCACAGGTCCTCACACGTTCGTACGACGAAACAGATCCTTTTCTGAGGTTAAAAACCTGGCTACTGGCCTAACTCTTTTTCCTACTTTCCCAACCGCGAGAAAACCGCGGTAAATCAGCCATCGCCAAAAAATGTTTTTTTTTTTTTTTTAATATTTAAAGTTAGGGGGAAAAATACATCATTTTAAAGCTAAGAAAATAAGCTTTCCAACAGCATACAACTTATTTACAGACAACTGAAACATTTTATAAAAGCGAAAGTCGAACGAAAAAATTTAAGAAAAATAACAGTAAAATATGTTTTCTAGGCAAAATTTGGTCATTTTAGCGTTGATTACGAATTTTTGGATGCAAAACTAATTTTTTCTGCCATTTATCTGCTTTCTTGGACATAAATTCGACCGAAAACTGATAAGGCATGAATATTTTTAGATTTTTAGGAATAATAGATAACGTGGTTCAATGCGTAATGTGATAATGCGATAAAAGTGTCAAATTTGCGACCCATTGCTAACGGCAACGGAAGCGATCGCATTACGAATAATTAACCTCTGTTGCCAAAACCCCCCAAATAACCGGTCAGTGTTCAGTGTAAAACGCAGACTGCAGACCAGGGATAAAATGCAGACTGCAGACTGCAGGTTAATAAAATAATAATGAAAAAAGAGTTATAAGAGTGTTAGTAGCCGTTTGTACTTTCACACTGAAACCCCAACACAGCTCCCATCGCTTTGGTTGCCCCACCGCATGTTTTAAATCCGGATTTTTATCGAACTCTGTAAGAATTGAAGCTGTTTGAATCCTTGTTGTTTGAAAAAGGACAGTTTCGTTAAGTGAGTTGCTTTTAGGCAAAGAAGTCAACACCCCGTAATTCAACTGTCCATTTTGCTGCACTGAACAAAGTAATCGAGTAATTACCCAATAACTCAATTTATTTTGACACGCATGGCTGCAGTACCAATTAACAAAGACAGAGATAACCCTCGATGTACCGGTGTGACAAATAATTTGGAACATTGCAATGCATCTGGAAGCGCAAAAACAAAGCACAGATGATTTCAACGCGTACGATCGCATCCCCAAAAGGTGCAGCGACCTGCAGTCATAATAATGTGAGTTGTTGACAGATGTAAAACAGGATTGTCTTTCAAACAATCTTTATTTTATCCTTATGACTCGTTTTTTTATTATTAATATTTATTTTACCCTCAGTCTGCATTTTACCCCCGGTCTGCAGTCTGCAGTCTGCGTTTTACACTGACCGCCCAAATAACCGATTTTTCGACGGAAAATTCATCCCAGAGGATAAAACTATTCACTGGACATGTAATAAAGGTAGATATGTTCGAGCGAAAGCGAATATTTTGACGGAAAATACAATAATGTGAGATCAAAGGAACATGTGGTGAAGACACGCAATTGCGGCATCGCTTCGACAATAATCTTACCTTTTCAGCGATTTTAACGCTTGAAATTCCATTCAATCCACCTTGTCTAGTCTTTGAATTCACTATTATCGCTGCCCTGCGAATCTTCAATGTTCTACATAACAGCACACTTGGTAAAAGACGGCTCGACGGGCGACAGATTGTTGTCGATGTTGTCGCCTGTCTTGTTCAGTATCCAATTGATTTGCCATTTTTGAGCTTCATAAGGGTATATTTTGTTCAAAGATCCACTAAAACACCATTCGCGTTACATGACTTTCGACGCCATTACAGGTTAAGTTAATGATTCTACTGTGTCCACCAGAGAAATGTACGCATTTCCACTACCCTCTCGATCCTAAGAAAATACGCGCAGAAGGCTCTATGCACAAAGACGCCACTTACCGGGGGAGTGACAGGCAAGACTTTTACCGACACGGAAAAAAATAAAACGGAGAAATTCTACCCATTTTCCAACTGGGATTGCCGTATTGCCATACGGCAACCCAGTAATTAACGCATCATTAAAAACCAGCCATGCACAGTATTCAGTTCCTTTGAACAAGTGAGTAATATTTATAGCCCCTCAGTGCAAATTGCTGATCCAAGCGCTTACGCGCAGGTAGGTTGCAAGTATTGTCGAGATCTAACTCTATATAGCTAAATAGAGGGCCTCTAGGGAGAATACTTTCATAGTAATAGGTGTTACCCTCTTTAAATAAAGGTTATTATTATTATTAGTAGTAGTAGTAGTAGTAGTCTCGATCAGTTAAACCCGGCCGGAATTCGAGTTTCGCTGACAGAAGCGAATCAAATTTTCAAATATTATACAACACAGCTTCTCTAAGTTTTGAAGTTAAGGTTATAAGGTTTACTGGGTTCCCAGGATAAGATAATCTCTTTGGTAGTGGTATCCAGATCTAATGGCTTAACAGACCTTCTCACGGTTTCCACCAACATATTGATTCGTAGGGCATACACATGTAGATGAAACTACAGTAAATGTATCCCCCACCAACTAACATTTTCCCAACTCTTCATACAAATGCATATCTCATTTACCCATCGGAAAGTTAAACCACTACAAACGGCCAAACAAACGAAAATTGGATGTTCTAGAATTCCTATATGAAAACATAGTAAAGAAACATTGCTGCGTATTTTCCGTAGTGAAATGCAAGTGTTAAAAACACATAACGATATGGGTGAATCAAGTAATACGTGTCATGTTTATTTTAATGAATCAAAAAGACCTCGACATCTTGCTTCCTATCGATTTCAAAACTTTCAAAGTTTATTTTAGAAAAACATTTCCTCAGGAAAAAATTGCGATAAAATAACATGAAATAATAAAAGCGAAAAAGTTCCAAAACACGACGACGTTTCGACGAAATCCTAACGTCATTATCATGAAAAAAAAAAAATGGAAACGGAATTGATTATAAATACTAAAGGCACAATATCTACAATAATACAACAAGTTGAACAAAAAGCTTAGCACCAATGGAAGCTGCTTGAGTACTTAAAGAAGGTTTGAGGTTTCCAATGAATAACATTTCAAAAACTAAACACCTGAATTTGCTCTATTTTTAAAGCCTGCTGCTACCATGAGAATCCATAAAATGTTTTCGGATCGCCCAATTCTTGAGCTAAGCATTGCGCTGAAGGAGGTGTCGGGCGGTGTTCCCAGCATAATCTGCATCGCACAGATCACATGAAAAATAACAGATAGCTCATCGCTGATTAATTAATAACAACTGGCTTGACTTCTATGTTCTAATTTTGTGCTCACAGAAACAGGTTGAATAAAACTCTGGACTTTTGGCTTAGAAGGTCAACTAGTTGCCTCAGTAACCGCATTAGTGTCCACCTGATCTTTTAAGGGCAGAATAATTCTAACTGAACTTACACTGGATGTGCCATCACAAGACTGTGTGCCAGCCAGTAGGAATGAAAATAATCTCTAATAGTGAAATCGATCAAGCTCTTAGGATAATCTAATCGCAAAAACATTGATCGTAATTTCTCACACTCTGTGTCCAAAGCTTCTTTGTCAGAGGAATGAGTATAAATATGTACGATCAAAATACAACATTGTTTCCAATAGACCGATTTTATAACGTTTTCTTAGTGTGTTTGTTATCGTGTACAAGCAGAGCAGTTGTAGACATTAGTTTGGAGTCTGGCATGCTAGTTTTTGAACAAGGACACTTGTCAAGCTAGCGTAAATTACTTGACAAGTCAACTTGTCAAAATATCGCCAAGGCCTTCTGGGAAATTTAGTTCCTAGGCCGGATGGCTAAGACCTTAAACAACAAAAAGGCAACTGAAGAAACTAAGTTTGTCTATCAAAAAAGTCATGTGTCAACTGAAAGAGTAAGAGATAACCGCGAGAAATATATTAAGCTTTCGGGATTTGCAGCCCTTAGCTCGCCTACATTATTATTCAGTTACCATTCATTGGGCTTTCCTTAGTCTCCCGGACGCCCACCGACGAACCCATGTTTTTCGCATTTTCCTCTTCTTCTTCTTGATCTGGTGACCAGCTTGCAACACCTCCCAAAACAAAACGATTTTGCTGTTCGCTTAATAAAAACGGCTCTACGTTTTCAACACTTGTCAAGGAAAACTTGCGGCTGTACACACACGATAGTTATAATTACTTCCTTGAATAGAGTCAAGCTCAACAGGGTCTTCTTTCTCCGCTGATGTGGCCAAGTCCGTTCCTGTCAAGGAAAACTTGCTAGTGTAAACAAGGCTTTAGTATTTATAATCAATTTCCATTTTTTTTACTTTTTTGATGATACAAATTACGGGCAGAAACATACTTATTAAAGACAACGTTTCGGTGTCCTCATGACACCATCATCAGGTCAAATATAATATTTTGCAGATAACTCGAATATTAATGTTCAAGATTAAGTTCAAAGTCCCTAGAGGCTAGGTGAAAAGTTTTGCCTTTATCGAGTCACTTTGGATATTCAGACACGGTTTGTGCTCGCGAATAAGGAACATTTCATACACAAGACAATCAAATTTGCATGAGCATTTCTTAAGAATGCGAAACATGTCAGATGTTATTGTTCTTGATTGATGTTGACTTTGGCTGTGATTGAATATTGAACCAGATCTTTTATGCTCATCGATCCGTTGGTAGAGATGTCGACGCGTGTAACCAACATAGCTGGAATCACACCAGCCACGTTCAAATTTGTAAACTACTGATTGTTCGTTGATCAACGCGGGCTTGATTTCTTTATGTTTGAGATTTTCTCCAACTTTTCGAGAAATAAAGACTGGGCATAAGTCGATGTTCAACAGCTTACCAAGATCTTTCAACTGCTTGCGCACAGAGTCAGCTGATTTTTGTTCCTTGAACGGTAGAACAATTCGTACTGATTGGGGGTCAGGTGTAGATTTGCGTGGAGGTGCTGGTGTTTGTTTGGATGTGATAAAATTGGAGATCATAGAGTGAACAAGATGTTCAGGATATGCCAACTGTAAGAATAAGGTCTTGAGGCGGCTACACTCTTCATGAAATAATGACCCGTTAGATGATAGCTTGAAAGCTCGGTCTAGCAAGTGACTCGATAAAGGCAAAACTTTTCACCTAGCCTCTGGGGACTTTGAAGTTAATCTTGAACATTAATATTCGAGTTATCTGTAAAATATTATATTTGACCTGATGATGGTGTCATGAGGACACCGAAACGTTGTCTTTAATAAGTATGTTTCTGCCCGTAATTTTTATCATCAAATCCATTACATTATCATGTTTTACTTTTTTGTCTTGATAATGTCGTTGAGATAGCGTGGGAACGTCGTCGTTTTTTAAAACTTTTTAATAACGAAATGTTTGACAAGGTTCATCAAATCGAGAAACGACGTTTTCCAGTTGGATACACATATCGTGGTATGATGGTTGAGTTGAAGTTTCCCGAATTGTTTCAGTGTTAAACATAGGGAGCAAATGGCTAACTCGTGGATAGGTGTCAATTTGAAAGCCCTGCAAAGCTGATGATGCTGTTTTCAATAATGAAGATGATAGATGTGGGTAGTGTATCGAAGTAAATTTAACATTGAATCTAAGTAAATTTAATGTGTATAGATTAAAGTGCAGTTAGAGTTTTTTCTCCAGTCTTGTTTTTCTCATGTAGTTCATGTTTTTATTATACTATAAATTCATTGTAGTATCCTTCGTGCAATAACGGTAGACTCGCAGTCTTCTATTTCAATAGATTTATCAATTTTGGCATGCGATATACATGTGATAACAATGTTATCATTCTGGGGTGCATCCATAACTTAGAATTATGCATGAATGTGAGGAGATCCCCGTTGTTGGAATTCAACTCTATAGAAGAAGTTGACCATTTCCTCGTTCGTTCGTTCATTCATTCATTCATAACGACTGCAAAGGAAGACTGAAAAAGCCAAAACGGTCCAAAACATCAAGGAATGAACGGAATCGAACCCATAACCTTGTGATTGGGTTACAACTCTGGTTCCTTCTGAATTAACTGTGACAAGCCATCAAGAGACAAGCCAGGTGAGAGCTCTCATTGAACATTGTCTAGATTTACTTAGACAAAAATCAAAAGCTCTTGAAAGCCACATCATAAAAGAAGGAAAATATCGCTGTGACAATCCTTGTCTGGTCTTGTAGAGCAATCGTTAGTTTGCATATTACGTGTACAGCCACCAAAATCATCGGGTTCGTACAAATAGCCCCGAAAAAGCGAAAAAAAAAAGTTAAAAGTAATAAGCGGCCAAAAGGGTTCCAAACTAACAGGTGAGTAAAGTCGCCTATTAAAACGATCTCGCTAGAAACAAAAGTGGCCGTCTTCTTGAGAACCAGGAAACTCGGAGAACCTGGAAACTACTTAATTCTAGCGAAATGTTCGTGGTCATGGCAGACATGTAAGGGTCCGCAAATGATCCCAGAACCGCAGATGATCCCCAAACTGTACCGCAAATGATCCCGGAACGCAAATGATCCCCATTTTGGACCGAAAAAGATCCCGAAAAAAAAGTGAGGAATGGTCAGGAATGGCATGGAGGGTGGAATTCGTCTGGATTGAGAATTAATGTGAAGAGCGCTTATTTTTATTAAAATCACTTTAAATCATGCATGGCTAGCAACAGGTTTCTGCCTCATTATAATTTAAATTGGCCACATTTAATTATCAGATACAATCATCAAAAACTAACTTGGACGCAATTCTAAGCCGATTGTGACCAGGGGCCTGTTTCTCGAGAAGTCCCGATGACTTTTAGCATGTTTTTTTGAGATAACTAAAAGCGGATTGTGAAACACTTAAATCCTCTCCCTTCTTGAGATAAAGAGGGAATTGTGACATGTGAAAAGTTTAGGGACTTTCGAGAAACGGCCCACTGATCTCTTTGACGAGGCCAAAAGGACGCCACCCGGGCCTGGCTAGCAACAATCGTAACATTAATAATGGTTCAACATGCAATACTGCAGTTTAGTTTTTTCCCATGTCCTTGACTAAAAGTCGTCCATTAAACAACTATTACAGAAAACGCTATCATTTGCGTAGACCTGCAATGCTCCACCGCCCTTAAATACACCTTGTGTGTAGCACTCAAATTTTCTTCCACATCTGGGACAAATCTCTCCTGCTATTTTTCGTTCGCCGTATTTTTGCTTTAATTCCTGAGCAATGGCTACCTGGGGATTCTGAGCAGCTATTGGTTCCAGGCTGTGGTAATGCAGCTCTGCTTCATGGCCAAGTAAGGCCATCTCTCCAGTGGCTTCGTTTTCATAACCAGCTCCGGGGTCGATAATATTCAATCCCGTTTCTCCTAAGCTTGATACTACCGCCACCGGGATTTCAAACATGTTAATTAGGCCCCATAAAGCAATCCAGTCACCCCATTCACCATCCATAGCCGTCCTTCTCAGATAGGTATCCCATGATCCGTGTTTGATAAATTTTCTGAAATGAGTCCCCTCCGGGATTGTTGGATTACTATGGAGGTAATTTACCAACTCACATCGCACTTTTGTGGCACTGTGCGAGACCCTTCCGAGGCGTATTAGCTGGTCATTCATTGCATGGAATAGACAGTTCCCATCTTTGGAGGTTGGAGGATGGCGATATGTTAATCCTGCCTTTCCCAATTCCATGTCCAACCGACTCTTTGGTGATTCACCTTTGTCTGAAGCTTGCTTACCGTTTGCCATCCACTGGAAAACTTCGGGTACATCGTTTTCACTGCGCAAGGATGATGCAAGATTTAGTAAATCGCTCGCCATCTCATTTCGAGGAGCTTCGTTGAGAGTACGGCTGCAATGGCTGCCACTCGAAAACAGCAACCATTTTAAAAAGACAGGTAAATACACCACAATCGGTGTGATTTCTTTGCTTTGAACATTGAGGTGCACACTCGCCCCAATTGTCCTCCTGGAAGAGAGCTTTATCCTCATCAAAATACAATGGAGCTCATTTCTTATGCATTTTTCTTTGATGGTATCAAAAATTGTTCGGTAAGCTTTTGTAGTGCAACTAGAGGAATCATAAATGTAAAGGCATAAATTAACAACACTTATAACGAACAGCAGCCAATTGTGCTCGGCAGGAAGGTGTACAGGTGCCATCAGTTTTTCATACACCCATAGAGTGTTGTTGCCTACGTGTTTGGAGTACGTGGAGGTTTCAATCGGTCGATGCAACAAGGATAAAAGTAGGACGTTGCAACTCCCCAGTTTCCTTCTTTAATGTCCTCAGTATTCGTCAAAAATTCAAAATACAAATCAATGGTGTCGCTATTAAGCTTTTCACGGGAAAGTTTTTGATTTATGCTGGCCTCTAACAAACTGGCGTTGTTTGTCCATCGCTTGGCTGGTTGATCTATGGACTCTTTGTGATCTCTGAATCTGGCAGTTCGTTTACCATTCTTACTCTTTGCTTTTTGTTGTCTCTCATTTTCTTCCTCTTTCGTGACTGAAGTAACATCACCTACTTTAAACCAGTTCGTTTTGCTTTTCCGTGTCTCTGGGTCATTGTAACTGATCAAATACTTGTGCACGGTGTGATCTGCCTCAATGATAACTCCTTCACAAGTGCTCTTTAGGGAGTTCTTTTTTCCCTTGACTATTTTTTTGGAAATGGGAATGCGAATCAAAACAGTTTCTCCTTTGTAATAGAGTGAAGGTGGATTTCACCTTAACTCCCGCTTTACCATATACTGGGTAGCCTCATTAGAAGCATCCAGAGCCTCCTGCCTGATAGCATCTCGTTCGATTTCTAGCTCCAACAGTTCTTCTCTCTTGCTCTCACCCGTTTCAAAACTGCTGTTATTTTATTCCAGAACTTCATATTCTTTCTTTCTTTCCCCCAAGAAACAGTGTATTCCGAATCCTGTTCGGCTTTCTACCAAAGTACACTTCAAATGGACTGACGAATCCGAGAGAACCATGAGGGGATTCATTGTATAGTTTTTGGTAATGTTGAAGGTACTCCACCCAGTTTAGATCGCCGCCGTTATTTATCAAATCAAACCTTAATTTCTCCTTCCACGTTCTTTTTGAGCGCTCGTCTTTTCCTTGCGTTTGAGGACTGTAGGCCGAGCTTTTAGTTATGCGAACGTTTAGCGCTTCGCAAACAGTCTTTACCACTCCCTTAAATTCCGGACGTTGATCGCTTTGCAAAATTTCTGGGGGGCCGTGCTCCATGTAAATGTCCAAAAGATGCTCTGCCACTTCACTGGTCTCTTTTGTTTGAAGAGGACGCAAGAAAGAAATCTACTAAAAATGTCAATAACTGACATTACTATATACTCACTCAGTGATCTTGGTGTTTCAAGCAATCTGATTGGCTCGCTATCTCGGAGTAATTGAGCATTATTCACTCCCTACGGAGTGAATAATGCTTGATCCAAACAAAACAAAGTGGCCAGCCCAAACTCGCCAGCATTTATGAATCGGAAATATTGAGAATACAAAATGATGCTGTGCTACAGAAGACAAAGAAAGCCACAAAATTTGGCCTGAAAGTTTTCAAGGGTAAGAGAAGAGTTCATACTTTTGCCAACTAGTGTTTGACTTCGTTTTTCCAGATAATTATTGCTGAAAATTAAACAACCTTCACACCAACAATTTGTTTCCCTCGGAGTAATTCTCTCTTGTAGGGCTGGTCGACCACCAAAACGAATTTGTTACTGAAATCGAGGAATTAAAAAAATGTCTAAGAAAGTTTTAAACGGCTGCAAGGAAACAAGACGGGTCATTTTACAACAAACTAAAGCTCACCTCAATTACAGCGCAGCTGCCATTTCATGTCGATCCTTTACCAACTGCACTTTCAATTTCCATTTCAAATGAACCTCAAAAACTTTGATCGAACGGTGAAAATGTTTTAACAAGCAGACTTTCTATTTAGATTCCTGATTTGAACGGTGTTAAATGACCATTTTGCTGTTTGTGACGAGGATTTTAACGAATGTTATTTAGATTTGCCATGTTTAAATATTCTGCCACAATTCACCTCGATTTCAAAGAATAATTGTTAATTATGTACTTATATGTGTCACCATCTATATTGCCTGGCAAGCTAACCATACTAACAAGATCCACTTGATGCCTTTCTTGTATTTTGGATGCTTTGATTGGTCGGAGAGGCGCCTTATTATAAAAAAGGGGTCTCACTTTTTGTTGCTGTTTCATTGCATTTAGATTGCGTTGGATAATTCGACGCGATAACCCACAGTAGGTATGAGACATTTGTCTGTTTAGTTTTTTTGCACCTTCACCTTTAGTTTCGTGGCACGCGGAATTTACGAGCTGAGAGACCTCTGACTTTTTCACCACAATGCAATTATTTTTCTTTTCGACGATTCGTTTCTTCTTCTGACCAACTATTGGATCATGGACTTCTTTTAGGTCATAGATATCACTTCTTAACTTTCTATAAACTCGTTGCCTTAAGCCTTGATCACCTTTCTATAAGGCCAGTCGAGAAGTGATTTCTCACCAGATAATATACTGAAAAGAGCATCGTACACGTCATCATCCAAAGGCAGATTTTTTCGCGTTGGCTATGGATAGAAAGTTGAATCTGTTAGATTTCTTAAAAACTGACCCTTTTCATTTACGGGCATATAACAAGTATCGGTCTAACGCTAGGATCGCTGAACATGTTGCGCATGGTGTCAATGTGTGCGCAAAAAGCTCCAAACCTACTAGGTTTTTTCTTTTCTCTTCTTGCTTTTTCTTATCATCAACATCGTCAACTCCAAGAACATTCTCAAATTTTACCAATGAAGACACAAAAACGATCAGAAAAAGCAGTTTAGCCATTTCGACGAGTGCTTGGAAGGCGAAGCGCACAAATGACATCAAATGACACTCGCCAGAGATACACGTGGCAATTCTAAATTCCCATGAGAATTTCGGACTCTGTATGTCGGTTACTGAAACGAATCTGCCAGATATTTATAACTTTTTCAGTAAAAACTGAAATGGCAATTTTAAAGGATAAATTGTCTTGGGTTTCCAAGGAAATGAGGTTGTCGTGTGTTTGCCACAGTTGTTCGAATATCCCGACTGTTTGTTTTCGTTTCGTGGTTTTGTAGTAACTGGTCAAGCGTGTCAATACCAAATGTCGCAGAATCGAGGCCGCTGGCAGACCCGATTTTTCTAGGAAGATCACAGGTAACCCAGGTTCACTGTGTGTGCCACATAGGTAAATATACAGAACATATGAGGCGAAGTTTAGGTCTGAAAATTTGCTCGAAAATGGAAATAAAAATCGATAAAACTTACCATGTGGTGAGCTGTTGTTGTCTTTAATACGTACACGAAGTTTCGGGGAAAATGGTCCCCGTTCACCTTCCTTCATAGTATAGTGACAAGGTAGGAGACGGAAGCCAGCTTAGGGACTCCGATCGATCCAAAACAAGCACGATTTTTTTTCGCGAAAATCGAATCCAGTCGCTAAATAAACACGCCAGGCTCGTGGAACATGAATTTCTCTAAACCATGAATCCACTGAAGCATCTCCAGGTAGCAACGCGAAACCACCAGACTCCGTAGAACTTGTAAGTTAACCTGCGAAAATGGCGGCCAGAAACCGTTGTCCTCGCAAAGTGTCCAATTCAAAATGGCACTGAGCTCGGGACGCGTGGTGACGAGTATAATAAGTCCCTCTGGAGGGAGAGGAGTCCCAGATTGCTCATTGAGTTTTGTTTTGGGAAATTTGGGACTCCCCTCCCTCCAGGGGGACTTATTATACTCGTCACCAGGCGTCCCGAGTTCAGTGCCATTTTGAATTGGACACTTTGCGAGGACAACGGCTTCGGGCCGCCATTTTAGCAGGTTAACTGACAAGTTCTACGGAGCCTGGTGGCTTCGCGTTGCTACTTGGAGATGCTTTAGTGGATTCATGGTTTAGAGAAATTCATGTTCAACGAGCCTGGCGTGTTTATTTAGCGACTGGATTCGATTTTCGCGAAAAAAAATCGTGCTTGTTTTGGATCGATCGGAGTCCCGACGCTGGCGTTCGTCTCCTGCTATGTCACTATACTATGAAGAAAGGTGAACGGGGACCATTTTTCTCGAAACTTCGTGTACGTATGAAAGACAACAACAGCTCACCACATGGTAAGTTTCATCGATTTTTATTTCCATTTTCTAGCAAATTTCCAGACCTAAACTTCGCCTCATATGTTTTCTACATTTACCTATGTGGCACACACAGTGAGCCTGGGTAACCTGTGGGAAGATCGAAAGAGACTCTGCTCGCAGGGTTGGAGAAACGGGCCCCTGGTCACAATCAGTTTAGAATTCCGTCCAAGTTATTTTTTGATGATTGTATCCGATAATTAAATGTGGCAAATTTATAACAGCCTTGTAAGAAACATTATTCAGTCTTTCTTGAAAACTCAAAGAGGCCGAAACCTGTTGTGCGCCTTGCATGATTTTATTAAGTGCTTTAAAAAAAAATAAGCGCTCTTCACATTAATTCTCTATCCACACCAATCCACCCTCCATGCCATTCCTTACTTTTTTTCGGGATCATTTGCGGTCCAAAATGGGCATCATTTGCGTTCCGGGATCATTTGCGGTTCCCTAATGGCATAACCCGCCTTTGCTGACCATGAAGGCAGACCATAACTAAGAGCGACTAGTCAGCGGTTGCTCGTGCCTCCCCAAAATAATCAGTGTCACTTTCGCTTTCCTTTATATCTGCTTCTTGAGGTGTGCTTGTGGGAATTTGATCTATACGTTGATAAGTGAAATTAGATAGGATATGTGGTGTTTTGTTGAAGTGTACGGCGACTTCTCAAGTTTTACTTATCACTAAAGAAGCATACTGGAGTGCACAGCTATTTTCTCTCTCACCCTTTGGACTAAATAAAAGAGAAGAATTCCACTCAAAAAACCGTATAAATTATGCATGAATTTGGAGGGCTTTTTCGATCAGGTTGCAGATCCTTTAGACAAATTACTGTAGTTTTTATCACTTTTTAACTTTTGAACTTTTTAATTTGTATAGCTCATTAGTAATACTGCTACGCGTACTTTTTCGTTTTCACAGTTATCCTTGGTATTATACCATTGTTGTAAACTCTCTTTCAATTTGTAGCGTAACTTATTCAGAGTATTGTTCATCCATTGTTGTTAGATCCTATTTAAACTTCACTCGTAACCACACTTGTATCAACTGTATATATATGCATTAATTTGAAAACACATACCCACATGGTTGAATGACGAGGTAGAGGACTTTTTAATTTCAACCAAAGCCCGGCTTCGAAACCTTGCTATCAAATCGTGAAATGACTTTCGTCACTTAGTACCCAAATCTTGGTATCACGGTAAAGTTGTAGTTTGGCTTTTGTTTCTTTCCGAGTTGTTTTGAAACAGGAGAAATAGAATTAAACAAAAACCCAAAAAAACCACGAAAAAGTAGAGAAAATTGACATTTTCTGCGTCATGCAATTTGACAAAGGCACCATGGGAATGGAGGCTGCCTTACCTTCTGTTCCTTACAACAATTTGCTATTAAATCGCGGTAAATGGTGACCACTTCGCAATGGGGTTTGTTACTGCTAATCCAGTTTATCAGCTATGCTCAATCTTCGTGCATTATAAAGCCCATCCGCCTCGAAGGACTCTATGAGCATTGATCACAAGAGCGTTTTTTTCAAAATACGCAATTAAGCCGATGGGAATAGTGGAAGCTTTTTCTTGATACGAAGAATAAACAATGTGTTTCTGTCCCTTTAGGAAAACAGAAGGACCTTTCAGACGCAGACAACAACAGACAAAGTTCCATACTTTAGATTCGTCGGTTTTCACACAATCTGAAGATGAAGAAAATAGCTCTTGTGATTCTTGTTGCAGTCTTTGTAATCGCCGGCTTGGTTGTGGAGACTAACTGCGAGAGGGTTCCACCACTGGGACTTATTGGGAAAAGAATACAGTCCAAAGAAAAGGTTGGCATGTAATATGTACCCTGGTTGCGTTACTGTTAGACTTGCTATGGCATTTCGGAAAGGAACGATACCAATCGAAGTTTTTTACGAGTCGTGCCCATATTGCACTCGTTTTTTTGTGAGACCGGGCGTGTGGGAAGGGTTATTTCAAGCCGAATCATTATTTCTTTTACCCTTCACATTTTAAAGGACAATCTTGTCAAGTTAGAAGTTCCTACGATGTTTTGGTCAGCGGTGTGTACAGTTAAAAAATACTAGCGCCTGCCTGGATCAGGATAATGCTGAAAGACTCAATATAGCTAACTACTACGGCCGTCCTGAAACAGAATAAGGCTCAAAGCCTCAATATAGCTTTCCTTGACACTATTTCTTACCGCTCGTCGCTGGACACAAGGCTATGTCTCATTGCGTCTCAAACAAAAGAAAACTAGCGCAAACATTATTGTACAGGAACTCAAACCTGGCCAAAGAAGCGACAGTTCGAACTCTGTTGTAAGGAATTAAGTCATGGAGGAAAATACAAGTTTTAAACTTTATGTTATCTGAACTTTCAGAGAGAAGCACGAAGCATCCATCCGTTCTTCGCGCGTGGCGACAAGCCTTGGATGCAACAGCGGAGGGCTGAGCAAAAGAAGAATGAATGATCATTGGCTTACACGATAATGCACCCACACTGGCACCTTACTTATGACACTGACTTTTCCTTTGCAAATAATAAAATAGCTATGATCTTAAAAGTAGTATCCTTTAATTGTAACAACATGATAACCAACATTGTCATTACCGATCAGTTTATCCTAAGAGAAATAAAAAATCTCCCGAGACGCCTTGTTACGTCATTGATTGGTTCTTTTTGGCTAGCCAAGGATTGCCAACTTAATTTGTAAAGAGTAATGGATCAATAAACACTTTGTAAACCTGCACTTTTGGAACCCTCCAACTACCCTATCAATATCTGCCTGTTACTCATGTTCGTAGCAAAAGCATCAACTTTCCAGGAACAGCTAATTCAGAATAAATCGTCTCATTCAAGAACTTCACTGACAATTCTCCTTAGTTATTATTTCAAAAATTTATAAATTGAGAAAAGCCCAATCATTCAATGGGTTTTAATGTCACAATATCGCGTTAAAGAGAGCTCGAGTTGCATAAGACACACAACTTGTTACACTGCTACACTTGTTATCACTGGACAGTGATATGCATGCAAGCACGGGGTAATCATAAACCAGCTGTGGCTTACGATTATCTTTGGGAGGGAGAGAGAGGGAAGAAAATTTATGTCTCATTAGCTTCTTTTCTTTGCCATCCAGCATTTGTACCCTTTGTCGTTGATATCTGCGAGTTTAGATATTGGTTGCAAACCACCTATTGTAAACCAAGGGGGTATTTACATGAAACCGGGACGAACTCAGACAGGTATGAACTTCTACCGATACGACATTTTTGCAGCCCTTTACATGATACCGGGACGAAATGCTTGGTGCATGATTTCGGGACGAAATGATATGTTTTGTCTAATAAATATATGGCTGACCCAAAAGCATACAGGCTTGAAACTTCTCGACCCGGTGTGAGATTTGTTGTCATTTACATGAGAACGGTACGAACTCAAACCGGTACGAGAATTTCTCTTCTCGATCCAGCAACCGAGACGACGTCAGACCGGTCTGAGTTCATTGCCAAGCCGGTCTCATGTAAACGCATAAGAAGAAATGTATGGAGGCCGATACGAATACCCCCCAACTTGTACCATTCACCGTCGAACTGTTAGGAAGCAATTTTACTAACCAATATGGCATAAACGACATGAGCACACAACCTGCCTTTTATGAACACAAAGCCTGACCCAATCTCGTTCCCAGAGTCATCGATCCCTTGACCAGCGGTCGGCAAAGAGAGACTTTGGTCAAATCCAGAAAAGGCCATATTTGATTGGCTGTTAAAAAACGGTTTCATTTCTTGCCATTTTCAATTTCTAAACTCAAAATTGCGATTTCTTCTAGATTTTTTATCTATAAGAGGTTGAAGATGATCTAGAGAGTGGAGTAATAACAAGATTTACTTCATGAAAAATCAAAAGCTCCTAAAACCCAACTCATTCAAGGTCATTCAAGGGGTAACAAACCTTGCTTGGTCTTGTAAGGCAATACGCAGTTTGCATATTACGGGTGCAGCCACCAAATCATCGGGTTCATACAAATAGGCCCTAATAAGCAAAAAAACAAGAAAACAAAGTAATAAACGACCACCTACAAGCAATCACCAATGGGTAAAGAGTAAACCGATCTGTCGAAAAATCTAACGACGCGAACTAACTCGGTGAACCTGGAAACTGCCTGCTACAATGTGCCTTATCTAAGCGTGGTCATGGCCGCCATGTTGGATGGCAAAAACATGATCTCTTAATTTATTGTAAAAGGAAGCCCCGTCACTCTGCTGTGCTTCACATGAAAAAAAAACCATTTTGTTCAGAGTTTGATCTCCAAATCCCGCCAACCGAAGCGACAGCACATACTGCAAAAGCTCTCAGTGATAGAACTGTTGTTGAACTAATAAACTTTCTTTCCATCTTTTTTGGACTGTGTTACTAAAGCGCCGATCTTCAATTACAAATACCGCACAACACACCCCACAAAACAAAATGGCGCCACACTGTGCTCGATCTTCAATGGCTCGCGAACGCGCAGACAGAATACCCCTCTGCTCCGCCCGTGCAGATTCGCCACGACCCTTAGACTGCATTGCTTCTTGCGACGACAAAGATAGAGAAAAGTCTTCGAAAATAAAACGAAATTTGTCTTAAAGTAAAATTCAGTTAAATTTGCCAAGTTTCTGTGTGAGAGTGCATGTTTATTTGTTTTTGTTTTGGTTTTTTGGTTGTTGTTGTTTTTTTTTTCACGATAGACAAGCCCAGCGATAAAATTGTATGTTTATATTAAATAAGCTTAAGCTGGCTATTGTGCACTTGGAATTTTGGCTATTTTGCATGAAGGTAAGCTTAGAAATATAAGTAATAATTTTTTAAACTTTGATATAAAGTAACCGAGGATTGAACGGGCTGTATCAGGTATCACAAATTGTAATTCTTGCGAGCTGTGCGGTCTCTTTTCACAACCTAATAGAAAAATGTTATAGGTCTAATTATCTCTTTATCGACAGAGATTCTCATATGGAATGGACACAGTACCACGATTTGGTGCTGTGTCGGGAGCTTTTGGTCATAAACCCCTTCCAAGCGAAGTATAAGACGACAGTAAGGGCTAAATTGTGGGACTAAGCTGCTGAGAACTTGGCGAAAACTGCCAGACCCGCGTTCAAGAAATCACTCGATAAACGAGCCGTTCAAGAACGGTACCGGCTTCTCACTGAAAAGTTTAATTAAGAAAAGACGGGAGAATAGAAACTGGGATTAATCCCACCATGTCGGAGCTTGATGTGTTGGTGGAAGAGTTGTGGAAAGAGGACAGACTGGGAAACATCAACGAGAAAATGATGGTAAGCTCCACTAAGTAGCATCGACTTTTGTTTTGTAAACAACCATCGATATTCCCCAATCAGTGTTTGTTATTATATTGACCGGAGCTGTGATTGGGCAGATCGGGTTTTAACTTTTTTATAAGTATTAAATGAAAAAAAGGACATGAAAGGAACTTTTTCACAAGATGACCAGTTGGCTATAGGAATTTTTAATTTAAGTAAAACCAAATTTTATGAGTACTAGATACATGCATATGTAACTTTGCAGGGTGCATGTATACCACCTCCAGAGCGTTGCCATTTTGTGGTTGACTTGATAATTTTAATTTTTCATACTTAAGTTCTGGATTAAAGACATTTGATTTTAAATAATTACAGAGAGGTCAAATAGTAAGAAAAAAGAGGATGGTGAGGAAATGAGACAGAAGGCACTAGAAAAACTTGGTGAGACAAGCAAGAGGAAGAGAGAAAAAAAAGGTGGGGATTGAAAGGCAAAGAAGACAAGAAAAAGCTCAAATGACACTATGAAATTAAAGGAAAAACAGTTGGAGTTGCAGAAAAGTCAGCAGGAGAAAGAAACGGAAAAATGATGCATTCTTCAATGTTATGCTTCGGCAGCAGTAACAACAACAACAACAGTGGATGATGATGCTTTTACAACAAAGCCAAGTGATGATTAGAATGCTGGAGAAGATGGGAAAGTAAAATGTTTTTTATTTATGCCTATCAGTAGTGCACTATGTCTGCAGTAAAATGCTGACTTCTTGTATCCTTCATTTTCTAAACTTCTGTTTTCTTGAACCCAAACTAGTTTCCAGTGCTTCAATCAAACACTGTTATTATACCCATGATTATACTTGATTATACTATGATGTATATGATTTTTGAGATTTCTTTCATGTCCATATGTTTCTCCAAATATTACAAAGCTATCACATATGTTGTATATATTATTTTATTTTATTTTGCAGGTATCTTTTGGCATTTCTTCAATCAATTATGTCAGTAAATATCTAACATTTTACATTGTTAAAATTTAAAAATTTAAATTATGTAAGTACAAGTAAATGTTTATGTAGTGCCTTCTATAAATACTTTGGCATTGAGATGTGTAAAGACTATTAATTGAATTACTCTTTATTCAAATAAAGTATTTCTTTTGAATAAAGGTGATTAGGTAAGCTAATGCTACACAAGAAAACAATATTTTGTATACCTCTTGAAAATGTCTGGCTATACCCTTGCTAAGAGAAATATTCATGAACCGATGGAGGCTCAAGAGCAAAGAATGCTGGTGTTTGATTGCCATACATGCATGTTAGAGCACTGCAAATGATTTCACAAACAACATACATTTTTCCAAATTATGATCCTAAGTCCAATTTTAAGGTTCTTTGTGTAGTCAAGGAACTTAAAGGAATTTACAACATCTCCAAAAATCCATTCAACTGAGGTTCTTGCTTTACTCATGTTTTTATGACGACACAGTTAGTGATCATACTAAATTCGGGAAGGGGTCTACCGAATCTCATCATGAGGTCACTGTAGCGACAAGGGTACGCTGTTCGCCTAAGTGGCATACAAAGGCCCTCCAGCTTGTTTGCCACGGTTCTTTGAGAACATCTGAATGTTTCGGGCAACCCGAGAACCTCCGCCAACACTGGGATATCATTCTTGTTAAAACGAAATTCCGCCTTGCATTCAGGTTCCTGAATTTCATCTAAGTCGAATCTCTGATAGTTTTCGTAGTTAAATTCGGGGTTTCTCGAGGTGTTGTCTTCCAGGAACAAAAGCAACTCTTTGTCATTTATAACTTTCAAATCATGGTTTAACAAAAGCATTTCCCGAGCTTCTTTAAAGTGCCCCTGTGACCAAAAAATCAATTCAGATTTTTCTTTGGATTTCAAAACTATGTTAACAAAACACTAAGTGACCCACGTTTTAAGCCTTGATTTCAAAAAGACACCTCTTTATTTAACTGTAATTTTCCTATTTAATGGTCCGCCATTACTAACATTATGTTCTTGAGAGAGCTGGATCGAGGAGAAAATGACGTCATAGTCTCACTAGTTTAAGAATGCAATACGTGTGTACGCCGCAGAATTAATATGCAGCACGGGGGTTTTGGGCTTTCAGACTTTTAAACTCACGCTTTGCATATATAATAAGCTGCCTTCACACGCTGAAATTTTAAGCTAGTGAGCCTCTGACGTCACTTTTCCCTGGAACCAACCGTCTGTGGTCCAATCGGTCAGTTTTGAACGTGAGTAATGGCGGACCTTGAAATCCAAAACTTACACTCAAAGTAAACGGCCTTTGGATTAAAATCAAAGCTCAAAATTTTGCCAGTCAGGTGTTAAGCAAACACACTTTCACTTGATTTTGAGGCCAGATAACCATCAACAAAACAATTCATGGCAAGGTATTGAATGTATACTACCCATGGAATTCGACGTGAAAGGCAAAAAGTTGATCGGACGCAACAGAAAACATACTCGCGTCGTGCGAATTTTCGTACGCCCGTGAGAAGGTCCGGATTCAAACTTTAATACTTGAACAAGCTCAAGTGAGCAGTCGAATTGGGTGATAACGAAGGATACTAATAGTTTGCGACACGTCTAAAGAAAAGAAAGTTTTGCCGTGAAAGAAAACAAGAGAAACGTTTATCCATGGGAAACAAATATATTCCGCGATCGATCAGTCGGTGACATATGTTTATGTCACGTATTGACCTCAAACTAACTGTGAAGGTATTTTATTTTGTTCTTTGATTTTCGTTTTTCTTTCGGATGTAAAACAAAGTGATTCCTAAACCAAATGCATCTTAAATTTACTGAAACAGCACCGTTAAGAAATGTGCATGTACTTTGAAAGATCACGTGACCATTAAGCACGGATCTTGTGCAGCCAGTATGAATATTATTTTTAGACCAAAAAAATAAACAATAGCCTTGTATCCTTAAGAGCCTGATAACTATGACGGCACCTTTTAAGTTTAAGCTTGTGCTTAAATGATTACGTGGCCATTAATTTTGTCAGCATCACGGTTGAGTTAAAGTTTCCCTTTTGTTTCTCCCGAGTTGCGTATGAACAACAAATACAATCGAAAAAAAGCCGGAAAAGGGTTTTTCGCGAAATCGTGCTGGTCCTTTATGTTGTAGTTTTGTCGATAAACGATGCACAAGAAACTATGATAGAAAGAAGAAACTCATTTATACTATGTAGAAAGCCAACATGGCTACCCAGAACGAGGTTCTAACTCAATACAGCATGTAAAAAAACATGGAATGTCCATAGGTCAGTCCAACATGTATATAATAAGTCGTGAAATGTCTAACACAAAATACACGTAGACGGCTAATAATACAACACCTTATTCATTAATGAGAAGTTTAAGATCAAAGAAAGAGCCAGACAGTATCAATTTTATTCAGTTTAGGCCCGATTCCCACGGTACCGGACGAATTTTCGATTTTGTTCGCAAGGAACCGTCGCCCTGTTCACACGGAACTGACGAACCGGATTAAAGTTTAACCTTTGTCAGTGGTTTTATCATCTGTTCATGGGCAGAGCGCTACTTTACGAGATACAAAATGGTGTCAAAGAAAGCGAAAGGCTAACGACAGTAGCTGAGTTACCACGCATCCATGCAACCACGCCTTTGCGGTGCAAAATTTAGACGGTCAAGGTGTTCACAGGGCGCCGGTTAAATTTTTCACCGTACCGGCTAAAAATAATCACTCGTCCCCGATTTTCAACGGCGAGGCGTCTAAATTTTCGTACGTTTAGCGTGGTTCCGTGTGAGTGGAACCACTACATGCACGAATTTTCAACCGATAGAAAATTCCCACGTTACGGTGTGAATCGGGCCTTAGGCAAAATGCAAGTGCATTATGTCTCTATGACCCTGGTAACTATGACGGCAACAGTTCGAACTAAGCATGTACTTTCACGAACCACGTAGCCACTAAGCACTAATTTGAAAATTGATTTATCTGATTGAGTCTTTACTGTTAAACGAATAACTAACTTGACAAATTGTGACAAAAAAGCTATTGTTTATTTTGACACAACTTCCATTGGGCGTAAATGTAGAATGAATAAACGCGTCATTAAAAACCAGCCACGCACTGTATTCAGTTCATTTAAACAGGTGAGTACTATTTACAGGCCCTCAGTGAATACTGCTAACCCAAGTGCTTACGCGCAGGTAAATTGCAAGTATTTTCGAGATCTTACTAAACAGCTATACAGTCTCCATCAGTTAAACCGGAATTCGAGTTTCGTTGAAAGAAGCGAATCAAATTTTCAAATGTTATACAACACAGCTTCTCTAGGTTTTCAAGTTAAGGCCATAAGGTTAACTGGGTTCGCAGGATAAGACCATCTCTTTGGTATTGGTATCCAGATCTAATGGCTTAATAGACCTTCAAACGGTTTCCACAACCGTACTGATTTGTAAGGCATACACATGCAGATGAAACTACAGTAAATGTATCCCCACAAAGTGACGTTTTCCCAATTTTTCCTACAAATGCATATCTCATTTACCCATCGGAAAGTTAAACCACTACAAACGGCCAAACAAAGTTAACGAAAATTGGATGTTGAAGAAACATGGCTGCGTATTTTTCATAGTGAAATGCAAGAGTTAATTTAAAAACACATAACGACTTGGGTGAATCAAGTGATACGTATCATTTTTATTTTAATGAATCAAAAAAGACCTCGACATCGTGCTTCCTATCGATTTCACAACTTTCAAAGTTTATTTTGAAAAACATTTCCTTAAAGAAAAATTGCGATAAAATAACATGAGATACTAAGAGCGAAAAAGTTCCAAAACACGACGACGTTTGGACGAAATCTTAACGCCATTATCATGTAAAAAAACAAAATAATAGAAATTGATGATAAATACTAAAGTCATGCACAATCGTTAGAATAATACTACAAGTTAAACAAAAAGCTTAGCACCAATGGAAGCTGCTTGAGTATTTGAAGAAGGCTTGAGGTTTCTAATGAATAACACTTCAAAAACTAAACAATTGAATTTGCTCTATTTTTGAAAGACTGCTGCTACCATGAGAATCCATAAAATGTTTTAATTTCCGATCGCCCAATTCTTGAGCTAAGCAAAGCGCTGGTAGAGGTGTCGGGCGGTGTTCCCAACATAATCTGCATCGCACAGATCGAATGAAAAATAATAGACAGCTCATCGCTGATTAATTAACAACAACTGGCTTGACTTCCATGTTCCAGTTTTGTGCTCACAAAAACAGCTTGAATAAAAACTCTGGACCTTTGGCTTAGAATGCCAAGTAGTTGCCTCCGAACCGCATTAGTGTCCACCTGATCTTTAAAGGGCAGAATAATTCTAACTGAACTTTCACTGGATGTGCCATCACAAGACTGTGTGCCAGGTAGTAGGAATGAAAATGGTTTGTAATAGTGAAATCGATAAAGCTCTTAGGATAATTTTATCGCAAAAAAATTGAGCGTAATTTTTCACACTTTCTGTCCAAAGCTTCTTTGTCAGAGGAATGAGTATAAGCATGCACGATCACGATACAACATTGTTTCCAATAGACCGATTTTATAACGTTAATTAGTGTGTTTGTTATCGTGTATAAGCAGAGCAGTTTTAGACCTTTATTCCCGATCCGAGTTCAGTGTTCAAAACTTGGCATGCTAGTTTTTGAACAAGGGTACTTGTCAAGGACGACATTTGCTAACGTTAATTACTTGACAAGTCAACTTGTCAAGGAATCCCAAAGACCTTCTGGGAAATTTAGTTCCTAGGCCGGATGGCTAAGACCTTAAACAACAAAAAGGCAACTGAAGAAACTAAATTTGTCTCTTAAAAAAGTCATGTGTCAACTGAAAGAGTAAGAGATAACCGCAAGAAATTCATGAAGCTTTCGTGATTTGCAGCCCTTAGCTCGCCTACAACATTATTCAGTTACCATTCATTGGGCTTCCCTTAGTCTCTCGGACACCTCGATGATGACTTTCGCTTTTTTCTTTTTTTTTTTTTTTTTTGATCTAGTGACCAGCTTGCAGCAGCCCCCAAAATAAAACGCTTTTACTGTTCGCTTAATAAAAACGGGTCCATGTTTTCAACACTTATCAAGGAAAACTTGCCGGCTGCACACAGACGAAAGTTTTCCTTGAAGTGCGCCTGTCAACGAAAACTTGCTAGTTCAAACAAGGCTTTACTATTTATAATCAATTTCCATTTTTTACTTTTTTGACTTGAGATTGTCGTTGGAATAGCGTCGAAATGTCGTCGTTTTTTAAAAACTCCTAGCTTTCAGTATGTTTAAAAATATTTTATCACAGTTTTTTATAACTAAATGTTTCACAAGGTTCATCAATTTTTCCACTTAGATACACAAATCTTGCAAATGCAAGTGCATTCTATATCTCTATGAGCCTGGTAACCATGACGAAGACAATTCGAACTAAGCATGCATGTACTTCCGCGAATCACGTGACCACTAAGCCCAAATTCCAAATTGATTAACCCCATTGAATCTTTACGGTTCAACGAATAACTAACTTGACAAATTGTGACAAAAAAGCTATTGTTTATTTTGACACAACTTCCTTTGGGCGCGTAAATGCAGAATAAATAAACGCATCATTAAAAACCAGCCACGCACTGTATTCAGTTCATTTAAACAAGTGAGTAAAGTTACAGGCCCTCAGTGAATACTGCTAACCCAAGTGCTTACGCGCAGGTAAATTGCAAGTATTGTCGAGATCTAACTAACGAGCTACACAGTCTCTATCAGTTAAACCGGAATTCCAGTTTCGCTGAAAGAAGCGAATCACATTTTCAAGTATTATACAACACACCTTCTCTAGGTTTTCAAGCTAAGGCCATAACGTTAACTGGGTTCGCAGGATAAGACCATCTCTTTGGTTTGGTATCCAGATCTAATGGCTTAACAGACCTTCTCACTGTTTCCACCACCATATTGATTTGTAGGGCATACACACGTAGATGAAACTACAGTGACGTTTTCCCAACTTTTCATACAAATGCATATCTCATTTACCCATCGGAAAGTTAATCCACTACAAACGGCCAAACAAAGTTAACGAAAATTGGCTGTTCAAGAAACATGGCTGCGTATTTTTCACAGTGAAATGCAAGAGTTAATTTAAAAACGCATAACGACTTGGGTGAATCAAGTGATACGTGTCATTTTTATTTTAATGAATCAAAAAAGACCACGACATCGTGCTTCTATCGATTTCACAACTTTCAAAGTTTATTTTGAAAAACATTTCCTTAGAGAAAAATTGCGA